>JAYRBT010000082.1:4004730-4082017 GCA_036023395.1 Myiotriccus ornatus | reverse complement strand
AAGAGAAGGCTTTGATCCTATTCATAACAGAGTATTTAAATAATTGCTAACCAGGCAGAGACTTCAGGCATTATCCCGGGGAGTGTTGCATTATTGCAAAAGGTTAAACTGAGCCGTGGTGCTCAAACCAAAAAAAAATAGGGGAGCTCAAGAAATTTGGTCAAGGGATTAAGTTTGAAGGCATGGCTTTGCTAACGTGAAATAGACCAGAGGCCAGGAGACCGTCTGGGCACATTCCCCTTAGAATGAGCCTGGAACACGGCACAGAGCAAACAAACACAGCACTTGCAATCTCACAGCTGATAGTTCGGATTGCAGCAACTCCTAGACTCAAGTCAGAGAGCTTTTGACTTGTACTTTGAATTTCACAAAAGTACAAAATACTGAATATTCCTCACAGTGACAGTGATGTTCTCTGCCACATTACCAAGCCTTGCTCACTGTTCTGGGGGCTTTGCACATGCTGAGTGCTCAGATGCTGATAAACCTCACAGACACTGATAGCGAAGCTTCAAAGGACAATGAGCTGCCTTTGCACTCAGTCAAACCACATCTTTCCCAGTAGCATTATTCTTAGCACAGTCTATCAAAAAATCCCCAAGAAATAGCCCTGGTAAGAAAAAAAAGTCCTGAGAATAAATAATCTTGAGAAATAACATTTTTGTCTGGTGTTGGGCAAACGTGTCATTCTCACACGGGATGTTGAAGGGATGAAGTAAGTTAGGGACCTTCCCTGTGGTTTGTGCTTGTAACTCTGGGATTTGCCTGCGAGAGGAGTGAGCTGTTCAGCACATGCTGTTCACCAGCCCCTCTGTGAAAATCCCTTCCCCGACACGCCGTGTCCTCCCTGGTGCATCATCGCCCCAGCTGCGGGCTCTGCATGCTGTGACTACCTCTGCAGGCCCGTCTCAGGGTTCTTCACGCTGCTGAGACCAGCAGAAATTCCATGAGATTAAGATAACCACAGATTAAACTTGAGCACCTGTATCTGAGTGTCTGGCACCTAGGTTTTTGTACTGGAAGAAGAGCCAGTTATAACCAGAGAGGTTAGAGTGCTGTTCAGAGTCCCCAGGGCAGACACCTGCCTTTGGTCAAGGCATCTCCAAAGTCACCTGACATGAGGTGAGATTCAGTCAGTGTCTTTCTGGGGCTCTACATGTCCTCTCTGCTTCTTAAAAACATCACAAGTCTCCTGTAAACCCTTCCTCTCTCATCCCTTCTGGCTTTCCCTGTGACGTTCCCATACCATAGAGCTTCCCAAATGGCACAAGTTACTTATTTTAAGCAACTCCTCTCCACCACTTACTGCACAGTTTCCAAGATTACATTCTGCCCTGCAGGATTAGCAGTTCATAGAGCCTGCAGTGTGCTGGATCCCTCATACACATTTCAACAGTTGCCTAAGTGCAGCCAGTCTCCATTCAGCTTCTCCAGAGCTGACCCACACATAAACTCCAATGGAACAGAAACTCATGCAGATGTTTGCATTTTTTGCATACATATGTTATAGAGTGACACATCATGGTATGCATACCCACAGGCATGAGTGTTCATTCACAGGTCAGATTCTCTACACCAATAGGTACATCTCAACATGAAGGTCTGGCTCTACCCAACAAATAAGAGTTTCTATTGCCAGATCTGTTGAGGTAAAGATCACCCCACGTTCCTGCTTGAGCCTACAGCCATCCTGAGAAGGCAGAGAAAATATTAGCTGGACTCATCCTCCTTCTGGAAGATCTTCTGGAGATCCTGTAGTTGTGCCTGCTGCATGATTAACCATCGATGCTCTCAAGCACAGTCACATTTGCCCTGGTCCTCTTCTCTCTCCAGACAGATTCTTGGGGCAGCCATGCAGCTTTAGGGAGATCAACACAGGAGAAACCTGGTTCAGAACAGACCACAGAAGGGTTTTCCTGCAATGGGTAGTCCAGCTGTGGCACTTGTTGCCACAGGAAGGGATAGGTGCTAAAAATGTACATGAGTAACCAGGTAGATCCAGGAGACATTAGAAAAATTCATGGAAGAGAAATCCTGCGAAAGTTAGTACGTATAAAGAAGACCCATCATTCTTGGAAAAGTGTCTAGGGCTTCAGCAAGCATTCAGAGAAATGCAGGTGTTAATCCTGTTTTAAAGCCTTCTTAGGCAAGCCCCTGACAGCCACAGCGGGGAAGAGGATATGGGACTTTGTCTGACACTGTATGGGTGTTCTTACATTCTTACTATCAAAGACCCATATTTTCTTCATGTTATTTTTGCACATCAGTGAGAACCTCAAACATGATAAGGGTGTCTTGTCCTCCCTCACAAACAGGGATGTCTGTAAGGTAGTAAGGTGGTTCAGGTGCATGAAAAAGTATCTTCTTATCCCTGTTAGGTGGCACCTGGGCTCTCCATGATTGTTGCTTCTTATGATGGCAGATTTAAAGCAGAAATTACCCTCTTGGCTTGCACAGAGTATTTTTACAGAGACTTGAACCCTGTACCTCAAGGTCATGCTGGTTCCAGGCAGACCAGACAGTAACAGTCTCACATGATCCTTCCCCTCCACAGGGTTTCCAGGACAGAGGCCATGCCTTTGGTCCCTGGTTCAGTGCTCACCATCCACGCTCTGCTGCAGTGCCTCAACAGCCACAGGATGATGCTCCATCTGTGCAGATTATCCCCAAGTCTCCTATAGCCCTGTGTCCCACCCTCCAGCCAGCTGAGTGAGGCACCCAGACTCCCTCAGCCACTCTGGGGACAGATGGACACTTCCCAGGAACAAGTCAGAGGAGAAGAAAGATGTAAATTGCACCTACTAGTATCAAAGGTGTGCAAACAGCCACGATCAACCAGATGAATCATTTCACCCTTCTAACAAGGTCCCTCTCTGAGCAGTGAGCTGGGAAATCAAGGTATGAATTCTCACAGTGTCACCCTTCCTTGCTTTATTTGAGATCCCTCGCAGGCCAAGCCAGAACTAGGTGGGTGATCTTCACATGATCAGACAACTGCACACTCGGCAAGGGCACCGTGATTTCACGACCTACAGAAATCACAAATCCACGTATCATTCCCCTGAATGGTGGGACAATGCCTACCCTCACCCCTGAGCCTTTCACACAGGCACTGGTGTTTTATTTTCCAGGAGATAATTAGATTTGCTAGAGACCGTGCGCCTGCTTCCAAGTAACGGTGGATAAGCTATTTTCAGTCATGATTCAGAGTAACCTACAGCAGCAGCTCAGGGTTTTTTTGGCAAGTGTTTTGCAACAGCACTGTAAAGTTTTTAATGTGCCATCATTTCATTTCAGTTGTTAACACAGATGTCTGTTGAAAGATAATGTTGCACATTATAATCTTTCAGGCACCGGCACAAGATCACTTTCTCCGAGAGGCAAGTCCTTGGCAGATTTAATCCCTGAAACAACACCCTTCGAAAATGTGTGGGAGCATTTCTCCCAGGTCTGATGCCGGCCTAGATAAGGCCGGGCTTGTTAAAAGAGTGAATGTACACATCTGCACATACACAGGCGACTTGCTCAAGGAATCTCTGAAATTGCACTCTTCATCCTGCTGTCTGCACATGGGAATGACCCGCTGCATATTCACTTTGGTCATTTGCAGAGGTCCTTATGAGGAACACATGTAGAACTGTGATTGCTTTTGTGATCTGGATATGTGACCAGCAAGTGCAATCACCAGTCAGTGCAAGGCCCATTCAGGAGGAATTAACCACTGATGGAGAATATGAATGAAAAAAAATCCCAACTTAATGAACATATGCACCGTCATGCTTCTAGTGTCCATCCCAGCCTGGCTTAGGGATGGGGAAGAAAGCTTTCCTTTGGCCCTGTAGAGTAACATCAAATGGCTCCTGCACATTCCTCTGAAGCCTGATACGGTGATTTTCTCCTGCTGCTAGCCATCTCCTCCATCCTTACGCATAGGAACAACAACAGAGAGCTGCGGCAACAGAAATAGATGGAGAAGACTCAACTGGGAGACAATGACTGCAAAAGAGAAGCCACCAAAGTTAGCTAGTGAGTCACTAGTGCCCCTTTTAAGGTCTGTTTGCAGATACCTACCCCTCTGGCAATGGCACAGCACGGCTGGCAACACCTCATGCCCAGCTGCCTACCACCGCTCATTCCTGCCTCCCTGCTTCTCCGTCCCCTTTCACCACAGCTGTTACATTCACAGTTCTTGGTCTCCTCCATACACGCACAGAGGAGTACCCTATCCAGACCCCTCAGACACCTTTTCCTCTCCGGGGCAGCACCTCGTGCAAAGTGGGACACTCCCAGGAGGAGCCAGTATCCTGCACCTCCTCATCTTCCCCCGGGTCGCTCCGGCTGTCCCTCCCTGCGGCTCAGCCCAACCGCGTGCCATGAAACAGGATTTCCCCGTGGGGCCGTGGCACCCCGAGGCCTCCCGGGGGGGAGGGTTCATGGCCAGGGGCAGGAGCGTGCCTGAGGGGCAGCACGGAACTGGTACCGGCAGTGCTGCTGCGCGGGGCGTTTCAGAGCGGTTCAGCGCTGCCCTGAATGAATCGCTGTTCGCTCACGGGCCCTGGCTCCCATTGTCACCCGGTGATGAATGGCGCATCAGCGCGCCGCAATACTCTATTTGTTTTAGAGGTCACTGTCAGACTGAAGGGTATTCTTCATAAACCAAATCAGGGAGTTTGTGCTTACGTGACCAGATTGGTAAGTGCACGCGAAGCCCCCGCTACCTCCCATTGTCCCGAACGGGAACAGAGCTCTTTTGAAGACCTTACCCATAAATTATCCGACACTCCTCATTCCCCCCCACCCCCCCCGCCCCCAACACACACACTCTCTGCCAGCTACCCACTCGTGCTCTAATTCAAATATCAATTCAGAAGTTGAGGTACCAATGTTTGAGGTCTACTCCTATCTGGGACCACAGCTTGGTTCCTGAGGGAACAACCCAGTATCTAACACAAAGCCTTAGCCCTAGTGTGAGGATATCATGAGCTGGGCAGTGAAATTCAGTCCTTGTTTCTCTTTTCTCCCGCTTCTGCCTCTAAGCATCACCTAGTCTGATCTGACAGCCCACAGGGGGATGCATGGTATAGGCGCAGGGACCTGTCACTGGGAAATCATCAAACAGACAGGGGACCGTCGTTTTGCCTCACTTTGAAAACAAAGCTGTTTAGGTGTTTCTTTCTTGTTCCTTTTGCTGGTGCTTTTGAGATTTCATAAGAGCTACAGTCCAGGAGATCACATGTTGGGTTGGTATTTCCAGGCAGGACATGTGGGACTGGCTGCCTGAGACTACAAGTGTGTTTAAAGCCTTGTCCCTCTTCCTCCACAGGCACAGGGAGCTAAACCTCCATGGTGATCATCACCAGTCTGGCTGAACTTTGAAGAATCCAGATACTGAAGGGGTGGGGACACAAGCCAGGGACCACAGAAAGGGGAGAAGCGGATGTTGCAGGAATAGACCCAGTTGGCCTCTCCAGTAACTCTGAATCTCACAAACCAGCCACACAAAATGGAGGCAGAGTTCAACATTTTTGAGGATGGAGTTAAGACCCAGAGCTTTCCAGCTGCCAGACCTGCATTTCCCTGTATAATTTTAGGATAATGCAATGCCAGCTCCATTCCCAAAGGCCCATGATGCCTGGGCAGGAATGCCTACAGATGGAGAAGACTCCAGTAGGCTTAAATCTGATTTCAGTACCTATTTCTTTGCACTGACCATACCATTCACTTGTCATGACTCTGGTTTGCAGAGAGTCATGAGCCCATGCAGTCATCCAGGTTAAAGCAGATGAATTTCCCTGGATTTTTTTGCATATCTCACCCTTGGAGAGGAAATGACCTTGATTGCCACGAGGACATCCATTGTTCCAGAGCTTCTTCCCCATTTGGCACAGCGTGTCAGAGTCACTGGTGCTTTCTGCTCCACTTGCACAGTAACATTTGCTGCCATTTTCTTTTAAGAGTCGGGAATTGGTGACTTTTTGCCCTAAAAAGATCTGGAGATTACTTACCAAAATAGAGTAGTCTATTAACTCCACAACTGCTGCTTGTGCATCACTGACAGTGGAGAACAGCGAGGCACCCCTCGGTGGAAGCAGTCCAGCCTGATGGGATCTGTGGCTGAGAGAGTGTGTGTGTTTGCACGGCAGATACTCAGTGTGGGGACCGTGAAAAGCCTTTTTTCTTTTCTCAAAACATGGCTTTTGCTACTTCATACAAGTCTTTCTGTCAAAACAACCTGGCCTGGTGGAAGTGTGATTAGATATGGCACCCACTCTGGTCAAAAATATCTGCATGAGGGGAACAGGCTGTGGTGGGAAGGGGAGGGGGTGGGCTAATCCTTCCATAGCTGGTCACCTCTCTGAGGCCTCAAGGCTAACAGAAGGCTTTGAGATATCAAATCCATTTCACAATCAAGCCCCTTCTCCTGTGCATGGCTTGTCCAGAAGGAGTAAAATGTAAATGAAAGTAGCAACTTATCATGTTTTTTTCCAATACAAGAATCAGGGGGCATCAGATGGAAGGAGCAGGAGATCTGCTCAAAACAAGCCGGAGGAAGTTCTTCAACCTGTGCAGAGTTGGGGTGCAGATCACCAAAATCCATACAGTCAGCATAATCCATGGTTGAACTGGGGAAGTAGTTTATGATACATCACGGCAATTTATTTAAACTGGAGAATTCTCATCCCCCAGGACTAATTCCAGAAGATGGGACGCATCCTTGGGTCTGTCTTCTTGGTGACTTTAGCAAGAACACAAGAAAAGATGGAAATCAAATCACTCCAGATAGGATATGTTGACAACATTAAACAACACATGAAAAAGAGAGAGAATAGCAGGTAATTAAACAGACAAACGAAGAGCTTGTGGCCCACTGTGGCTCACACAAACAATCCAGTTTGGTGCAGAAAACTCTGAGCTGGAATATCAGGGATGATTTTTGTGAGGGTGATGTAGGTGACCACAGCTTCCCTAAATGATGGGGAGGCAGTGGTGTGTACTCCTCAGAAGGCAAATATTACCTCTGGGTGTGTGAAAAGGGGTAAAGATCTGACAGTGTGTACAGCAGAGAGCACTGCCCCACCTGCACATGAGCAGGACCAGTCTGGGACCTTCTCTTTACAGAGGCTGTTTCCATGGTGGAAAGAGTTCAGGAAGAGGCTCCAGTGATACGAAATATGGAAAAATATGTAGAAATATCAATCCTTTGAATTTATCCGAGACAGTAAAAAGTGACTTGAGTATCCCTGCTCCTTCTGTGAGAGGAGGGGAATGTAAATAGTAGAGAAAGGGCTGGCAGCAGCCAGATGGTAGTTAGATGTGTCCAACACCATTTTTCTAAGTGTAGACACCTACATCCCAGTTTAGTTACTCCAGGCCCCGATATTGCCAATAGGACCCCAGCCAACAGTGAGATTCCTCTCAGCCTAAACCAAACAGCTGAAGATGGATACCACCACCAAGTGCCCCTTTGAATCTGAAAGGACTTTGAAGTGAACAGCTCAACTGTGAACATCTACACGGTAAACACCCAAATTTAGGGAAGATGAATCCCACCAATTCAGGCTAGAAATGATTTACGTATCTTCTGATGGCAAAGGTAATGAACCATTGCAACAACATATCTACAGATACACTGGATTCTCCATCACCCAGGGACTTTAAATGAAGACCAAACATGTTCTAACAGAAAATTCTGTAGTTCAATCAGATGCTTAAAAGCAGACACAAAGCAGCCCTGGACCATAAACCTCTTCTTTGTGGTGCGTGGGGGTTTGGCAATAACCATCTTTTTCAGTCTTAAAAAGATTTTGAGTCAATGTCACGAAGGACTACGAAATATTTCATCAGTTCAAGATCTACAGATTGTCATGTTTGGTATTCAAATACATCTTGCAGAGGGAAACTTGGAAAATTAGTATTTTCAGCCTCTCACACACTCTTTTTCTTTTCTGAATAAGAAAGCAAGGCAAGCAAGAGACAGGACTACTCTGCATAACTATGGTTTGGGTCTTTGTTAGAGTTGAAACTATTTGTGTCTTGTCAAAGGTGCAGCAAAAAGGTAGTCGTGGTCTTGGAAAAACCCCCCAGGGAAACAGCATTTGGCTTTGTCAACTCTTTCCTGTTGTGCTTTGTTTTCAAAAGTTGCCTTGTTTGAAAGGGGGAAGCTGTTTGGCCACAAAACTCAACTGTCACCTCTCACAACCCGAAGACTCAGAGCTAAAAATGCTGGTGGGAAGGGGGGGGAAGGGAAAGGAGAGTAAAGCCCGCTCTTGAAAAATAGTCTATTTAAATTCTCCTCCAAAACCACAGAGGAAGGTGGCAGCCACGTAGACTGAAACCACCTGCATCCCGCCAGCCAGAACTGTGCAGAAATGGTCTTTGCACAGACAAAGGACTTTTCTGATTTCTGAAGCATCCTGTTGTGGCAATCACATCCACACTGGGCCGGAATGGGAATTATCTGATAGCTTTTTTTTATTTGGAAAGTGTCGGTTAGCTGCAACTCGGCATTCCAAGGAAGCATCTGAATAAGCATGTCCTCTCTCTGCCAGCATGGCTTGTCCTACAGGTGGCCCTTCAGCATCTCCTGTTGGAACTGCTCCGCTGTGCTGGTGGCTCAATGCCCACTGGAGACGGGACTGACTGGGATCTGCCACATGCTGTGCAGGAAAGAGGAAAGAGGAGCTGATACACGCTCCAGCTTTGACAACAAAACTCTCCTCTCATGTTTATTTGTTTTTTTCTGAGGTCAAAACCCCAACACATTCAGGCAAAGCAAACTCGGTGGACTCTTTATTGTAGCATCAGCTCCCAGCTTACAGAAAATATGATAACATGTAACAAAACGTGCTTGGCTCACCACATTCTTCTTGCAAACATAACAACAGCGTGATGGTCAGGGGTGACCACAGAGGGATCCAAAGCAGCAATACTGCGGCGAACAGTCCTGGATACAGTTATCTTTTGAGTCACCCTTCCTGTCAATATTTATAGAGAAATAAAAGGCTCTGGTTGGAAGTGAAGAAGGTTTTTTTACTGGAACAATAGGCGCATTTTGGCTCCTAAAATCATCCACAAAGCACTTTTAAAATGATCGCATGTTGTGAATTTATCATTGGACATGGGGACTTAGGAACACGTCCTCAACAGCCTGAAACACTGGAAGCTGGATGGAAAGGGTTTTTTCCCTATTACTGGGAAAAGCTCACTCAAAAGGAGCAGTTGGTCCTGCACCACACTGTTTCTCAGTTCCCTGATCCATCACTGCTTGGTTTCCTAAGTATGCCTTTCCAATGGCCTCAGACAGAGGTTTCAGACAAGACTAGTGGACCGTGGCCTGAAAGCTGCCTGAAGATTTGTTTATCACAGAATCATACAATCGTCAAATGCTTTGGGTTAAGTGACCTTAAAGATCATCTCGTTCCAAACCCCCAGCCATGGGAAGGCACACCTTCCACCAGGCCAGGTTTCTCAAAGCTCCATCCAAGCTGGTCTTGAACACTTCCAGAGATGAGGCATAATGCGTCTCTTTTCCTCATGTCAAGGAGTTCAAGCAGCACTGAAGAAGGAAGAGACAGCAATTAAGATACCTGTCTGGGACCTTGCATCTTTTATGCACTGATTACACACCTTGGCTGGCAGGTTCTTCTAAGGTGGTTTCTCAAAGTCTTCTTTCAGGACAGTTTCATTTTGTCTGACCACATAGACAATTTGCATTCAGGAGTTCTACACAGAAACAAGGATATAAGATAATAAAAGATGAATATTCTACCACATCATGTGAGAGACAGAAGCGAAGAGAATGCAAATAGCTCCTCCAAAGATATGAAATGGAGAACATACCTCTCCTACCAACCAAGCAGGAGAAGAGGAAAACATAGGGTTCTTGCTATTTCTGGCTTCATCTGTGCTAGTAAATAAAGCTGTGCCAGGAAATGTTCCCTGTTAGTGGAACTCGATGAGCCACACTTTGAGATCATCAGTACAGTACATGACTGGTTTATGATCATGCCAACAAGCACTGTCCCAGACAATTCCTGGAAAGACCCATTTCCAACAGGCAGCTGTGAACTCCCTTTTCTTCAAATGCTAACTGTGCTAACTGAGATTAGTAAAATGAAAACGGGACGTTCCGTGCTAGTACACTGTACTGTCCATGTCTGATTTAATAGTGAAGACAAAACTGACCAGATCTTTTAGTTTCATTCCCCAGACCATCCTCTTGTGTCAGGAACAATAGTGAAGAAAGCACAAGGTCCAGGTGATTCTGGAGTCTCAAACACCAAGAGAACCTCCTCCAGAAGACGTGTGTGGGTTGTGTCCTCAGTGTCAGGAAAAAAACAGAGCAGGACAGAGTATCTTCCCCCAAAGCAGTTCTAGTAAATAGTGTAAATAAAACCTGGGAGAGTTCAAATATGGAAACCTCTGTGCTCAATGAAACTGCTCACATGTAACATGGGGATGTCCAGGGGCACAGACACCCGGTTCGTTCCAGAGGTGTGTGGGGAAGCTGCTCAGTGCTGGATCACAAGCAGAGCCAATGCACTGGAAGGCCCTTAGTACTCATCTGCTTGTGACATTGTATCTCTAAGAGTACAGACATGAATAGAAACTCTTCCAGTTGCCAGCTTGATTCCTTTTGTGCATAAATATCCTCATTAAAAAAAAATAAAAATGTTAGTGTTTTGTTTATTCCTGAATAAATCTGTACTGGTATAACCAGTACTGCATAAGGGAATGCTATTGGCAAAATAAGAGCATTCTAATTACACCAGCATATCAGAAAAACTAAACAAACAAACAAAAACCCCACAAACAAACAAACAAGAAATGCCACACCATGCTCATCAGCTGTGGAAGCATGAGACAGCAGTTGATCTCTGCTCTCATAACCAGAGTGGAATGAATCACGGCACTCGACCTGAATTTGCATTCATTCAACTCTTCTCTCCCAGTGACTGGGTTGAAGCTCATCCTGTTCCTACACAGTGAAAATGTTTTAGTTTCATCCAGCAGTTCCTCAAGCCACCCATAGACTTCTCACTACTACAGAGGTCTTTAATATGTTTTTTAAATGAGGGACAAAGCTCTCTGCAGAGCAGCAGCAGCAGCATGGCATCTGCAAGCAACCACTGTCTTATCCCTCCAGGTCATTTTTCAGCTGTAGTATGTTTCTTGGCAAAATCAATTCAGCAAATGTCCAGATTTATAGAGTTCAGCCACACGGCAACCTTTTTCAGGGCCACATGAACAGCTATTATTTAAAGCCTTTTACTGTGTTCGTAGAAAGGAACAAAGTGCACTTTCCCATTACAGATTTAAAGCCTTTTTGTGGCAAAGCACATGTCACCCTGAAGGACACCTTGTGTCTTGCATATAGATGCATCCTGTGCAACTTCCACTGCAGGATCAACGGGTTGATTCTTGGTAATGGGAATTCTTGGGAATTCTTCTGATCTTGCCATTAGGTTTTCGATAAGATCTTTCTCAGGGGATTATGAAGTGCCTCCCACATTGGCCTTTAAGGGCATTTTACTTTGTATAGTGCAGAGCTAAGCACAGGCACCAGAAATATCTTGGGGACAAGAAACAATTCACCATGTTAATGAAGTGCTCTTCCCAAGGACTTCCAGCTCAGCAGCAAGGCATAGACACATATTTTTGTGCACATACAGTTATGAGGCACTGAAGTGTTGTCACTTCTTCAGCAGTTTGTTACACCCTCCGCTGAATGGCACTGCTCTCCACCCCTGAGACCTGGACCGTATCTCGTGTGCATCTTTAACAACATCTCCTGGATTTGCTTCGGTCAGACCAAGGCAAATGGGAAGAAATGCAGCTGGGCTAACCCTGACCAGAAGAGAGGACAAGGGCACAACTCTGCTTTGCTGGGACTGTAGCTAGGGCTTGAGCCTCGTGGGACAACTTACCTGCAAACTTGGCTCCAGGCAGACTTTCAGCTTACCTGGGCCTGAAGAGCCGGTCAAGGTGGGATTTGGGGGAGGATCCAGGATCCTTGGCAGAGACAGCATCTCCCTTAGGAGAAGGGCTGACCTAACCTGGGAAAGAGGATGAAAAGGGATTTGTGCAAGAACAGGTCCTGCTCATCCTTGCCTTGTGTTTTGCCCCTCTCTAAGTACAAGCATCCCAGTGGCTGCTGGTAAAGAGAAAATCTCCCCTGCAGTTTGCTCCCTCCCAAGACAGAGATAGAAATAAACCACACACACACACACACACTCTTTATGCTTTCCACCTCCCATTTCACAACATTTCCTATGACAGCTTGATGGAAGGGGGGGTTGTTTTTGTTGGGCTTTTTCCTTGAAGGCAGCTCAGTCTCCGTTTATCTGCATCCCCTGGGCTTTACAGCATAAAGTGCTAATGGCATGATTCCATGAGGAGCTTATTCCCAGCTCTGCACGGTAAGCACAGTGGGACAGCAGGAGGAGGAACATAGCAAGCACTGGGACAGCACCTTGACTGATCACCCCTCTCCCCAGCCAGTGCTGGGGTGGGAGGGTGGAGGGGATCACTCTGCTCCGCTATAAACAGACTCCCTGCCATGCAAATAGTCCGCCACCAAGTGATGCCAGTAGGAGAGCTTTAGTGATTTAAATGATGTACGTGACAGAGAACAGCTTGATTAATTCATATGAATTGTAACTACTTAGGGCTCCATTCATCTGGAATGATCTGTAGTCCTATCTGCCGCAGAAGTTACAAAAGGTTCCCAGCTTCAGCTGCAGGTGATGTATTAGTCACCCCCTCCCCGAGACAGCCCGCGCACTGAGAGCTGCTTTGTTGCTACATCGAGTGACTGAGAGCAAGACAAGGACCAGGCTCCTCAGTAGGCAGCAGAGAAAATGGGGAACCCCACCAGGCATTTCTCCAGGGAGGGGCTGCAGTCTAGGGATGTTTAACTCCAGGGCAGGAAGCAGCTGGCTCCTTCCAGGGTGAATGGCTTTTCAGAAACACTGCTGACTTCTCTGAAAAATCAGCTGGCAGCTTGTACATCATGTGTGAGGACACCTGGCTGAGGCTGAACCCTGGGCCAGACACTGCTTTGACACAGTGGCCCATGGGATCACTGAGTTTGGTCTCAGTACTGCTGCATATGATGGAAGAGTTTGGCCACAGACCCCAAGTTAGACACCCAGATGCAGGATGGGACTCTTTGGTGGCAGCTGCTCTGGGTGAAGGACCCAGGGCCACACACAGACCCTCACCTCTATCCAGAACCCTCTTGTCCTTTTGGTTAAATGGAGGAGACAGGGTCTTCATCCTCCTTAAACCAACCCCCATCTCTTAGCAGCAGAATAGGAGCAGTGGGCACATCCCAGTCAGCTGCTCAATCCAGCATGAGCCTTGTCACCTGGAGCACAAGGAAGAAGTGACTCTCTTGATGGCAGCACTGGTGAAGACAAAGCCAAGCCCTAAAGAAGTCTGGTGCCTTCGTGGAATGTGGAGCTGGGAGTCCTGCTCCCTGTCACGCTGTCCTCAAGGCTCTTGCAGACCGGGTGAAGCTGTCCCACACCAGCCCTGCCGCCAGATTTGTACCTCCCAGCACCCAGCAACCACCAGTCGGGACCTGCCCCCTCAGAGAGCAGGAGTGGCAATCCAGGACGCTGGGTCACAGTGCCACCATGTGGGCTCTGCCAGCTCCCAGAGCACCGAGAGAGGGACATGGGGTGTTCTGAGCTGCATCTGGGTCCCTCCAGCTGGTGACTGACCGAACAGGGAAATAAAAATATCAAACTGAAAGCAGACATCCCACTTGTTGACCACTTTTCTTGTTCAAGTCCTAGGTACTATGGTCAAACACTTGCTTTTCTTGCAGGTTCCCTTGAGGGTCATTCAGACAGGACCTTTATCAGACTCTCCCAAAATGCTGACACCCTGGAGCAGAAGAGGAGTGCTTACACTTCTGCACCAGACCTCTGCCCACGTCCATGGTGTTCAGTAAAACACACGCTTGGCTCTGCTCCTGTGAGCCTGGAGGAGACCCATCTCCCAGTTTTAGGTGTCTACATGTCAGCCTCTACCACTGAGACAGTAACTCTCAGCTCACTTCATAGAAAAAGGTTCATCAGCATTTCAGCTGTCTGCGTTAGGATGAGCGAGCCATGCTCTGACTGTGTTGGGGGATACACTCCTCTGGAATCACCGTATCCAGACATTTAACAATGTCATCGTGCCCCTCCTAGCCCAGTTCTCCTGTCACCACACCAGCTGCATAAAAACCATGCGTGTTCTCAGGCAAAAAACCCTTCCTTTGTATATTTTAATACCAGCCAAGTAAACCCATGTGGTTTTACTTCAAGCTGTTGTGCTTGCTACTTAGGGAACCTGCATGAGAGACTGGAAGCAGTTTTCCTCCCAAACCTTCCAACCCCATGCACATGCATGGACAAATCCTGCTGCAAAACTCAGCACCTCTGGTTGTACCTGAAACACCCTTCCGAGTTGACACCCAAGTTCAAAACCACCACAGGACCTGAGTCTGCAACAGCTGTGGATCAGGACAAAGCAAAACTGAGCAAAACAAAACAGAGGGAAAGAGCTAAAGTTCTTTGAGATCTTTTTTTTTTGGTGGCAAAGAATTGCCCTCCACTGACTATTGCATTTCTGATTGATGGCCTTTCCCTTCCCTTCTCCTTAGCCCTTCCAGATACACAGCCACTTCCCTCACTGTCAGGACAGGCTGCAGAGTGCCCTGGTCAGCAGCTTATCAAAGACCTGTGTTGCTTGTTTGGAGCCCTAACAGTGTCAAATTGTCCAACCTGTGACCACTGGAAGAAATCTTCGACCTCAGTGATAGTGGCCTTGGGGGAGGGAAACGAGAGAAGATGTCTGTCCTGGGCCGCAAGGTCTGCTCCTGGATCTCTTTGCCAGCCTACACATCCTTGCTGCAGCAGCCTGTCATCATTGGTTTTTTGCTGGAGGGAGTCTCTGGAGGTTGGAGCAACATTCACTGTCCCACAGTGCTGAGTCACCAGCAGGATTCCCAGCCCGGGCCATCCAGGGGACATGAAGCTTTCCTCCCCCAGGGCTGCCAAACATGTCAGGCCTGGAGCTTTCCTGGGAATTTCCCAAGGAGCCTGGCTGGGCTGAGTGGCCCAGCACCTTCAGACAATACAGAGAGCAGAAGAGGGTCTGTAGCTCCCTCAGCACCACCTGCCCTCACCTCACCCAGACAGCATCAGTGAGGAAGGAGCACAGCAAAGGCAGCTTTTACCTCCAATCCATCCCACCCCTGCAAGAATTAAACAAAAGCTGTGTGCTCCATGGCTGGCACAGCTTGTGTCTGAGCTACACCTCTGGGAGATGCTTCCTGGAAGTACTCCAGGGCACAGCTCCAGCCTTAGAGTGTCTCTGGCCAGGTGGCACAAGGAGGATGCTCTGGCCCTTCAGTGTTGCTTGGTGCTGACACTGATCTCGTGGACAAGCTTGTCATTCAGCAGGGACACTGTGGAGGAATAGGGAAGTGGAACTGGAGATATGTCAGCAATTACCTGCGTTCTCACTGCACAACAGGCCCAGTGAGTAACCTGAATGAGCACTTCTTGGAGGTTTGGACCTAGATGGTCTGAGGTGGGGCAGAAAGTCAAGGGCAGGAGGACTTTCTGAGCTGGTAAATTGAGGACATGTGCTAATATTGTCTGAATATGGAGTGTCCAGGCTAGTGACCCTGTGAAACTCAGGGCTGAGGGGTTTCTCTTCTGGCTGACTGTCCAGCGTGCCTGGGGCTACCAGCATCAAACACAGCACTTGGAATAGCTCCCCTGTGCCCATTTTCTCATATTTTGGCATCCACAAGAAAATTCCCCACTAGGGAACATAGTAGGGTTTTTGAAAATCATGAAAAAGTATATTGTGGTTCCAACAGTCATGACTTAAGACCTCAGCTCTCCCCCTGAGGGCTCTGTGGTGAGCTGCCCCCATGGCTGCCTTGCCGTCTACAGAGCTGTGCCACATAAAGTGAGCTCTCATGAGCAAAGAGGTGGCCTTGAAGTTCTTGTGGCCAAGTTAAATGCAGCAGCTGCCAAAGCCCTTGGCATGCACAGCTGGACCCAGTACAGGTGAGCCTGCTCTCCAGCAAGCTCTCCTGGAAAACAAACAGGCAAAGTGAGGGATGTGGCAGACAACCCAGCACAGACACAAACTGCACTAGTCCAACAGACAGTCCCCCTTGTCCTTTCTGCTCTGGTGTCCCCCTCTTACCTGCTTGCAACATGGAATATCAGTCACTTCTCCCTTGCTGGAAGAGGATCAAAGCCTGAACAAAAAAAAATCACTTTCCCCACACCTTCTAGCAATAGCTTTCACAACTTAATACTGAAACCTCCCCATTTTTGCAGTCCTTGCTAATTAGCCCTTAATAAGGTTAAACATCAGTTCCATCCTCACCCCAAGACTCTATCTGCCTATTTCCCTACCTTGTGCCCACCTTATCTGCTCAAGCCAGGAGTGCTGCAAGGGCTACTGACAGCTGTACCTGCATAGCTCTCACCAGCACAGAGCTTAGGTGCTTCTTCTGCAAAAATATGGGTGAATAATTATTTTCAAGCTACTGTCTTGTTATCACCTTTACAATGGGCAAATAAACTTAAGAGTGAAGCACAAATGGGCTTTAAATTGTTTACAAGCTTCTCCAGGCATCCACATCTCCGGATCCTGTATGTGATCTCCTCCTGCTCGGGAGAAGTCTGTAGGGAGGTTTTTCACCACCCCAGGTGGCATTTCCCTAAGGAACAGAGCAGTCACACTAAATTAGGGCTGTACAAGAAAGTACTGCCACAATAGCACCTTTAACACACCCCCCCCTCACCCCCCAGGACCTCCTGAGAGAATATTCCTTTTTTTTTGCAGGTCAGGACTGAGGAAACATCAGAGGTTTGGTCTCACTGGCCCCACTCCCACACTGAACTCACAGCATCCTTCCCTCCCTCCAGCACTCTGATCAAGAGAGAGGGGTCTCAGTGCAGTATTTTATTAGAAGAAAGGAAATACGCCTCCAGAAAACTTCCAAAAAGCTTAAGGATTTAAGATGCTAGAGAAACCATAATTCATAGGCAACAAATGCTGGCAGATTGTGTGCCAGAAGTGCCATCTAACAGGAGAGTGATGGAGCGACTGCTCCCATTCCTCACTGCCAGCACGCAGGGGCTGTTGTGTACTCTAATTGAAAATGTAAGTGTAGAGGAGTCTGGTCTGTACAACCTTCTCAAGAACAGGCCTATTAAATTTAATAGATCTCAAGTGCTCCCAAAATCTATAAATGATGAATCCTCAGAGAGCGGGGGGAGAAAGGGTGCTTTAAAGCATTCTTCAGTGGAGCTGTAAACCACAACACACAAACTGTGAGTGGGTTATTTAATCTCATTGAGCTGTTTGGTAGAAGAAGGAGACATCACTGAAGACTTTGTGCCCACAAACTTGCGTATTTTTCCTAATGGTATCAGATGGTGTGAGAAAAACTTATATATCACTTCTGTCTCCCAGCCTTGTGCACTTTATCAGGAACAGCACAAACCGGTGCTGAGCTTCCCTTATCTGCATCCCTGCATCCTTGTGTCGTAGTCTGAGAGCTAAATCCCTCAGGAGATGGTCCTTTGCACACTCTGTGGATGCTGCAAACCTGAGAGTCTCCCAGGAGCTCAGCAGCCCTTGTTGAAAGCTCAGACTCCCACACAGTGCTAACTTTTTCCAAGGTTGGGAATGACGCCGTGAATCGCAGTGGTCAGGGCTGAGCAGGTAGAAAACGCTGAGCTGCCCATAGTGTGGCATCTAGACCAGCACATGATATATATGGAGCCACAGTGCAAACAAGGGTTTTGCTTTCCTCTGGTGGTTGCATTATAAATGAGGTTTTTACAGGCTGTGAGCTTTGCTCAAGCTTTAGCTTCCTTCAAGGACAACTCAGGAGTGCTTCGAGTCACTGGATGGAAGAGTTAATGTAGGCTGCTATGTAGAGTTGGCTTAAAAGAATCCTTTTCCCTGCTTTATATGGGAAAATGAGCATTTGTTCTACTTTAAATTTCCCTTTTTCTTTTTTTTTTTTCCTTCTAAATCCTCTCATTTAATCTACAGAAAAATGTTCACAATTCTGCAGTGTGAGAGGAAAAAAATGTACACAGAAAATTGACAGAGAATAGGCTGTGTTGCATGTGTTACCACTTGGACTGTGATCCTGTAATCCATCTTCTCTGCCAGCACAAGGGACCTGAATACCTACTGATCAGCTTCAGGGCAGCCCACACTTCAGGCAACGATACTTCTCACTTCACCTGTCACAGGTAGAGGGAGTTTAAGCTGAAACCAGGAGGGGGTGAGCAAACAGAAAGAGCAGGAACACAGTGATTTGGGGGAAGACAGCTGTCCCCGGATTTTATACAGGGACACTTTGCACTGGCACATGCAGTCCTGGCTTTCATTGATGGGGAATCAAGATCTCAGTGTGTCCTTGGGAGTCTCTCTAGTGGAATGTTCCCTGCCCATGGCAGGAGGTGTTGAAAGTAAATGATCTTGAAGGTCTCTGCCAACCCAAACCATTCAAAGATTCTATGAATCTCCTGCATCACTATAACATTGCAGATTACTGCTTGAAATAGGCGATTGCTGCAAGGCTGAATTCAAACGGTGGGAAAAGGAAGAAGAACGGGAGTAAAATGCCTTATTCAGAGACGTTCAAAAGAAGTAGATGCTAAATATGAAGTGCTGTAAGGGAGCTGACAGTGTCACCTTGGCAGAGCAGGCTGGGCAGGAAGAGCTCTGCCTTTGGGAAGTCAGGTACCAGCTTCAGTGACTCTCCTCACTGTTCACAGCACCAGGAATCATGCAGGGTTGTTGCCTGTAGCCCTGGTGCCACAGTGCTGGGCACAGCGTGGATGGAAAACAAATGGAAAGATCATTTATTCTGAAAAGACCTCCCAGTCTAAATGCCCGGAGACACAGCAGGGAAGAAATTCCTTGGCTGAGCTGTAATCCTGTCTATAGGATCTGGCCACACAAAAACACTCCATGTGGCAAGGCTGTTCATGAAAATGATGGATGCCACATCCTCTTGTTTGCAACACACCAGAAACAAAGCTCAGGTGGTTTTCTGTGCTGGGAAATCTGTGCCTGCTGCCCAAGCAAGGGCTGTACCTGAGCAGATGTGCTGCTGCCATCTCTCACTGTCAGTGAGATGAGAGGCAGCAGAGCTGTGGCTGAAGTGCATTTGCAAGAGGACATGGCAGCTTTGTCCCCAAAGACCTCTGTCACGGATTTGTGGCTTTTCCAGGGTGGGACATCATTGTTTCTTACAGAAAGGCATTTCACATCTCTGAGTTCACATATGTACCGTATATTTGCTCAGTGAGCAACGACTTCAGCTTCCCAAGCCCGCAACTGTTGAACGCAGGGAGCTGGCAGGGCAGAGTAGAGGAATATGTGAAATCCTGCCATTGTGGGAAGCAGTCTCTACTTCACCAAGCCCAGACAGGCTTGTCAGGCAGTCAGGCACTTTCAGGGCCTGGAGACCCCTCTGCTAGCCCCTGCTCTTGAGATCACAGCACCGAGAACTCCCACAGGAGGACAAAAAACCTCATGGGCTTTTGCCCTCTTGCTTCCAGTTCCTTTAAAATTCTGTGGAAAGGGGATTTCCAAAGAAGTGTTCATTGTCCTGTGTTACCACATATTGTGTCCAGCATGCAGCACTACCTCTTTTTGGCCTGTGTTGGAACCAGTGGTTCTTTTTCTTATGTTTCTTCCAAATTTGCATTCTAACATCCCTTCATTGAAGAGAGTGCAATCTGTTAGTCAGGCAAGGTTATGTATATCCAGCAATCTCCTCTTTCATAAGCATCCTTACCCTGGTGCAGCTGTTTGGACCGTCACCAGTAATATGTCCCTGTCTATTTGGATCACAAGAGAATGTGATCTTTCATGTTGTAGGAGATTTACACATGGCATTTTCACTGCAGCAGCATAACAAAACCCCACCCAAAGACTCAAAGCTTCCAGGAAGTTCAGATACAAATTTTACAACCAAGGACCTATTTTTATTTGGCTTTGTTTTTTTTTTAAAAAAAACAAACCACTTTTTTTTTTTTTTTTTTTTTATTCCCTTTGATAATTTTTCCTGCTCTTGTGGACAGATGCAAAACCACCAGAGGCAGCACCATGCAGCCTGGGATTGCTTCCAAGCATCCTGGTCCTGCTCCGTACCCCATCCACACCCCAGTCACATCCTGGGAAGAGACAGGTCTTCTTCTCCAGGCCACAATGGTGAGGTGGAATGTGTCCTCCTGTCTGGATGATCAGGGAACCACCACTACCCTTACCCTGCACTCTGGATGCCACCACTGTGGAGGAAAACGCTGTTTCAGAGGACACCACTCCAAGTGGGGAAGCAGGAGGGAAATTATGGCGCTTGGAGGAGAAAAGCATCCTTTACCCTGGCAAGCTAGCAGAGATCTGAGCTCATTTCCTAAATATGCAAGACATAGAAAACCCTCAGGCCCAATCTACGACAACAGCTTCATCTCCAGAGCTCTCCAGAGCGGAAAAGCCTCAGTGCTGATGACTAGAACTGTCTGCAGAGGTGCTAGGAAAGGGAGCTGGTCACTCACTGTCTGAAAGAGAGCATCCCCAGGAGAAAGAGAGGTGGACAGTCCAGATATCCAATTCTTAGTGTGATTTGGCCATTTCCCTGTAGCTTGGAGGCAAACGAGGCTGTGTCAGCCATGAAGCTGGTGTCCATAGGGGTCTATTCTCAAGTGACAGGATGGTAAAAATGATTCACATGCAGTCATCAACAGTCTGTGAAATCTCAAACAAGCCTGAACCTTGGAGGCCTGATGGCTTCATGCAATTTCTCTCCATTCACAGAACCACTAGGAATAGCTCAATAGTCAGGCTGAACCAATCCAGAGGTCTGCCTGGGCTGTGTGTCAGCACAGCTGTAGAGCAAGTATCAAAAACTGCCATAAATGCACCCATAAAGCAAAACCAGCTATCTAAACCCATGCACACACACCCAGAAAGGATTTTTTTTTTCCTTAACATTGTGTCTGCAGATCATCAGCATTTGGCTTATAGCATGGTTTCTGTTATCAGAATCTCACTTGCAAAGTAATTTGTCTGACCATCAGGTTTATGTGGAAAATAAAAATGCAACTTGGGGAAATGAGAGGGAGGAGGCAAAGTGTTTTTCAAGTGATCTCAGTGGTTGATTTTTTTCCCAACCTCGGTAATAGGTATTGCTAAGGAGAAACTTTAAAGAGCACATGAAAACATTAATGAAGGTTGGAATAATGTCTAGTATCCAACCCAATAATTCTCCTCCCAGTAATTCTTTAAGCCTCGTACTCAGAGTTCAGCAGGTCGTAAATTTTGCCTGCTCTGAAGTTAACTGGATCCACAAGATGCAAATGTATTACTCATACCCTGGTTAATTTGTATGCTCATTGCTTTCCAGCCTCTCCACAAATTGATTTTTAGATTCCTTATTTAAGCCAGGAAGATATTTCCTGGCTCGTCCCTCAGAAGGTCACAGAACAACGTGATGCTGCCGACTGCCACAGGGAAGCAGAAAGTCAGGCAGAGGGCTGCAGAACAAGTTTCCCCATCTCAGGCTCGGTCAGAAGTCAATCAAGATGAAAGCTGCACTTGGCAGATGCCTGTTCAGAGCTGTGCTCCAGGCAGGGAAGGAGAACAGCAGGGACATGGAAAAGGCAAGCAGGGCAGTAAAACAGCTGAGCAGCACTCAGTTGAGAGGGTATAAGCTTATACCTCCACATGGTCCCTTTCCTCTCACTTTCTTCTCTCTGCACTGTCTGGATTCATCTGCCACCTTGAACCCCACAGGCTGGTGGCATTTGTCCTCTTAGTAGTGCTCTACCGACTTTTTAACCCATTTGGAAGATGTTGTCCAGGACTCTCAGTGTCCTTGCTGGCATCCTGCTGTCTCCACAAGTTGTCCAAAGTCCATGACCTCTGCACATTTGGAAGCTGGATTGGGATGCTGCTTGTCAGTGAGGTGAGATGTCTGCATGTCAGTGCTTATCTCAACCAGGGACTGCAATCCAGGCTTGGGACGATGGTGTGACCACAGGGCCAGATCCAAGGCTGCCAACTTCCAGTGCCTTTCCATGAAATGCTGTCTGCACTTGAAAATGTGCAAATCCACTAACTTGGAAGCAAGGCTGGAATATGTCTCCATTCCAGGTCCTACACCTCTGGGTTTAGCAGTATCTTGGGAAGATCAACCTTCACCTGGAAGCAGGAGTTCTTAATAGGAAGGCACAAAGGCCCAGAGCACCTTCAGACTTAATAAACTGAGTCATTAGCAGAGTTGCACCTCTGATTTGCACCACACACAAAGCTGCCTGATAGAGCTCTGGAAGATTCTCCTGCCTGTCCCTGCATGTCACACTGCATGCTCCTATTACCCAAGTTCTTCACCTCTTCTAAGGAGCAAGTTTCCCTTTCCCACAGGTGCTCATTACGTTGTTCCCTCACCCTCTTCAGAGCATCACATCCATGTCTTGGCCTCTGTTTTTGCTTTCTTTGTCAGATGATTACATTTTGACAGTGATTTTGCAGCCTTTATGTACTGGCTCCCACTCTGTTTGTATTCTAGGAAACATTTACTGCCTGTCTGGCTTGCCAGCACTAGGATTGCTCACCATCCCTTGGGAACAATGAGAAATGATGTGTCAGAATACACCCGCTTCCCAGCGCTCCCTGTTTACTACGAGGACCCCATGGGCAAGAGAACAAATAGATTGCTAGAATTTATATCTCTCTGGATAATGTCTTGCAGTTCCTTATCTTCCCAGTTGGGATACTTTTCACTCTGTTGGGCCCCTTTCAGCTCAGGAATTGTGTCATAGTGGCATCCACATTGGTGAAAAATTGCTGGTCTGACAACAACAGCGTTATGGGAAAACCAAGATTTCCCCCCCTTTTTCTCTTCTAAGATGTGCTTATTATAGTGTGTTGGAAATCAGGGCTTGGCAGGAAAAGGTTTCTGAGTCCCATTAAAACTTTTTATGACTTCCAAAGGTTCCCCCTTCCTTGGTGAAATAAAACCCAGAGCTTCCATCTTGTAAGATGGAAATGAAATTATACTCTTGGCCAAGCCCCATCGTGGTGACAGGGTGCTTCTGCCCCACTCAGGGATGCTGGGGCTCAAGTCCCCATTTTGGTACATCCAGGCCAAATGATGAATGGACCAGGGGGGCTTTTAACTGCCCTGAAGTGGTTCTGCCTCTTAAACTGTCTGCCAGAGGTGCTCCATTTTGTATTCAAATGCCCTTTTGAAATCATGACTTGATCCTGGGATTTCCACATCCCTTGGAACTGATGGTTTGGAAAAATTATAACCTGCTCAGGGATATGCAGACCTGAAGATGCTTCAGCCTATCCCTAAAATAATTTCCAAGACTGGCTAAATTTACTGTTGGACTCAATGGTCTTAAAGGTCTTTTCCAAGCTAAATGATTCTATAAGTGTATATTTCTAAATACCATGAAAAGTATTTTTTGACCACCACCATTTTCTGCTGACAATGCATTTGTCTGAAAAATTCCCAACCAACTCTAGCATCAGCTGAGCACAGAAGCAGGGCACGTTTTAGGTTATTAGCAAAGAAATCCTTCTCTTCTTCCTCTTTTGCCTGCTATCACCAATTTCAAAAATCTTCCTAAGACTAAATCAGTTGTCATTTTCAGGATTCCTTTCGCCTCTCAAGGCACCTTCAAGTTCACCAAGCAACCATCTCATCATTTTCTGCCCTAGGTCTCTGTGGTGGTGGTCTCAGGAGCCAGGTGATGTCACAAGCCAGGTGGTCTCAGGTGGCCTCAGCTCTTTTCATTTCAGATCCCAGCTGGGTCTTTGACTTTTGCTGCCTCCACGGCAACCAGATTTGGGAGTCCCTTTGCTGAGGACTTTTTAATTAACTCATCACACTCTGCCCTGACGAGACAGGTGGTTTGAAGGAAATGGCAACAGGGAAGGGGTGGCTTTATGTGCTTACAGAAACCTCTGCTGCCTGTTTAGCCTGTGAATCCTATGAAGAAATTTCAGTGGGACAGCTCATATTCCCACTGATGCTCAGCCTGTCCTCAGTGAACAGTGCTTACCACGTAACACCAACGCGCTCTGCACCTCCCAGCCTGCAAGGCACATCTCAGCCATCCCCACACTCACCTGAAAAGGCAGAAGCATCCTTGTCTCAAGCCTCCTGATGCAATCTAACCTTCCCTGCCCATGCCAGACCAGGGGGAGAGCCCTGTGTCTCAGGGAAGGGCAGTGCTGCCCTGAGGAAGAGCCATGAAAGGCTTCCAACCCACTTGCTCGCCTCTCTCCCAGAAAAGCCATCTCCTCTGGCAGTCTTACTCAGTCTCCCCAGTCTATCCCAACCCCGTTCCCAGGAAGGAGGTCCTGTTAATACTGGATGGAGTGGGAGGTTTGTGGTCTAGAAGATTTTCCCGTAGGAACAGGAGTTGGACCACCAACCCTTCCACACTGACCACCCAGATGGAAATAACCTTTGGCCAGTGTTGGCACAGGCTCGGCTTGACACTGGACATAGTCCTGCTGAATAGATGGGTTGAAGCCATCTGGGGGCAAGAATGGGGGAGGATGCAAGGAGACTGTGGGGAATTGTTTAAGAGAGCTCTGAGAAATACTGGTTGAGTGCTTCCATTTAATTATTCACTCTGCCTAATTTGCTCTTGGACAAGATGAATCGTTCATTGACTCTGCAATCTGGAAGCAAGTCCTTCCTGACTAAAGAGACTCAGCATTAAATGGTAAAATAAATGGAGGCCAAGCAAAGAAAATTCCTTTTCTCAGATTGATCACGTCAGGGCAGGATTCTTGTAGGGAAGCCAGAGCTGATAGAAATATAAACACAAATTCTGCCACTTGCCAGAATAACATTCTCCAGTTTTCCATTTATTCCCATTGTGGTTTTTTTTCAGGCAACTTCATTTTTTCAGAAAATACTGCATTGAAAGGGTTGTCAATGTCACAGCAGTTATACCAACTGGAGGTCTGGGTGGATGAGTAGACCTGGTCTAAAAACACAGCTGTTGCTCAGAGTATCAGGAGACATGGTGGGATTCACCTTTACCAGCTTCAAACACCTGGAAGGGAGATTTTCAGGCCTCAAGTCCACCTGTCTTCATAGTCTTCATAATCTCTGCTTACAGAGAAGTTGACACCACTGTGGGGCAACCCATCTGACACATCCATCTCAGATGTCTGACACAGGACCCAAGAAATCACCTTTCCCAGGGAGTGTGGCTCATCTCAGTGACCTCAGCTGCAAACATCTGATCCAGCCAGTCCCATTTTGTGGCTCCCCTCCCAGATCAGGCACTGGCCACCCACTGGTAGGATGTGGGGAAGTTTATTCCACTTTCTGCTCTGTCCTATGCAGGTATGAAATGTTTCAGGGCATTTGTTAAACAGCTGCAAGTATTTATTGCTATCACGCCCAGTAGGATCCCCATCAGCATTTAGTTTCAAAGCAGTAATTATATAAATAACAAATGGGTGGATTTACACAGGAGTGAAGCAGCAACATCTTCACCTCTTGATTTTTAACCACTGACTATCAACAAAGACTTTTAGGCAAACTAGAATTATTCATTTACTAAATTCAACCCCTGAACCAAATGACTGGCAATGATAACTCCAGTGTGAAATCCTTCAAACCTCATTTTCAGGTTTTTAGAATAAACACGAGCAAGTTTCACACAATAATGATGTGAAAATTCTTCCAACACAAATGTCTGAGCCCAGCTCATGCTACATTAATTTTATTTTCCTTCTTTCATCCTGATTAAACTGTCCACTAGTAATTCTTTGCCTCTGGCCAAATGCAAACACAACTCTGCCACTAATAGGAATTGAGTATGTCTGCATAAAAATACAATTAAAGTAACAGTACACTTCACATTTCATGCCACTCAAATTCTCAAGTAGGTCTGTTATTACAGGATTTCTCATGCATTGTTAGAATTTTTTTGCATTAGACTCCAAGCAAATGATTTTCTTCTCTGGTCAATCAGCATTAAATATAATGCTACACCATATCCTAGCTTGAAATAATAATAATTAAAAAATCCTGTCCCAGATGTTTAAGATGCTTTTTCCTCTTCTGAGAAGGGTTTAGATATGTGAAAGCTTTTCCCATCTGGCATTACAAGCCACCAGTGGATTTTTACATTTTTTGGCAAAACTCAGGATGACCCAAATGGTTACTCACTAAGGAATCTCTCCTGAGGTGAGTGAAGGTTGACATTCAAGCCACTACTCTGAGCAAGACAGAGAGGAGGTTTGACCCCAGCATCTCTAGCTGGAGAGGAGACTGCTTCCAGCACTGACCCAGTTATCACACCACAAGAAGAACAAGGGATGAGCCTTTTCCTCCAGCTGTAATTCCTACTTTGCTCCCAAAGCCCATTGTATTTGGGAGCCAAAGCTTTGGCATTAAAAATTATAATTTCCTAATGAAAAAGAGCTGTTTAGAAAACTCCTACCCAGCACTACTAGACACATGTGAATCAGGGCAGGCAACACCAGCTTAGCCAACCCAAGGGTCAAGCCTGTCCTTCAAAGAACACTTCATCATCTGCCAAGGAGGAGAGTTGAGCCTTCAGGGCTCTTCTTCCTGAACCAGTTAGGATAATTCAACAATTCCCAGTGACTTTCCATCATGAAACCATTCGTACCCTAAAATGCTGCTACTTGGACTGGGGACACCCATGCATTCACACTGTGCAGCAGGGACAACTCAATGTATTGTGGACAGTTCTGTGCTTTAGTCTAGAAAAAGATGCATTTACTGAGGTTTGGGAAGGTCTCTCGTCTAAGAGCCTTTCAGACATGGCACTGAAAAGCTGCGAAGGACAAAGAAAGAGCTGGAAAACCAAGAAGGACTGGTTGAATGAGTTAAATTGTATGAAACCTTTGGCTCACATGCATGAGGTCAAAGCCCAGAACCTCTGCAGCGTGAATGTCAACCTGGTGTGGGAAACATTTAAACACTTGAGGAAAATTGCAGGTTTATCTGCATTGGCTGCATTAAGAAAAAGCCCTAACACAGCAACTCATCTCACAGCTCACTCTAAACAACTTCTGAGCCTCATTCTACCCCCAATTAATTCAATCACTTCTTTTATATCTGCTGGAATCAAACTTGAGCAAAAAAGCTCAGCAACCCTTTTTATCGCCTGCCAGCACTCCAGCAGTCATCAGAGAAGGTTCCAATAGGTCATAATTTAGTCAATATTTTACTTTGCAAAACACATGAAAACCCTTTGACATCAAAAGCAGTAGATTTACAGATGCTGGGCATTTACAGATATGGTTGTTCTGCCAAACTACGAGCGTGATCACTAGTTCAGATTAAACTTCTGTTATTGCCTCAGAATGGAAATTGGCATTTGTCCATCGGCTCCCCAAATTCTGTTCAACAGCTCCTACAGACTGCAACCATCTTTCCTCTCTGTCTCACTTAAACCTGGGCTGCAGTGGTCAGATACCTGCTAGCCCTCAGCATCACCCACAGCCATGTCCTGTGCCCAGCTGCTTCACAAATGCATTTGTCTGTAAATTCATAGGTTAATCTGGAAGGATATCTAACTAATAGGGAATAAAAATCAAAAGCTTTTTCACTGGGATCTCTTTTACCTCTTGGCAATGCTCATACACGTCTTACCACACCAGGAGCTTTGGCTCAGTGCATTTTTCAAAATGACAGTGAGTAGGGTGGAGAGGGATACAGATGGCCAATCTACCACACCCCTTTACTGCATTTCCATCCCCTTATTTCTTGATATTTTGCACACGAACCAAGCATTGCCATTAACAAGTAAGTTTTGCTGAAGGTGAATGCACCAGGAAATTGCTCTGCCACAATGTGGGACTAATGTGGGTGGATTTGTATTTGCAGGACTCCTGGCTTCTGTTTCAAAATCTGCATTAACTCCTGAGTTGACCCTTGACCTATTATGAGCTGAAATCTTCTTATCTTACTGAAATGGCAAGGAAGAGAGCGCCAGTCTCATTAGACCCTTTCTGAAGTCATTTACTTTGGGTTCCTGCCTGTAATATTTCTCTTCAGGCTTTATTTTTATTATATTAAATTTATCTTGGGAGGGAAAATTTCCTTTTATTCCTCACTCACTCCAGTGTCACTGGGCTTCGTCCCTGCAAGGAGGACAGGAGACACGGCAGGTCTCTGCCCTGCTCTTCAGCAGTGTCACCTACCAGCTGCGTTTGGGAAACCATCTCAGCAGATGCAACATGGACAGTGGCAGCCCAGCACCACTCCTTGCCTATGCAGGTTTTTTAGTGATGATTCTTTAAGCCCATCTTCATTTCTGCATGGAAGTAGTGCAGGTGAGACCCGACCAACCCACCAGCGGCACCCCAAAGTACCCTTCTGGGTGCCTGCTCCTGGCACTGAAGAAGAAAGGCTGGAGCTTTCCCCTCTAAACACTCAAAAGGTACAGAAACTCTTGCTCCACAAATTCCAGAAATGCTAAAAGCATCACGTTTCACTTGCAGGTGCCATCCTCAAACGAATTCCCTCTGCCACCACTACGTGAGGGCTGAGGAGATGCCGCTCTCCCCAGATGGGCTGCACTGACGAGCAGATCTACCCTTGAAGACACACTTCCCTTGGCTTTGCCTCGTGTTCAGAGATTTGAAAGAGCTTGTGCAACGTTGCTACAGGATTTTTTTCTGCTGCTAGGATGCTCACAAAGCCCTTCAGCCTCACCAAGCAGGATGCCTCCATCCAACCTCTCCTAAACTCCACACGTCCATTTCCTCCACATCCCCTGTCTCAGCTTCCCCACAGATCCCACCCAACCCACCAGAACGGCCCCTCCGTCCTTCAGCAATCAGCTCAGAGCAGGAGGACCCTTTAAAATCCGCGGTGGGAGCGCGTCGCCGGCGGGAGCAGCGGAGCAGATGTGCCGCGGGGAAGCAGGAGGGAGGCGGGGGGGGCCCTGGCAGCGGAGCGGCACGATGGGGATGGCAGCTGGAAGACAGACGGCCTCTCCACAGCCTCCTGCCGGGGATAGGGGAGCCCCTTCCAGCTCGTCCGTACTGCCGCTGCACGCTCGCATCCTCATTAATAACAGCCTGCGGATGCGATGGATGGAGCTCGGGGGTGAATTACGGCCAACTGCATGGAGCTGCCTGGAGGGAAAAAAAAGCGAAATCAACACATATTTAGCCAAAAAACGGGCAGGATTTTTTCCTTCACCCTTCCAGGTTTGGAAATACAAGGGGCATCTTTGCTTCTCTCGCTAAGATGTAGTACTTGAACTGCCTCCTGTTCCTCTTGGGGTGATGCTGCGCTCCTGGTTGCAGCTGGCACTCGGGGAGAACTCTTCGAGCTACAAAACGGGGAATGGCTTCTCCCAAGTGAACGTGTTGCTTTCATTAATGTGTTTTTTTTCTTTCAATGCGCAAAACAACGGGGAAAATAAAAGGATTCAACCCAAACTTAGGTATTGCAGTTTCAAGAAATTTACACCTCTGAGCTTCAGCTGGATGGGTGAAGATGAGTAAATAAAAACAAAACCAAGCAACAAAACCCACACAAAATGGAAGATATTGAAACAAAATAAAGAAGAAAAAAAAACTAAAAAAAAAAAAAAACCTAAAAAAAAAAAAAAAGCCATGTTAAAGGCCTTCTTGGTTTCATCCAAGATTGCTGTATGATGGGTGAATAACACCCTCCTATGGATTTTCTAAACAGGGATTTTTTTTTTTTTAATCTCGAAGAGTTTCACACAGGAGCTGGATGTAACGCCAACTTCATGTCAAGTTGAAAAGATTCATTGAAATAGCTTTAGAAGTTTATTTGTTTCCCTGAAACAACTCTGAGAATATGCAGAGTTATTTCTGAGATTAGATTATCCTGGATTCAAGTAAATATAGTCCTGCTGTAAATAAATAAATAAATAAATAAACATAAGCAGAGTATCAAAGTTCTCCTAAAATAAGAACTTTTACAGGAAACAGGCAGGATCTTCCAGTGGTGTAAATGAGTGTCTCCCCACTGAAGCAAACCAGCCTATGCTGATTTACCTTAGCTGAGCACCTGGCTTTAATTTCACTATATTTTATGTATTTGAGTGCCAAACCCTGAAAATAGCTGCCTGCCTTTAACAAGTGGTTGCCATTGACCTGAGCAGATGAGAACAAGCCAATCTCTGCCTCAGAGCTCATTGTTACCACCTGATGGGACAGGCACAGTCAGACACAGCTCTTGGCATCAGCCGGGGTGTCCTGGCACTGTGGGGTTTGAGTGGGAGCCCTGGAGGGTTTATGAAAACAAATGGGTATAGGGGACGCTGGGAATAACTTGATATAAAACACCTTCCTAACAAAGCTGATTGAACTGCTGCTGAGTCTCAGTGCTTCCTCTTTTTATTTCCACAGGCCCTCTCCAAGATGCTATGACAACCTCAGCTCCTCCTCTGTGGAGTAAGAAATGGTAGAGATCAGGACATGAAGTCCAGAGCTGAAAACTCTCCCCTTCAAATGTGTTACAGCCCATTTGAAGCTTCAGTGCAACCCTTTGGTGAAGGAGACATCCCCTCTCTGCAAGTTGGGAAACTGAGGCAGGGTTGGGTTATGTCTTGCAGGTTCACCCACCAGAAACCATTTCTTCTGATTCCCCGTGGCTCTCTGCCTCTGCCAGGCAGTTATTTCTTACAATTTTGTCCCTGTTATGAGCCAGACCTTGAGGGAGAGGCCAGGGGGTCACGATCACACGGGGTTTGATTTCATGGGAACATAGGATAAAAACATGCTGAGATTTGTATTTGCCTCCTTCATTTGCATCTGATTTCTAAACCTTCAGAGTTGTATTTCCAAGCTCTTCCCACAGAGAGCAAAGCTGTGAAATTTTCTTAAAATATATATCGCACAAAGCAAGGAAACAGATAGGCCTTGAAAATCTCAAGACTCCAGGAGGTGGGGATTAAAAAAAGAGAGGAACATTCCCTCCCCACTGCCATCTGAAAGCTCATGCTGTAATCACCATCTGACAGAAAAAGCAGCCCCGCACCTTGCAATGTTCCCACCACCCCCTGGAAGGGATGAGGATGGTGCTGAGGTCTGAATGCTCTCCCTAAAGCCAGCTGGCAGTTCTGGGACACTCACTTTGTCCAGGGCAGAGGCTGTCAAAGGTGACAAGTTTAGTGACAGCGCAAACTGGATCATCCCTTTTCTTCCTTCCCCTTCCACCTGTGTGGAACCACACACCCACACCTACCTCTCCCCTGCAGCACTGTGCAGAGAAAGATCTAAAATTAGCTGGGTGCATTTAATGTCACACAGCTTCCCTCTGCTTTCTAGTGCTCGGCTTCTTGCTATATTTAAACCCAAAGTAACTGGTAAACAAAGGTTTGGTGCGCTCTGCTTCGACAGAAATAGGCACTGCAGCTATTTTTACCCTGCAGACTACACAATGCATGTCCAAGCTACAACCAGCAGCAATAAATATATCCCAGAGAGGGTCAGGACACCACTGTTAAGCAGTGAGCAGTAATGAAACCACTCTGCTCTCTGAAAGCCAGTGAGGCAGCCTTATCTACTCCCTAATTTCTCCCTTTGAGGCTCATCACACAAAAACCTGATAGAAAGCAGATGAGGTTATGTGTCATGTTTGTACATAATTTTTTTCCCTCCAAGTTTTGTGCTTTAACTTAAACAAAGTGGTGCACTGGAAATATCAGAGTATCTTGCTCACAGACTGGATGCACTAGGGCTATTCCAGCTCTGTCCAGTGCTGACACCCATGGATGAGCTGCTAGATGTGAAGACAGAGGTTTTACCTTTGAGGTGACTTTCAGGAGAGACTCTGAGGCTCGGAGGCTCCAAGGCTAAGGCAGGAAGTGATGTTTGTAGCATGTTTAGGGTTGATGATGTTTATCCTGCTAACCCTGGGGTGACTGCCCTCATGGGACAACATCAAAGGCACTGCTGAGAAGGACAGAGGGAGTGTTGTGCACTCACCTGGTGAGTCACACACGGTCATCTTGGTGCCCGTGGCAGGAATGGATGCTGGATTCACACCCTCTGAGAGAGGGGGCAGAGCACTGATCAAATTCACATCCTCAGTGTCTGCCCTGATGTCTCAATCCCTGCAAGGTGTCAGCGTGTTAGTCATGCCAAGGTCAGGCAGGGCTTTGTGGAGCATTGCAAAGGGGTCAGAGCAGACAGTGCCATGTATAAAAGTTCTCAACCAGTTCTAGTGCCTAACCCTTCTCCATCTCACAGGGATTTGATGTGAGAGGACAGGCAGCTGGGAAGTCTTCTCCTCCAGTACCTGGTCTGTCTCTCTTTACTCTATAGAAAACACTGGGACCTCCCCATCCTCAGAGTCAGGCAATTCATACTTCATTTTTTTGCTCAGGGTCTCAGCAGAGAAGAAAAAGCAAGAGTCACAATGGTTCCCATCCTTGACACCCTCCTACTTTGTAAAGTACTGATTCCTTGAAGCAAAGGTCTGCTGTTTTCAACAGAAACTGAATGAGAATGCTCGTATCCCTGCTTGGCCCTGAAGGTTTAATTACACACAAGAGCTGGTACAACTCCTAGCATTTGGATCCCAAAGGGTTTGGACTCCCTCTTTACTCCCAGTGGACATTTTCATTCCTACCTTGGCTGAAATTAGGTATTTTCAGAGTTAAGGTACTGAAGCCCTGCCAAACATATAATGCAGATAGCAAGAGTCAACAGAGTCCAGAGGGGTACTCCCTGGGGAAAAGCATCTGTCTTTGAACATCAGTGGCAGCCAGCCATGGTGCAAGAGGCATTTGGGGGCATTATCCGTATCTGTCCCATAAATAAAAGTTAAAGGGACAGTCTTGGATCCTAAAAACTCTCTCAGGCTTAGCAGGCACACACCTTGTGACACCTGGAATAGCTCTACACCCAGCACCATGATGCCAGACTGCTGTAACCAGCACAGCTGGGGATGCTCACATGTCCCAGCTTAATTTTCACATTAACCCAGTTAATTTTCTTCCAAGTAGCTGGTACAGTGCTGTGTTTTGGATTTAGGATGAGAATAATTTTGATAACACACTGATGTTTTGGTTGTTGCTAAGGTCTGCTCACAGTAAATCAAGAATTTTTCTGTGTCTCATGGTCTGCCAGCAAGGAAGTGCATAAGAAGCTGGGAGGTAGCACAACCAGGACAACACCTGAACTCCTGAACAGACCAGAGGATATTCCATACCATAAATCATCCTGCTCAGTATATAAACCAAGGTGAGCTGGCTGAGGGACACCAATCACTGCTCAGGGACAGGCTGGCTCCAGTCAGTGTGTGGTGGGAAATTGTGTTGCACATCACTTGTCTTTCTTGGGTTTTATTTCTCTCTCTCTTTTTGTTGTCTTTCTTTTCATTTCTATTATTATTGCTATTATTATATTTTATTATTATTACATTTTATTTTATTTCAATTATTAAACAGTCTTATCCCAGACCAGGGATTTTTTTTTTATTATTATCCTCCCTACCCCGCCTTTGGGGGAGAATGTGGCCAAACCACCTTGGCTTGGGCCTGCCCCTGGAGCCAGGCTTCTCATCTGCTGACCCCAGACAGCGAGCCCACAATAGAGCTGAGATGGCTTCTCCTTTTCTCAGCCCTTTCTTCCCACTCTGGGGACCAACCCTGTGCCTAGTACAGCGGAGCAGGCAGTGATGAAGGGACTGTCACGTCTGGCAGCAGCTGAGAGAGCAGTGCTCCACAGCTGGCACACTGGGCACAGCTCAGAGCTTGGGAAAGGAGAGACCTGGGTCATGGACCAGCCCTGGCTTTTCCCTTGACTCTCATTTATTACTTGTACAGGCACAGCAGGGCCCTTTTTTCAATGCAGCAAATCATTAAAAAGAAAGGAGGGAGAAAAAAACCCCTTCAGTAACAACTATAAAAAAAAAAGGGGGGAGGGGGGGAAGCAAGCATGCAACCACAGACAGAGAAATGGAGTCTGGTTACAGAACACTGGAATTTCATCTGGGAAAGAGGATGGCAGAGAGAGTGAGGCTTAACAAAACTGCCCTGGTACAGGGCTGGTATGGAGTCAGCAAAAAAAGTCCCTGTCATCAGTGATCACAGACAGATGTGAACATTTCAGTTGAGCTTGTGTGGCCTTTCACAAGGACACCTGAGCTCATTGAGCCTTGCTGAAGGTACTCATGGAGCAGACAGCATGACCTATGGAGGGTGGTTGGGTTGCCATCATTCCAAATGTGAGGCATTTGGAGCAGCTTGGCTTGTTCCAGCAGGCTCAAGGTATGGGGGTGGGAACCTGCACAAGCCCATGGAATACCAAAGAAATATATCCAGGTCTATTTGCAGGAGAAGATGCTCACCCATCTGCAGCAGGTTCCTTGCACAGAGTTACACGTCTTGTTCACCCTCACAGAAATTTAGCAAAGTCAATGCCCTACAAGAGCTGGATAGGTTGGCTTTTACACCATCCACCTCCTTGGGACTGAAGGCTGGGGCATGCAACTGCCAGAATTTGTCATTACCCTCTTTCTTGCTCCTTTCCAGCTTTGTTTTAAATTTTTTATTCCTCAGTGTAAAAGCTTCCTAACTAATCATTAACCTCAGCCACAGGACACAACCATTAAACATTATTGTGGCTGTAACATGGTACATTACTTGCAAGTGTTTCCTCCAGCAAGGGAGAGAAAAAGAGACCTGCATTAAGGTCAGGATTCTCTGTACATGTATTAAATCAGCATCTGGTACCGCAGACCTGTTGCAAGGAGTGTGTTTGCATGGAAAGGACACGTTGTGGGAAAAGTGCACCTTTCTTGATTAAACACACAAATGGGGAAACTCATCTTCAGTTTCATCTCAGAGAAGAAGAACCCTGGCATTCAGATCCCATACTCAGCTGTCCCCATGTCACCACAGCCCACTGCCAAGTGAGTGATATGTGCCTGCAGAGTGACTGCCCTTAAACTGCTCTAGACCTTCTCCATACTCACACTCAGTATTGACCACCTCTGCCTGGGTTCTGGAAATTGCAGCTTCTACAGAAATCAGCCTTGTGAACAGGACCTGGAGAGGTCCACCATGCCATGTGCTGTTTGTGGACACCAGCTGAAGGAGGAAAAACTGCTGTGGAGCTTTCAGGAGACATGGCTTTTGCTGCCCACCGGTGCTGCAAAGCCCCCGGGCTGGATCCCAAGGTGCCTCCAGCAGCTGCGGAAGGGATTTTCAGACCTTGTCCCCCCTTTCTCCTGCACACACACACACACATTCAGAGAGCAAAGCACCACGGTAGCACCGATAACAGCATTTGCAGCATGGACACAGTCACAGTGGCCCTGAAACACAGACAAGGAGGGGGAGGGACGGTCTCCGCGACCATTCCTTCCCACAGTGCCCCGTGCCAGCTGATGCGGCAGTCAGCTGCCCGAGAATGTCCTAAGCTACCCAGGGAGCCTTCCTGAGAGGAAGACAAACCTCCTGTGCAGGAGGGAATGCAGCACGTGACCTCCTGAAATGAAATCTCTGCAGATGCACCCCCGGGCTGACGGGGAGTTGTTGCGATGGGTCGTGCCCGTTTCCATCCGTCACAGGACCCAGTGAGACATGACTGATCTAAGCGGAGCTGACAAAGGCCGAGGACCACTTCCCCATCAGGGGACATGCCACCAGGGCTAGGGGGGGGAAAAGGCTGCCTTATCACACATGGGGGCTGTTCCACCCAGCAGCTCCCTCTTGACAGCACGGGGGTCCTACAGCTGCAACACCTGCCTCAGAGGCTTGGTACGAGCTCCCCTTCCACCTCGCTGACTCCAAGAGCACATCCTAAATTGGAAGTGGCATGACATGAATAGTTCCCCCCCTCCCCCCCGCCCCCAAACCAGGCTGACCTCCCACCGCAGTCTGGGGAGATCCCCCGGTGCTCGTGGTTACTCACCGAGGCCCGACAGGGAAACGCAGCCCCCGTGATTGACAGGTTTTAATGAAGACCTTTGATGTTCAAAGCAAGCGATGGCTGTTTGGTAAGGTCTGTTGAGTCAGAAGAAAGGGGCAGGCTGGGCTGAGCCCGTTCCGCTGTGGGGGCCCCATCTGGAGCACTTACCCGCTGTCTGGTTCGAGCCAGGCAGGTTGGAGGTAGGCAGCTTTGGGGGGGTGGGGTTGGTTTCACGCCTAATGCCATCTGCCTCTCCAAGTTACCGTTCCCATCACTCACCTGGTGCCAGCATCGCTGCCCGCAGGCCAGAGGCAGAAGTCCACTCCCATCCCTTGCACCCTGGGGCTGAGCTCATTACTTGCTCTACGGCCGGAATGGAAGTGTCAGTGTTTAATCGGGCGGGTTGTTAGCAAATAACAAATCTCTTCAAGGAATACCTGAAAACAGTAGTTGATGACCCCAGAGGTTCAACCTCTCAGCTGCGGTCATTGCCATGGTGAGGGAAGCACTTACCTTTCCACAGCCCCAAAATCCAGTGTCCAGGGAAATGAAGCAATGTCGCCCATCCTAGCAGTTGGCACCCTTCATACGGATGTCCAGGTCAGTGTCCATGCTCCCACAGACATGGCCCATCCCTGGAAGTGTTCAAGGCCAGGTTTGTTGGGGCCCTGTGAAGCCTGATCTAGTGAGTATCAACCTCGTCCATGGCAGGAGGCTTGGAACTAGATGATATTTAACATTCCTTCCAACCCGACCCACTCCAGGATTCTGTGTTATGACTCTATGATTTAAGGTTCTTATGAAAACTGGAGCAGCCTCAGTTTGAGAAAATGAAACAAAAAAACCTTGTTTTGCCCAACGGTCTGGGAGTATTCCTGGAGATGAGAAAGCAGAGGAAAAATTCCTTTAAACAACAGGGAATTTCGACTCCTTAGAGCATGAAGAGCAAGTCCATTCAGAAGTTTGAATTAGTGGATATAGAAACAGCCAGCTGGATGTTTCAGAAACACGTCATTTTTGTCTACCATAGATATTTTTTCAATAACAGCAAAGTTAACAAAAGACACAGCAGCATTTTTTTGTCCTGCTCTGGTGGTGACATATTTTGAATATTTCCCCTGACGGAGTGTGTTTTAACTACTAACCACATCACCATGTCCTTTCTGAGTGCTTTTTTTCCCTGACATAAAGGCAGCTGATTAAGGCTGTGAGGAGAGTCTTGGTAGAAGACCAGCTCGGTTTTAACACGATGGCCCAAGCTGCAGGCACTGCACATCAGCAGAACAGGCTCTTCTCGGAAACAGCAACGTTTGCAAACAGAGAAATGTTTTCAGGAAAAGGAGAGATGAGACAAATTTGAGCAGGACTCCAAGCATGACCTGGTCGAGCCACGTTCATAGTAGGAAGGAGACAGCAGATGAAGATGTCTGGGGTACTGAACTTTGTTGTCTCCTAAAAAAAAAAGCTATGCCTAAAATTTTCTGTTCAAGTCCAGCAGAGTCACTCCCATCCACCCATCTTTAGCAGATCCCTGGTTTGAAACAGTACAAACGAGACTCAGTCCCAACAGACAGCAAAGGTCCTTGACTTTCCCTGTTAAACTGTACACTACTCCAGCGAGCAATTAATTTTCTCACTCGGAAGGAGATTAAATTATCCCCATAATACCTGGAGTGATTTGTGCAGGGTCAGAGCACCCATTTCCATGCTGATGCATTTTGCCTGTTGCAGGTTTTGCAAGACGGTGGTTGCTGCTCACACTGGCCCTGTGGAGGAGGAAGGTTTGGGGGGTTTTCTCTAAGTTAAAACCTATTGTCTAGAGACTGCATTTAGGGGAATGACAGGCACATCATCCATCTTTGCTCCATCACAGACACACAGCTCCAGGGAAAGAACTGATGGTGGAAAGAGCCCAAGACACCCCTCCAATCCTATTGCCAACCTTACGGTGTGGAGGGATGCACTGATGACAATTTGTCTTGTAATTTCTGCTTCGGGAACTCCTGTCAGCATAATCCTGCATTAAAACTATCTCCAAGACCTTCCTGGAGGGTTTCATTACAGCATTAGGAAGTGTTCTGGTTAGTTCCCTGGGGGAATGAGGCTTTTGTGACTGTGGTACCTGCCTGTGCACATCCTAGTTTTCAAAAAACTTCCAGACCCCTGGAGCAACTTTGGCCATTTTGACCACAAGTCCACAAAGACACAGAGTTGACACCAGCTTGTGAATGTAGGGGGACAGGGACAGGAGTGAGTCTCCATCTCTGCACCTGCAGCACAAGCCCGGAGGCACCAGCAAACAGCAGAGAGGCCTCCTGGATGAGACACAGATGCTCTGGAGATGTTTCAGTCAGAACTGGTACCTCTTGAGTTGAGCGATACTCCCCCCATTAGGCAAAATACCACGGGAAGGCTCCACAAGACCTGAACCTCGTATGAACAGCTTGCTCGCTAAAGAAGAGTGAGCCTGGCTTGTTGCTCGTGGTGCTTTGGGTACAAGTCCTTCAAATCGGTCCCAGAGGCTGATGCAGGAGCTCTGCCCTCCTCCCTGCAAATGCTGGTGGCCAAGTGATTCATGTCACAAGAGGGGAAGTGCAAGAGCAAAGCACAAATGAATCACCCTCCGCCGCAGGTCATTTAATTCATTCTCCCTTCAGGAGGCAAGCAGTTCTGCACACTAATTAGATAGTTCATCCTAATGGCAGCTACAAGATCTTTTTTATTCCTTCTTTACAACTTCCAGCAAAATAGCATGAGACCTGATGGATGTTTAAAAGAAGAAGATCCATTGCTACCCTGGAACAAGCCCCACGTGCCATATGGCTGAGAGAGGACAGTTGCAAAATCCCACAGCACCCTTGTTACATGCATTGTCTACACTACAGTGCTCTCCCTGCTCACTGCCTCCTCTGCCCTACTTCCCAGACTTTGGGGTATAATTATAGAAAAACAGCAACTGAAGCTGGTTTAAAAAATATGGTCTTTTTCCATGCGGGGAAAAAAACCCAAAACAAAACAAAAACCTCTGAAGAAAATAACAAACAAAAATTTCTTGACAATGTGTTAATTTTTTTCTCTCTCTTCTTTCATTTTATGGGGTTTTTTTTTAGAAAAGAAGAACAGAAAGTGTTCCATCTTCCTCCCCCTCCTGCCCAACTGTTTTTGGGAGAAAGCAAGGCGAAAAAAGAAGGGAAAAACCCTATGCTTTTAAGCTTGTTGCTTTCAAAAGCACTGAAACAATTTCTAGAAAAGTTGACATTTTCTAAGGAAATTCTCCTTTTACCTGTAAAGCCCCTCTGAGTTCAGGAAAGCACAGCTGCCTGTCAGAACAAAAAGAAAAAGAAGAAGAAATAAAAAGCCTCTTTTTTAACTTTCCCCCTTCAAAGCTAGTGCAAGGTGGCAATGAAAACACAGCCAGTTCTGGTGAGAAGCCTGAGAATGCAGATTGTGCAGCCTGGGAGGGGAGGAGTATTTTCCCTACGGATAAGATCTGCTTAAACATTAGCACCATGGCGAGACTACAATACTGGTGTTGGCAAAGCTCAGTCTTTATGATTTCAACAACATTTCTTTTTCTAGATAGAACACATGAGGATTTTGGTCAGAGCCAGGGTCCTCTTGACTTCTTGCACCCCAGTGTGGAAGGCTGCAGAGCCAGTAAGGTCCATCCAGAGGCTCACATGGGACGCAGAGGCTGCAGGACCTCTCTCCTGCTGAAAGACACCAAGGAACATTGTGGTGTTCATCTGGTGGAAGGAAGGCAGGTATGGCCCCACAGGTATGAAAAAACACCTTGATTTTGCTGAATAAAGGGCATCTGAGTAGAACTGAACAACCGACATGAGCCCTTGACATCCTTTCAGGGAGGGTTCAATGCTGCAGAAGAGATCAGTCACCTCCAACTCATGTCTGCTCACCACTGATGTGGGAGCCACCCCACCACACACAGCATCCAAGGAAAGCCATGGCTGAAGTGTCTTTGTCTGGCAAAGTTCTTTGTCTGGCTCTTTCTCTGTCGTCTCCACCCTTCCCTTTCCAGACTGAGGACTCTTGCTGGCATCATCTCTCACGGAGAAGATCTCAGCCCACCCCTGGGCTACATCTGCCATTTCTACCAAAGTGATGAATTTATTGCAGGGTAAAATAAGGAATGCAGAGAACTGGAAGCCAAATCTTTCACACACAAGTGTGAAAAGAGTGAGGAAGATGATGCAGCCTTTCCCCGACCTTCAGCTGGGAAACAGCCGAGTGTCCTTTGCCTAAACCAAGCACCACCTAACCCTATGGCCGGGAAGCCCCGTTACCTCCATCCAGGTGTGGGCTACCAGGACAAGAGCCTTGCAGTGAAAACAAGACTTCTTGCAAAGGCTTCACCCAGCAGCTCCCACACTCAGAAGCACAACCTCACTTGCAGTGCCCTCATCTATCTACCTCCAGTCGTGCCCTGCCTGTGATAGATGATCTTCATTAACATTTTCCTGCTGTGGCTTCCACGGCAGCTGCTGTGCCAGTGGCACAGCGTGAGAGCACACGAAGGGGAAGAAGGCAAGTGATGAAATGTTGGTGGTCAGGCCAGATAAAAGATTTTTGGGACTGCCCAGCGCCGTCCTGTGAGTGCTTGTGTTGGACTAATATCAGCCTGTCTGCAGAGCAGTCTCAGATGGGAGAGGGAGGGGTTATTCTGCTCCAGCTCTGACTGTGTCCTGCCTCCCTCCTTCCCTCCTTGATACGATGCCTCTCCTTCGCCATGGGGATGTGTCTGTAAATCCTCTGTGGATGATTAATACCCTGATACCTACCCATGCCCCGCATTTCTGATGTCCTCCTGCCCTCCACAGACAGAGGATGCGCTGCTGCCTCTGGGTCACTTGGAGGGATCACCGTTCCCTGAGGCACAAAGTGTTTTACAGCATTTGATTTGGCTTGTTCTCAAATTTTGCAGCACCAGTTCATCCCAGTCCAATGAGAACAATCAGCCACTGGAATAATCTCCCCAGGAATGGGTGGATTCCCCAGTGCTGGACACATTTAAGATTCAGCTGGACAGTGTCCTGAGCCATCTTGACTAGACTGTGCTTTTGCCAAGAAGGGGTTGGACCAGCTGATCCTCAAGGTCCCTTCCAGTCTGGTATTCTGTGGTTCTATAAAATTATCCTCTCAGTAAGTCAAAACACTGTATCAAAATACTTTTTTTTTCTTTTTTTTTTTTTTTCTCAAGAGATTGCCAAGGAAAACCTATATTTATGCAGGAAAAACTTTTGGTTGAAACACACTTGGAAGTCAAAAGAACCTTACCAAGAAGGTTCAGATAATGCAGTTAAGTGTTCAGGAAATGAGGCAGAGCCTGGGACGCCACAAAAGGCACCTGAGCCCCAGGGACACATCTGAGGACGCATAAAGGAAATGCAACAGCAAAAAACCATCCTGTTTTACAACACCCTCTGAAATTGCTTAACACCCATGTCTGACATTTCTCACCTGAGCTTCACTGAAATGGGAGGTAAAAGCCTTTCAGTGGGATTACAGCTCCTAAACAGCTGATTATCTCCAGCAGGTATCAAAGGGCTCTGGAGACCCAGGAGCTGGAAGCAGGCCCAGAGGGATCACACACCACCCAGCTTTGATGGAGACCTCCCACAGCCTCCCAGGGAACAGGCTCCCTAAAGAGCCATCTCCTCACTGCTGGGCATCTTGCAGGTGACACACCTCGTGTCACCTGTGCTGCTGTGCACATGCTGCTTGCTCACTAGTCCTGAGCTCCAGAAAACCCAGCACAAAGGCAGGAATCCCATGGATTGAAGTAAACCTGTGTGGGAAGGTGCAATGTCCGTCTGAGGGCACCTGGATTCAACACGAGCTGTGCTGGTCGCAGGAGTGGTCCTTGCTCCAGCCATGGTAAACACCCCCTTGCTGATGGGTTTGGCCTTTCAGCTTCCCCACGGAGAGCCATCCCAAAACTTAAAAGGCTGAAGCTCTTCCCTGCAAACAACCAGAGTTTTTCCATTTCTCCTCTACAGCAGTGTCTTGGCAGCGTAGCAAAGAGCCCTCAAATCCCCCTGGAAAAGCAAAAGGAGAGAGATGAGAACAGAACAAAGGCTGGTGGTAGGGCAGGAGGGTCTGACATTTTTCCATGATCCAGAAAAATCTTATTCCCTATGACCTTGTTGGGAGGCTGGGAGCTGCTGTTTAGTCAGAGCTGTCAGACAGTGGTGCTGGTAGGAGATGGATGAGCTGTGGTGTGGCTCTGCAGCAGGTGTTATGGAGACAGGCTGCTTTAAGGGGCAGCTTTGGGAAAAGGCAGCAGGAGAAGGCTGGAGCAGGACCAAAATGTCAGAGAGCACCAGGCTGTGGGGAGGGGGAACGTCTGGCACAGCTGTATACAAGAGAAAAATGGAAGAGGCTCCTTAAGCAGCCATAGAGACGGCAGAGCTCTGGCATATCTTCAGGCTTGATCCTGTCTCCTGCAAGGTGTTGATGGGCCCTTGATTGTAGTCCCAGGTCCTGTGTTTGGGCTGTCTGAAGAGAACTGAGATGTGTCCTCCAGCATCTCCCAGCAGGACCCTACCACACCACCTGCTGCCAAACCTTTATCTCAAACACCAGCATCAACATGCTCCATGCCCACAAGACAAAGATGATGAAAGTTTTGCTTTAATTCTTACTGTGCACCATTAATTATGGATTTGATGGTCACTGCCCTCATTGGGCCAAGGATGTGATTTCCCCCTGCCCTGGCACAGAGAATGGATTTGGGTACAATCCCGCCACTGCTCTAATGCAAAGCACAAATCCAGGGGTTGCTTTATTGCTGTGCTGTGATCACTATCAAGACATCTGACGCTGCCATTCTCAGCTCTGCAGTGATGCCCTTGCCGCACCACTGGTCCTCACAGGACATCTGCAGCTCTGTGCCTTTCCTGATGCAAACCCGAAGAAGTCAGTGGTCAGGGACAGTGTCATAGTGCTACACAAATCATCACCGAAGTGCCTGGACTGTTTTGTGTGGCTGTTTCTTAAATGCAGGTTGGATTTTGTTTATACCAGATGTTCACAGGCTCTGCCCTGTCAATGTCCCCAGCCTGTTCTGGCCAGGAGGAGACCCAACTCCTGCATGGACACTTCCTAGGGGGTAGAGGGAGTGCTGACAGAAGTGTTCTTTGGGAAATAAGAAAAATATTTGTCTCTTTTGTATTCAGGGCACACACAGCCCCTTTCCACCCCCAGGACCTCCTGCTGCTGAGAGAGCCCTCAGTCCACATCTGAGGCAGCCCACAAAGCTGAAGCTGTGGTCCTGCACTGGGTCCTGTACAGGCACATCTGTGGTGCAGACATTCCAGCTGAGAAGTAAGAAAAATCTCTGGCTAACACCTGCCCCAGGATTTGGGAGAGGTGGATTTGTTCTCTGCTGTGCCAAAGGCTTCCAGTCGCTTAATCCCTCAGCTCCCGGTCTGTAACACAAAGGTATTGGCGTGCCCTTCGCTCTCTGCCTGGAGAGCTCTGTGAGATGCTCAGGCAGCAGCCACAGAGCCACCCTAAGCAGTTTGCCATAATTGCATATTTCCAAGACTTTGGTCCAGCAATGGGTGTGTAGAGTAAAATTCAGCCCCAAACAGCTCAGAGATGTCATCTCTTGTCTTGAGATCATCTGGTCCCTGCAGCGTGGTTTGTTGGCATTTTCTGTTTAGCCTCTCACTAACACACACACAGAGCTCCCACCAGATGTTTTTCAGTTGGGAGGCTGTATTTCTAAGAGGGTGGGATAGGTGGTCCCTTGGTCTCACAGTCAGGAGGAGAATGGGCAGGATTTTGCCCAACAAGGAGACTATGTCTATACCAGTAAATAAAAGGGACCAAGAGCAGTTGTGTGGCCAGATGGCACAACACAGGCCTATAAACCAAACTCTCTTTTCCTCCACTCCAAACCCTAAGCAGGGTGGCCTCAGCCATGCTGACAGCTGGGACTGGTCCCTGCCCCATGCCAGCCCTTGAAGAGTCCCCAGGCGCTATGTGGGGGAGGATGATGCCGTGCCAAGGAGCGTGATGACAATTTAACAGTATGGACCATTGTGAGCGGCTGGTGCCTGGCTTAGTGCAGAATTATGAATGTTGCCCTTGGAGATTTTGGGCTCCCCACTGGTGCCCGTCCTCTTGTGACACAGCTTGGGCACACCCAACCATGAGCCAAGCATTGGAGTCCCACCTCAATGCCTAGGATTTTGTAAGTCTGTTCATACAGTTCCCATGTCACAGAGCAGCAGGATGCAAACCTTTTATCCTGACATACTGCAATGCAAAGGGATGGTGTATCCCTACCAGCTTTGCATCCCACTCCCAGCAAGCATCTCCCACTAGGCCAAGCCTACTGGACCAGGGGTTGTGGCACCCAGCAAGGAGCTGGACTGAGTCTGGAAAACACTTCTATAAGCCACTCAGGAGCTTTCCTGCCTCCTGGCTCAGGGTACAGAGCTCCGCACCACAACTCTGGGTCTCTGCTGCTTTGTATCTTCTCTCCTTTCTACTTCAGATGTGATCCTTTTCCCTACTCAGGACATCCAGCCTGGGGTTTTGGAGGCATCATCCAGGATACCCAGGATGTACAGTCAGTGTACAAATTGCCTGACTCATAGAATCATAAAATGGTTTGGGTTGAAAGGGATTTCAAAGATCATCTAGTTCCAGTGCCCTGCCACGGTTGCTCAAATGTGTGCAAACTTACCCAAAACGCACCTCATCTCTCCGGGTCATGGCACGTGCACTTTGCTGTTCATCTCCCTCATTCAGCGACCCTTTTATCAAGGAGAACCTTGGGTGGAAATGGCCAGGAAAATCCGGATGTAGGGAAATCCAAACAGAGACAGACGTCTCCTGGAGTTGCTTTACAACCCGTTTGCACAGAGGGGCACGTGCTGCAGCATAGCAAAGAACAGGGACCTTGATGTCTCTCTTCGATCAGATACAGACAGTAGCCTGTCTGGTTACTGAGAGCACTTTCTTTGATTAAGAGCTAATAAATATTCATCCCTCTCCTCCCCTGCCGTCCGTCCCAAATCCCCAGAGACAAAACTTAGACAAGCGAAACTGGTTCATTTGTGATGTATTCCAGTGCACTGCTCCAAAACACTTGGAAACCTTCCAGGTAACAATGTGAAGCTGCAAGGGCTATGGATCATCAAGGAAAGGGCCAATACTTTGCATTCACTTAAAACAAGACTCAGGTCATAAAGAACACGCTTATTATTAATGGTGGGTGTTGGGAAGTGAAGTATAAAGTGTACACAGATCCTTATCCCCAGCTAATTCTTCAGTAAATTGGCAAAGATACATCACTGCCTGCAGAGCAGGAGACAGAGAGAAATTAGATGCTAAGGACAGCCTGGTTTCCCAGGAATACAGATGTGCCATCAGTTGATGAAAACTACAGCGAGGAGCAAGGGAAGAAGATATATCAGTGGTGAAGGTTGTCTCCTTTTAAGGCAAGGAAAACCAAACTCTCACCAGGAATGAATAGATTCTAACAGATGGAGACACCCTGGCCAGCATAACAGCGCAGGGTCCGCTGAGCCGATCCTGGTGAAACACAGACTACCAAACCAAGCCACCATCACCCAAGAGAACGTCAGAGAAGACAAGAACTTAATCAGCAGAGAAGTGTTGCTGGAGAAAACCATTTCTGGCACAGAAAAATGTAATGGATTCGATAATGTATTGTCTTAACACAGATTTGAGCCACAACCCCCCAGGAAAGTCCCCTGAGGGGACGAGACTGTTGATGGTGAAGAGCCTCACATCTCTGGATGGAAGCCTATCCCATAGTTATCTCTGCAGTTGCTGTACCACTGTGTTTTCCCACCTCTTGGCTTACAGTCAGAGCAATTATTTCTTGGGGAAGGATTGTCTTCAGCCTGCATTGGTAGGGGATTCAGAGGTGATATCACAATCTCAACATTAAAAGTAATAATAATTAATAGTGAAATAGTAAGGCTAATATAATAATTTATAGCAATTATAACTATTTATTGTTATTACTGGAGCCACATTCAAGAACCTGCATCCTCCAGCATCCTGAGAGCATGGTGCTGGGACACCAGGCGTGTTATCCGTGTGCTTCTGACCCACCAGCCCCACTGCACAGCACCGAGCTGGCTGCATCCCCACCAGCACCACAGTCCTCAGCAGCCCAAACCTCCATCCCACGATCTCCATGCTGTTTAAGCACAAATAAACCTTTGTCTGCTGCCTGGTCCTACAGAAACCAAGCACTTGTGCCTTTCCTTGAGGATGCTGAATCCTCAAGTTAGAGGCTGACAGCAGAAGTGGGTAGAAGATGAAGCATTGCAATTTTTCAGCTTTTCTTATGGCATCCTCCAGCTTTGCGGGGGCTGTTGGGCAAACAAGAAGCAAGCAGCTTAATGGCTGCATTTCAGCTGGCACAGGCCCATATCATGGGCCAGTTTCTCTGCTGAGATGAGATTTGCTTGGCACATCCCTGTGCTGGGTCCCGAGGGAGCCCACGGCTGCCCCCTGATCCTCCAGCTGGGTCCCAGCCAGACCCTGCAGAGCCATCAACCATCCCTGCCGTGGGGGGAGCACGGCCAAGTGGGGCACCCCAGCCAAGCTTCATCCTAACACCAGCTCAGCTGATCAAGGCGATGGAACAGGAAAAAAAAAAACAGAACAGTGGGAAACTGAGGATCCCCATCCCCGGGGAGGAAATCCCTTTCCAAAGACCATATCCACACACGCAGGTGATACTGGAGAGCACAAAGGCACCACACACATTGTGGAGCGACTCTGGTCCTCAGTTTGCAGAGGTCTAGGCTCTGGGATAAGAGCAGGAAGGTTTTCTTTTTCTTGGGAAAAAAAAAAAGAAAAAGAATAACCCTGCCCTTTTGGGCAGCTTCCCACAGAAATGGGATGCTTGCAGTGATACTCACATGAAGAATTCCTTTCTCCAGCACCCTCATGTCCCCTTTGCCCACATGGGCTGAAAGGGCTCTCAAGCACAGCAACAGCCCCATGAAATGCAAGGCCATATCATCATTTAACTATTTAAAGAGACAATGGGGAAAAAACACAAACTTGTCATTTTTTGCTACTGTCAGTGTTCACCATTTTAAACCCCTTTTAACACTTACTTTCCTTTCCTGTGTGGGCTTAGTCAGATTTCAGCACCTTTAGACCTCTGATAACTTCTCTTTATAGGGATGTCCTACAGCATGGACCTCAGGAATCTTGGAGATGCTCTGCACGTTGCAGAGACTTGGGGGTGGGCCAGATTTTCTGCACCAGGCAGAGAGTCGGGTACATTGGGAAATTTGTGGGTTTCATTTCCTCTGTGTACCCCAGGTTAACAGGTTGGCAAACTCCCTTACTTCTTTGCAGGATTCTCCTTGATGAGGCAGAAGAAAATCTTGGAACAACTTCAAGAAAAGCACTAAAGGCCCCTCTAGGGTTGCCAAAATGGTTACAGTTAAACCTCATGCTTGACTTCATCTTCAAGGTGCTCTTGCCATGGCAGTTCAGCAGGAGATAACAAGGAAAATCCTTCAGTAAATCTGGCTGGGCAAAAGTAGAGTTCGGTAAAAACCTGATGTATCATCTCCCAGCTAACATATTTTTAACAGGGTATCTATGTACACATATGTAGGTGTGTATATAACTATCTACAGCTACATCTATCTATATCTATCTGTCTCTGTATAGATATATATGTCATGTCATGTTCCAGTCTGTTAAGCAGGTCAGACTTCTTCACATGAGTAATTTGCACAGCTTTGCTTAACAGAAAATATCGTGCCCATGTACAAGCTAAAAAAAAACCAAAAAAAACAAAACAAAAAAAAGAAGATTTAAGAGGGAAAAAATCGATCTTGGATGTGGACAATTTGCTGAAATATCCTTTAGTGTTCCCAGATGAATTTTTGCATTTGTTTGTTGTTTTGCAAGACCCTGGCAATGGTCCTTTTGTGTTCAGAAGGGTTAGACTTCACAAACAGTGAGGTTTAATGCACGATAGCTAATGAACTTGTTCAGTCTGACCCACTGCATCTATATGCAAATATACTCTCAAAGACACTGTGCAGAAAGTGACCTGCTTCCACTAATGCGCAGACAAGGAGGAAATGAGGATTTATTCCTTCAGAGACACTGCCCCCTTGGAGCACATCTTCCGAGACATTCAGTCAAGCAGTCACTTCAGCACAACCTCCAGAGGGAAGCCCAGTCATTAAAAAATGACATTCCTGTGCTGTGTGATGAATGACAATTGAGCTAGCAGCTCAGCTTTCATCCAGGCTGAGGGCTCATCCCAGCAGAGCATTGATGTCAAGAGAAACAATCCCTTCCATTTAGGGTTTGGACCAGGTTTCAAACGGAGGGACCGAGGGCAAGAGCTCAGTTTCCAGGGAGTCCTGAGCTCTGCCACAGCACATCCTCAAAATCTTTCCACAAAGACGTACCATGGCTTAACTCCTTTGGGTCTGCTTTCACTGCTCCAGGAGCAGGCATGTTCCAGTTAATCACAAGCCCTACGACTCCAGCAGCATCAAATTTAAAACCACAAAACACTCTCCTTTTGCACCTGAACCAAGACTCTTCTTGAAGGTGGACACTGGGGGTCAGGGCCTCCTGCTCAAAATCTGCGTGTACCTCACACACCTCTGATATATCCAGAAGGATTGCAGTTTGAATATAGATCCCAGCTAGGAAACACAATCATTCCCCAAGCCCAGATTGCTGGGGAGATGAGGGCAAGTTTAACCTTCACAACAGAAAAAGTTGGAGCACTGTTGTGTTAATGTTTATCTTCAGTGGCAGAGCTGGGTCTCCTACAACTGATGAGCAGGAAAACAGGATGGGACAGGTGTCAACCAGTTAAAGACCTCTGAAGACACATAAAAGTGGAAGGGATAAGAGGAAAGGGAAAATATAGCTGTAGTAATTTTGGAGTGCCTGCAGAAAAACTGCTGAAACTGATATAACTGGATTATTTAAGACACCCTTAACCAATTATTTGATTTCTGCTTTCCTTCCATTGCGGTTGGAGTGCCAGATCCCATCACATTTGACAGCATGCAGAGCAAGGTCTGCACTGTCCCAAGAAATCTCTTTATTGTCAATACATTGCAGACCCCCTTGGAGATTCCTGGGGTGCTTAACTCAGCCAAGCAGTGATATATTGAAGAGTTCTACATTTTCTAAATTGCAGGAAAAAAAAAAATGCCTGTAGCCACCAAAGCTCTCAGTTACTTTGAAATGGAAACTTTCCCCTTTGCACAATCTCCCAAGTATGGCACGTGGCCTAATTCTATAATTACACAATAGATCCGAATTGCTTCAAAGGAGCTCTTGTGTTCCAGCAGGTACATAATAACTTCATAGCATCAGCTAATTACACTATTATATAAGGGTCCAGAATGACTTTTAAAACCAAGGGACAGACTTTCTACCCTATCAAACACATATTGTTTTGTTTGGGGATTTTTTTTTTTAATACCTAATTATGAAGGTAACCTGTGCTTTCTCCATCCTTTCTAAAGAGGATATAAATGTTAATACTATGCAGAAAGTGCTGGCCTTAATACTGGGTTGGTGTACATCATCTCTACTGACATCAGCGGATCATTTTCAATGCCAGCAAAATCTAAATAACACACATAAGTCAATGGCTCAAAGGCCATGTTAAGTAGGACTGTGAGGACACCATCAAATGGGAATTTCAATGGTTTAAGCAGCCACTGCCAACTGTTGTCCATCTTGTCTCATGCTGGTTTGAGCTCGCATGTTCAAACCCACAGGTGGGAATGATGTAGGAAGACTCAGCTGAAGGGGGCATCTGGTCTGTCACAGCAGCTCAGTCATATCCAGTTGTGCCTTTACCCTCTTCACCCACAAAAGACATGGAAACAAAGATGAATTTTGCCAGAATGAGCCTCTTGCTGCTAACCTCTCTCATGGGTGAGACTCTTGAGAGCTCTGAGTCTCACAGTTTAGAAGAAAAACCAAACAGTTTCCTTTTACAAAGGGGCAACAGGGCCAGGGTCACTCAGAATGTGGGCAATATTTCATCATGTAGCCTCAAGGATGGATGGCCAGGGTGGAGCAGAATCATGCAGAAGACCCTGGGAGGAGTCCTAGTACTAGATGGGAGGAGGGAGAGCTTCCCTAACAAATTCCTGCCTGGTTACCCACATCTAGAAAGTGCCCTATCCAGCAGGTACCTAAGGCATTACATTCAAAGGAACTTGAAGTCCTCCCCAAGCCTGTGCTCCTTCTCCTCTCCTGTGATCAGACCCTCTCAATGCACCTCCCTCACGTAACCCCAGACAACCTGCCATCAGTCCCCACCTCTCAACACCCCCGGGGGCACTTCCCCGTTCCAGCAGGGGAAAGTCGAGCTGTCTGTCCCGGCAGTAAAGGAAGGTGGGATCAGGGATTGCCCCACCAACCTCCCCAAAGCTTCTGTGATGTGAAGCCAGCACGATGGGGAGGACTCTCTGACCCAGGGCATGCAACACATGGGCACTCTGTTATCAGCTCTTCACCCCTCGGAGAGCAGCTGAGATTCCCCAGCTGCCAGGGCACCTCCGTGGAGCCGTAACTTTGTAAACTCAGCTCAGCCTTTCAGGAAGAGATTTCTAATTTTATCCAGGCCATTCATCCACCCTTAATTTGCAATGAAAAAAAAGAAGCTGTTGCAGGGTTATTATTAACTATTGGCCAAGAGAGAATGAACTCCAGGCTTGGCTGACTCCCTCTTTGGTAGAGAGCAAGTGCACAGAGAGCAGAAACATTGCTGATTTGCTTCCCAACCATTTCTGCTCCTGAGTGAGGATGTCTGAAAACCAAAGCAGAAGGAAAACCTTTATTTCACAGGTGTAGCTGCGTTGTCCAGGCTCCACCTCAGCCAACTGGGCTTGGAGACCTTTGGCCAGCCATCAGTTTTCAACCTTCCACACTCGCATAACACCCTTGCTTTACTAAAATGAGTGGGAAAAGTCTCCACTGACCTCACTCAGGCTCTGAGATCAGATCTCAGGTACAGGGAGGAGTTTTTCAGCATCAGCTTGTGAAGCTCATGAGTCTCCACTCCCCTCAGCAGTGGTACCTCTGAACGCTCACTTAGGGTACAGTTCCTTGCAATACAGAAGGACACATTCAAATCACTCCATCAAGCACACAGGGTAATTCCTGGGCTTTGGAATGAGGCCCAGAAAGCAATGTTTTAGTCTTCCCACCTCTGTATTCCAGGATAGAGATGTAAAGTCCCTTAAGCTGGATACCTAGAGCCAGTCAGGAGAGGACCTCCAGCCATACCCTCATATCCTGCTATGCCAGACTGTGAGTCAGTCTGCCTATGACATGTTGGCAAGAGGTGATTAATGACAAATGTTCAACTATGAGAACGTGTTTTTTTAATAAAACAGACAAAGTAACAAATAATAGCAGAAATAGTCAAGAAATCCACATCCTTATTAGTTGGGCTGGTAGCCCAAGGATTTAAAAACAAAAGTATCTTAACCAGAAATATTGCAAAGGTTGTTATATTTTCCCTAAAGTCTCCTAAAAAGACCTTGTTGTTCTTATGCCCATTGTTGCAGGATTTGCCACTTGCTTCATCCTTTCTACTTGGATGACATAGTGGTTTCACCTGTATTGAGCTTTTGGAATGTAATGAATATTTCAAGAGACAGAGCCTGGAATGCAATATTTAAAAAGCCCTGGTTCTAAGGGCACAACAGTTTATCTTGGATAAATTCATGTAGAGCTCCCTTGATTTTATGTAATTTTGTAATTCACGTTGTCCCCAGCTCATAATCACACTTTATGAAATATATATCTATTTATTGCAAATGTAAAAACTAATACAATTATAATTATAAAATTTCCTTTCCATACAGCTGCAAGAGTTTTTCTGTGATCAATTTTTTTTTTTTTTTTGATCATACTGCTTTTCCCCAAATTCACCCTGGGAAAAAATGTGCCTGCTAATGCAACACATATCCCATTGCTCCACCTGCTCTGGCTTGCAGATCCACACAGCACCAAGCAGCCCTTCACCATGGACATAAATCAGCTTGCACCCAACATCTGCCCAAGAAACCTCATCCCAGAATTTCCTACCCAATTCCTGGCCAAATGAGAGGGGAAGAGGGGAGACAAATCAGGTCCTGGGAAAATGTATCCTGGATACATGAGTGTGTAAAGCTGTGGGGCATGGGGACTTCCATGGTAACTCTGTGCATAAACAGGACCAAACAGCTTGAAGTAGCTGCTTTCCTTGCAAGGCCGATGAACAAAGTATCTCTGTAGCTTGGCCAACACAGCAAGCTCCAGCCAAATGTAAATAGCCTGCGGGGCTTTTTGGCACTTTGCACTCTATTTTGCATACAGCTGGTAATGTTTTAAAGGCCAGACCCAGCCAAGGGTAATGCTTCCAAGAACAGTGCAGGAAACACTCTGTGTACAGAAAAGAGTCTCAGGAGAAATCAGTGAGGTCTTAGGACCTTTTGTGTTTCTTTCTGCCTCCCCAAATCAGCGTGTTTCATTTTTATGCCAAAAATTTCCAGAGCTCCAGGTAGGCTGCCTAGATGGGAGCGTTTCATTCCACGTTCCAAGTGCTTAGTAAGAAAGGTATTATCTTGGCTCCTGCAGGCACAGAAACACTTGCTGTGTGTGGGCAAGTCCTGCTGAGCACATCCATGATGTCCTTCAGGGCAGAATTTCTAGAGCCAGCTGGCATTTATTGCAAGGCACGAGAGATGGCATCAAGGGAGGAGCAAGGTTGTATCAAAGCATTTAGTGACACTCTTTGAGTCTTCCAGAGCACCAGCACCAAGGAAATACCACAATATTTCCAGCTGTCTGGATATCATTCAACCTTTAGGTAAGAATGAGCAAGACCTAAGGCTTAGGATGGGTTAGTGTGTTGGGGTGAGGCAGCTGCTACCTAAAATGTACCTCTGCTCTCCAAGGGTTTATCCTTGCTGTTGGGATGGAATTTCCCTCTTTATAGAACACTGAGGAACTGGGACTACAATATTTTGCTTGCCTTATCACTCTAACTTCACTATGTAGGGTATGAAAAAGAGAAATCTGACTGTCCTGCAGCCTCTCCTGCTCCTGTGTGCAGAGGGCTGGGAAGAGGATGCATATGGATTGGGCAGGGCAGAACCACACTGAGCATGGAAGGCTGAAACAGGCAGCCACACCAGATTAATACTGCAGCAGAAAATTTGTTACCATGTTTTTAAAATCACAGTGTACCAGCACAGGCATTTGGCCCACCTGGTCCTCTCCTTTCAACCTCGCTGTGTTTGAACACGTTTGTACGTCAGGACCATCGTGTCCTATAGGGAGACTGTCCTTCTGTTAGCTGTCCCAGGCACATCATTATTCAGGGTAAAGGGATGAGAGCTGGCTGAGTTAGCAGCAGCCGTCAAAGCTGGCAGCAAAAGGGAATATCTGTCAATAACTCAGAGAAGAGAAGCAGAGACAACTTGGAGAGGAGTTATCGCTACACCAGCACGAAGTGAAATCGAGAGCTATGTTTATCATAATTTGGTGTCCTTTACTTTGCATCTTACTGATGTCTGTCCTTCCACAGGTAATTCATGTGTACAAAGCCAAATCACTGCCCTCCAGACAGGGCTGGAGCACAATGGAAGGGTCACGCTGCAGAGGGACCCCGGGGGACAGATGGGGGACTGTGAGCTGCTGTCAGATGGTACAAAGGGCTGTGCTTTCATGTCTTTGTGTTGCGGCTGCTCATGGCGGGCCAGCCAGGGAACAGAGAAATGGGAAAAAGCAGAGTTGGGATCTATAATGAAAACCACGCATTTGACCCCTCTGGCTGGGGACACGGCCTAAATCTCATTGTTGGCTTTAAAATTACAGAATCAGGTTCTCTCCGCTCATGCCGCAGTCCCTTTCCCTCTGACCAGCTTTGACATGTGTGTATTGGACCTTCCATCGGATTCAGAAACTCTGGTTCTGCCAGATTCCAAACTGTCCTTGGCCACAGGGGCATGATGAGACAGAAACATGCAGCTGTCCAGCCTTGCAAGTTGCTTTACAGACACCTCTTATTTCCAAATTGAAAAGGCTCTTGGACCTCCCAGGTGGTGCACCTATTCTCCTCATCCCAGACCTTCTGCTTTCTTTTCCAGGCCAGACAAGGAACAAATTCCCACTCCAGCTCTTCCTGTCCGTAGGGATTACACAGCCTACGCTGAGATTAGCAATCACAGGAAGAGCCCCATCTCTAAAATGCCCCTACTTCTTTTCTTGAGAGAGAGGAAGTGATAGAGAGAGGAGTCAGCACAGATCTCAAAAAGACATCCAGGAAGAAGGGAAAGAAAACATTTTCTTATCTCCAGTTTCAAAATGTCCTTCTCCAGTCCCAAGAAGTGTGTGGCACACATGCAAATGTGACTAAATGTTGCTTGTACTGAGTAACTTTTGAACCTGTTAGCCAGATGCAGGGGAGGATACTTCATAGGCAACTACAGTACATGAACAAAGAGGAGAAATTAATTTCCTGGAACCAATTTGTCTTTCGAATTTTGCAGTCCAAAGGGATTCCTACATTCAGACATGGTTGCTGGCAATGTGTGAGTGTGAGAAGAGGTGATGGGCTTATCCAAGAAAAATGGGAGCTCAACACAGACAATTTGAATAATAATAATAATAATAATAATGATGATGATGATGATAATAATAACAGTAAAGTGTGAGATATTCATCCAGGGAAAGTGGAGAGAGTAGTACTCAAAAAACTGCCCCCTGGCAATACTAACCTTCATGAAAAGTCAAGTTGTGGCCTTGAAACTGAGATAGGGAAAGAGTTTCACCTCTCAGACACACAAGCTTAAATCAAGGAGCAAGTCCCTTGCTTCCCAGAGCAGGCACTAACAGGCTGCACCAGCTATGGTTCAAGATCTCAGCAGTCTGCTGAGCACGTTGTGTCCCAGACTGCTGGGAGAGGTTGGGCTCAACCCCAGCAAGGGCCTGCAGAGCCACTTGGCTTGAACCTGTAGGAAAACAACATACAGGTCAGTCGGCCCTCAGTGATGCCAGAAAGATCTTCTGCCTGGATGACTCCAGGGAGCTCGAGTGCTGCCCAGTGTGAGCTGCAATATCAGAATTCAGCCCTTTGCTAGTCTGGGGGAACAGAGGTGGGATGGCCTTGCAAGACAAGCAAGCACAAATGGCAAAAAAAGCAAGATAAATATGGGACATAAATATGGGGTGGTGCAGGAGGCGGTACCATAAACTTATTTTATTGCCACTTGTCTGCAAAGGCCAACATAACTCACTCCCTTCACCTCACTCTGCCATTTGTGAATAATGAGATTGCCCAAACAGATGCCAATAAAAACCTCCTCACGCCCAGCACCTGGGCAAGGAAACAAAGGAATGGGGATTTCTAATAGTGATCAGTCCCCTGCTCTCCATAGCCTGCATACCTGATGTGGTGTTTACTGATTACCAGTAACATCAGGTCTTTCCTACCTGCCCTAGAGGTCTGTGGATTCAGGTGTGTTCCCCTCCCTCCCTGCCCTGGCCAACCACACCCCCACAGCCTGCTCCAGCCGCTGCCTCAGCCAACATCCACCAGGAAATGGGACAGGCATGTGTGGGACGGACTGTGCCAGAGCCGGAGGGGAGGGAGCTGGATCAGGCTTGTGGATATGCAAAGCCACGGACAGAGGTTTCTGGTGCCTGAGGTGGCCACGGCTGAATTCATTCCGGGCCCATCACTCTGGCACACGGATATGTGGGAATGCCAGAGCCCACATCCCCACAGCCTCTGCCTCCCGAGGGGAAAACCACTTCAGAGATGGATGTCTCTTCCCCGTACTAGCAGTCTGAGCCTCGCCAAGCAGCCCCTGTAGGAGTCAGAGCCAGAGTCACTCACTCTCTCTGCCAAAGGGCAAAGCAAGGAAAAGGCAGTGAAACAGGGAACAAGGGTCAGCAAAGAGAGCCAGAACCTCTTCCCAGAGCCCACGAGGGAAAATTGCTGTAACCCTGTGCACAGGACATCGATGGGCAAGAGGTGCCTGCTGGACGATGCACAGGCAGAGAGCTGGTCCCCAGAACTAACCCTCTGTCCTCCTGTTACAGACCAGCACTTCTGTGTCACTGTGGTCACAGGGACAAAGAAAAGCTGCCTCCCCATCAGTGGGTGGCAGCAGCATATCCCCGTCTTGCATCTCCCCAGCATCACCTGCTCCGTCTGGGCTGAGAGCTGGGAGCTGTAAATCAAGGTGTCCAGTGGAAGTCATAAGGGGATAAAGCATCCACAGTAAAATTTCTCTGACAAGTAGTCACAGCTGAGATATCATTTGATGAATGGCAGCAGAATTCCCAGTGCAAGGTGATGGATTCTCTGTGGCTGTGGGCAGATTGAACTCAGTTGTGGCTGAGGGGCTTTCGGACATCTGCCACTTGAGCAGGTACACATGAGAATGTACCAGCCACGTACCCCAGGACATACCCTTGATGACACTCAGCAGGAACAGTACACGTAGTTTTATCTGCCAGTTGCCTCCAGCTAGGGAGAGCTGACTTTGCCATTAAGCCATCAAACACAGAGGCATCAGTTTAAGTCCCACCTTGAGCACTTTGCTCTTCTCCACCTCCTGGTCCACACAGGTAAAAAGAAAATAGGTAATTGCCTCATCTGTCAAAGGTGGTTTCTCCAGAGCAGAGCCACCTACAAGCAGTGACAATCACAATGTGCACCTCAAAATGGTTGGATCGGTGTATTAAAAAATACAGAAAGTGTTTAAAAAGTGGAGACATGTAGACCATGACAGCTACACCAGATGCCAGGACATGGGGCTCACACCTTGTCAGATTATGTCCCTAGAACTGGAGTCAACACTGGTGCTGAGCCCTGTCGTGATGGGCTGGTTCCCAGGGGTGAGCTCAAGAGATACAGGACAAAGTTCACATCCTGATTAAAGCCAAGCACCCCAAGGGTTATTTTCAGGATGGTGGGAATGTCCTTGGTCTCCTGGAACAATCCCCAGACAAATCAGGATGTACAGCTACCCTGCAATAAATACTCATCCTCATTTATGACATGATCATAAATGTTACAGCAGGAACTGTAATAGAGAAAATAGTACCAGATATGGCTTGGAAAAAATTAATCAGGGCAGGGCTTTCCATTTCTCTTTACTTTCCTGGAGATACCAGGAATTTCAAGAGATGTGGTACATCTCTTAGATACTCTGGTACTCTGTGTGCTGAACAACAGCCCTAACAATTATTTGGGCTGTAAGAAAGGAGGTTGTCATGAGCAGCTTCCCAGAAATAAAGAGTTGCATTTCAACTTCAAAATCACTTACAGTATCTCAAAAATAAAATACAAGTGCCTAAATTCACTCAACTGGAGTACATATAGGGTTGGGTTTACCTTATTTGTTTTCTACCTGGAAAGTTTTCAAATGAGAGGTAAATTGTGGGTTTGGTCGAAGACTTCAAGGGGAATTGCTGGGATTCTGGCAAAGTTTCCTCCTGGTTTTTGGGGTTTGTTAGTTCTGTACTGAATAGGACTCAGTGGTGATTCTCCCTAGTGAAAGGAAACAATTCATCAGAGTGCATTGCTCCTGGCACACAGTGTGCTTGGGTGTCTTCTCCCACAGAAGGGGGAAGGAGCAAAAGCTACCACTCTGATCTACTCATATCACCAATATGCCCATGTTGCTTTTGGTGATCCAACACAAAATTGTCTCATACATTGGGGAAGAAGATTTCTGAGAGGTGAGTCGCATTTTTCAACTGAAGATTTCAATGATCAGCAGATGTGTTTGGTGGAAGAGGAACTTGGACAAAACACAGTTGCTTCTCATTAAAAAAAAAAAAAAAAAAAAAAAGCATTACTTTATTCATTTATTTATTCTTGGAAAAGATCCAGTGTCATTTTGTGACTGCCTGTGGGTGGTGCATAAATTAAGTATGCTGGAAAATCAGTCCGGTCTGCACCAAGGGACAAAAATGTACATTACAATTGAGGGGTTTCCACCAATATCTCCCTTTCTGCAAGGCCCAGCCACAGAACAGGAGATCACTGTGTTATACAATAATCACACACCACTCAGGGTTTACATGTTGTGGTGATGCTCTAGATACAACCTGCACACAGCAAAAGTCTATAATAAGCACCACTGCAAGACAATCCCTTTCATTTCAGTGAGACTTTTCTCAAAGAAAAGAAAAAAAAATTAAAATCCAGAGTTTCAGGAAGAAATACACAGCCTAAGATGATACTTGGATCAGGTACAATTTTAGGTGCTGTTTGCTGGAGCAGAGATCTAGGCTGCATTGTGTGATGCCCAGACACTCAGGTGTCTCTCAGGTGTCTTGCTTTCCCCCTGCCCCGTTATGACCAAATTCGTGACATCCAGAATTTATTATCCACAGTTTGACAGGACATTTTAAACATATCATAATAGCTGCGATTTCACACTCTGTAGCTGGTTATGGATGTAACTTTTGAAGGGACTTCTGAAGACCTTGGAAGTCACTCTTTGAGTGCCACGAGCTGCCAAGCAGCATCTGGGAGCTACAAGAAATTACCAGGACTCCTCAAACCTCTTCTTTCCCTCCTTCTTTTTTTGCATCAGGACAAACTTTTTAGAGAACTGAACTGACCTTGTAACTGCCCTACCTTAGCCTTCCACTCTCACCATGCTTTCCCCTGTTTTTGGTACCAATCAACAGTGACAGCACATCACTTAAGTCAGGGCAAGGCTGACATTTCCTAAGAACCTGGACTTTCTGAGGTTTGATACAGATGGCAAACCTCATCAGGATGAAGATCTCGGCTTTCTCGTGCATGACCCTGAAACTGGGAGCGCAAGAGACCCACATCCTTGGCAGAGGGGGCACAGAGGTGAAATTGTTATCAGTTCACCAAGCTGGGGTTGCAGCACCTCAAGTCCTTGAATGGCCCCACTGGTGTCACAGTCACCTCCTTGGTGAACACCAGGGTGCGCTCAGGGAGATGAGATTTTTGAACATCTAGACCAGGGATCAGCTCAGACACTCAGGAGGATCTCAGCTGTGCTTCCTAGCAGGTGATAGTGAAGAACTACATCCTTCTGACAGACATTGAGTTGGACTTGTAATCCAAAATCTGTCACTGCTACAGAAACTGCTACACAGGAAACAAAACCAAACTCATGTGGCTGTTACCCTTTAGCACTTTGGCTTTCTCTTCACAGTAACTTGCCTTCCTGCTAATACAGATTAGATCAACACTGACAAGGAACATGATGGAGTCTAACCATGTCAGACAGCTGGAGAGCTGCTCTGATGATGTTTAAACCAACCAAATCACTTGGGAGGGGGGCTTCCTTTCTGCTTTAATGTTGAGGACAGGGCAAACCTAAAACTATGGGAATAAGGGAGACCTGAAAGTCTCCAAGTACCTTTGCCAAGTACCTATATCTTTCCCATGCATTTATATGCACTTGAAATCTGCAGCCAAAGTGGGAAATTCCTAGAAATGACTTACCTTTTAAGGCCCTCTATCTGTAGTGTCACATCATCAGCTGGAGTATTTGGAGCTACGCTTACATGAGATACACTTAGAAGCTCTTTACTATGAGGGTGGTGAGGCACTGGAACAGGTTTCCCAAAGCAGCTGTGGCTGCCCCACCCCTGCAAGTGTTCAAGGCCAGGTTGGGCAGGACTTGGAGCAACCTGGGATAGTGGAATTTGTCCCTGCCCATGGCAGGGAGCTTGGAACAAGATGATCTTTAAAGTTCCCTCCAAGCCAAACCATACTACAATTCCATGATTCCATTGCAGATGCATCTCCGAGTCCTTGCAACGGCAGAGAAATTGGTCTGGAACAGTTAAGTCGTGCAGACTGGATACCAAAGAGGGAGAATAATTTTTCCTTTGGGGCATTAAAAGAATCTGGGCTCTTTGATGGGATTCCTCTATCCCACATTAGGTCGAAACCTCTAATGAATTTAAATAGTTGCTGTTTTCAAAAGGCATCTTCTGCCCCACCTCATTCACGAGATGAAGATTGTCCCACTCCATCTTTCCAAGACTCATCCTCTTTCAGTGCTAGGCTTTATTATTGCTCATATTTTTCCTGTTTCCAGGTAAAATACTAAAAGGTTACATCTTGGGGGAAAAAGGGACAAAGTGTGAGGACCCTCTTCTCCTTGGGTTTATAACCTCTTGCATACTCAACCATTGGTGTAATTTAAATAAAAGTGGGGGTTGTAGGAGAATTCCAGCCTAATTACACATTACAATGGTGCTGTGCTGCTTCTGGGAGACCAGCCAGGCATCTGGAAAGAGGTTCAACTGCCAGCAGGGGGGAAGTGACAGGACAAAGGAGAGAAGGCTGGGGAGTAAGCAGACAGAAATTACAACCAGGGGAGGGTGGCCCAGCTTCAACCAGGACTTGGCAATATTACCCACACCAGGCAGCATGGACATGGCAGGCACGTGGCCAGTCCCAGAGGTAAACCTGGGTCATAGTGGTTTCAATTCAGGTGCCTCAGGTTGACCCTTAACCTTGATGAAAAACTGGCACCAAGAGCACAGAGGAGTCACAGCTGAGCTCCCCACTGGCCATGAATCCAGGCAATTTCAGAGTCATCTTCATGCAGGTTTAAGAGTTCTGCTCCCTTTGGGTCACCTTGGAGGACCTTGCAAAGCATCCTAACACAGTGTCCAAGACCTCTGGTTCCTGTCCCATCAACACAACAGCTCTGCACATTCCATGGGAGCAAATCTCCTCTGAACCTCACTCACTTCCAAGATGCTCTTAAAATTACCTCCCAGCTTCTTACACTTGGACAGGGCCTTCTTGCACAAATTCACAGGGCAGAGGTGGGAATGCAGGACCACCTTCCCCACATTTTCCCTCTATCCATGAGGTTTCCCTGGGCAACACCAGCAGCTGAGGACAGTTAGTAAACACTGGACTCGTGCCCCTTGCAGACAAGGGCTGGTCTTGACTCTCTTGGCATACACAGAGCAGAAGAAGGTGCCCTGGCAGCTGTGTTTGTGCACTGCTTCAGTGACTGCAAAGAGCCAGATGGACTTCAGCCCTGAAGACTCGAGTGCCCTATTTAGCCAAAGAGAGGGGATGCAGCGAGATTTTGTGTGCAGGCTGCCTCAGTATTCTCCAGTCCTCGTTTGGAGGACTCCATCCAAGCTGGGTCTCCAGATCCATTCAGACCTGCCAACAAACTGCCGGAACAAGTTTGGGGAGCTGAACAGCGAGGAGCCAACCCATGTCACCAGCCCTTCAGATGGAAACAATCCTTCCCAGCCCACAAGCCCGTGAGCAGGAGAGGGGAAAGACTCCAGATTTCACTCTTCATCCTCAAAGTTATTCATGCCACCCCCATTCCCCAGCATTAGGAAGGACAACGTTCCCTTATATGGTCAAGAAAAAGTGGAGAATATCTGCAATACATTCTCACATCTGTGCTCAGCTGAGCCTGGCAGCGTGTCCTCGTGAATGCAGGGGTCGGAACCGCCAAGAGCTGTGGAGCAAAATGCCTCCACCCTGCTGTGAAAAGGCAGGCAAGGGGGATAAACAGATATGGGTGGAAACATTGCAAAATGGATCACATTAAGCAATGCTGCTCATGGGTTTATGGTATCTGATCTGGGATGTTTTCCCGTGCAAGCCTGGAGCCCAGTGGGAAAAGGAGACTTGCAAATGTGAAAACAACAGTAAGAAAACACTGCAGGGCCAAGTCCTGGAGGAGCAACTAGATGGGTCACATTGATCCCCAAAGGACCCAGAGGGAAACTGATCCTGCTTACTCAGACAAATAGGTGCAGGTTTCCCCTAATGAAATCCTCCAACATCTTGTCTGATATTGAGGTCAAGGTTTGAAACTGTGGAGGTTTAGAAGGAAGAAGGAGGGTTCCAACAGGATCTTCAGGGAAAAAAAGGACATGACCATTGGGGTGATTCTTCAAACAGGTAGCATTAGGGATGTAAAAAGGGAAATGCTGCCACACTTCTCTGATGATAGAGAATTGTGGAGTATTTAATACCAATACCTGTGCCACCTCATGCACAAGACACATCTGAGATGTTGCCCAGGCAGTGTTTGCCCAGTTATTGATAAAGCTCTTAACCACACTGATTTCTTAACACCACACCTGGATGTCCAACTTTCTTTCAGAAAGGATCAGCTATTCAGCAGGCGGGTTTAGTTCCTGCAGGACCCTTGTATGCACATTAAAGAGAACCAAGCATGTTTTAAAGTGTAATCCACTAGTCTAAGAGTTACCTGGGCTAATAAATATTCAGCCTGTAGTGCTGAAGTCATGGCATGTATTACATCCCTATAGTGAAAGCCAGAGCAGTGGGGCCACTTCCAAACCAGGCTGAAGAACTGCCTGGGGTCACACTGTACCAGGCCAGAACAGTGCCAGGGTGTGTGCTGATGACAAAAATACATTTGGCTGTGACCTGCTGGTCTTGCAAAAGGGTCTTTCCAGGACACAAGATGTCCTCCCCTCCTACTACCTCGGCCGGGGTTCTGCAGCCACAATTCCCCATGGTGATGGTTCAGAGGAGAGGCCATTAGGCAACCAGAGCAGCAAGATGGGCTCAAAGACACCTTGGGTTTCCTTCCTGTCTCCCATATCCAGTCCTATCAGAGGATGTTCCAGGCCCAAGGACAAGGCTGGGATCAGAGGTTGCCAGGGCTTGTCTGGTGCTGAGGCATGGACAGGAGGAGACAGACACAACCTCATCTAGATTGCCCCAAATTTCTTTCTTCTGATGAACATTTGGATTCGACCTGGGATGAGACAGTGGAGAAGAATGTTCTGTTTAAGTCACTTGTAGCTGGCTGAAAAGGACACACAGTTTCAGAACCTGGAATTGCTCATAAGCCCCCGCACCACCTCTAGCCCCAAGGAGCTGTGGATGCTCTGGAAATCAGACCTCCTGTGTCAAGCTCCATATTTGAGAAACTAAACAGAGGCACTCTGATTTTCAAAGGTGCCAAGAACTTTTATCTTCATTTTCCCCTAATGGCCTTTGCTGCTTTCTTTTAAAACTAGAACACTTTAAAAAAAAATCTTTAACGTGTAAGTAGTGTTTGGGGAACATCCTGTTCCAGAACACAGCTTTACACATCAGAAAATGGTCTGATTTTCAGCAAAGATCTTTCCTCCCATAGAGCACCTTTTGAAAGCCAGGCGTCTTAAAAGTATCTTGATGCAACAGTATTAAAAAAAAATTAATAATACTGGGCAGTAACCCATGCAATCTCCCCCAGCACTCTCATAGAAGAAAAGCCCACCATCTCTACACCCAGAGACTATGCAGCCTCAGAAAAACCTAAAGCCGTACTGTTGTGATGAAAAATACCCCTGTGTTTTGATTTTCTCCTGAAGGCTGTATGAGGAGACGTGGCTGGCAGCATTCTCTGTGCCTTCTCTGGGTCAGCCCTGCTCCTGTTACAAACGTTCTGTCCCTTTCTGCCAGGTCTGCAGCAAAAACATCCCTGTCCAAACACATGGAGGGAAAACTTCTTTGAAACCTCTGTGTTGAAACAGAGGTGGTAGGATGAGGATGCACAGGAAAAGTTGGGTGCTGGCTAATTAGACTCCATCTGTGTAGCTGCAGCACTTTCTGATCTTACAGCTGCAATGAGAGACATTCCCATTGCATGGATGTCCCTTAACTCTGTGCTCCTCTGGGAAAAGCCTGTCTGTAAACAGCCTTAGAGCATCCCTTAATGGGGGAGGATGGAGGAAGGAAGGCACACAGGAGTCTACATCCAGGTCCTGAGAGTGAGATTCCAAGATATTATCACTGCTGTACAGCTTGGACATCCAGGCCATTGGTTAGACACCAGATATGGAGCATTTAGATACAGCAGTTAATAAAAAGCACCTTTTACTGACAGTGCCATGATGTGTCTGTGCCTGGAGGTCGGAGGTTCTCTGTTCTCCATCTGCAGAGGATGGCTGGGATACAGCCATCAGCAGAGAACAACCTTCTTGGGAAAAGGACACTGGGGAGGAAACTACCTGTGTTAGATGGGCACAGACAGCACGGTTCCTCAACCTCTGGCAACTTTCTTAAGTGTTCTGCCTCCTCCTTGGTGGTGGGAACACCCTGTGTTTGATGTGCTCACTGCACCCCCTCTGCTGCTGCACCCACTGGGGCAGCGAGTACAGAATCCATTCCCTCTGCCTTCACAGGCTCCCACCTCCAGCTTTTAAACCAAATTTCCCCTGAATCCATCAATTCTGTTACAGCCAGAGAAGATCCCCACAAGGTCACTTGGACATGTCTGTGTTTTGCACAATGAATTATGGAAACCAATGACCTGTCTCAGAACCAAGGTCTTCTGAGACATCCTTTGAAAAATCTACCAGATCCTGAAGTAGAACATCCCCTATTTTATACAGATAAATATGATTTCATTTACTCTGTGGGAGGCTCTGGAAGTCCCTCAAGGATGAAGCTCCCTTTAGCTGAGTGCCTTGCAAACACATATGAAGACAAGTTCCCTGCTTCAAGGACCTTCACCCAACCTTCCCCAGCTGACTGGGTGAAGAGGAGAGAAAACCGTGCAAAAGAAGAAATTGTCCCCAAAAGTAAGGTGGAAGCGCCCTCTTGTGTCCTCGGAGTAGGTCATGTGGGTTCGTTATCCAAAAATAGATGGGTACACACTGTTCTTCAGCTCGTTTTGCAGAAGCTGGAAACACCATCGGTACCTAAAGCTCAGAGCATGGGGAACAAGGAGTTTTCCCAGTGTGACACTCTGTTCCCGGGAGAAGCTCAATCTCTTATTGTAAACACAGTGGAAAAGACTGTGCAGAGGTAGAATGGAAATAGGTTGTATCACACCATTGGGAAACCCAGCACTGACCACCCCCCATGCTCAGGCAGAGAGTTGTGGGGAGGAAAATGCCAGATGGAGGACAGCAGTGAGGGGGTTTGAAAAAATAAGCTGCACAGAAAGGTGAAATAAACTGGAATTATAATTTTAAGCATATTTTTGCCTTCTGAATCCTTTACAGGATGGGATGTGGTTGAGATACTGACTTAGGGCATCTTCCAAGAAAGCTTTTATGTCCCAAACAAGTAAAGCTGCTTCAGTGTTTCCCAAACCTCTCTTGGCATAGTGCTCCTTTCAAGTATGAGGACAGCAAAGAAGTGTATGGCACTGATGGCCTCCATCCACGGAAACGGGCTCTGACCAAGGTGTCTTGTCCCTGGACACACACAGCTTTGTAAGCAGGACCCTTGGGCATCACTAGAGGAGCCATGTCTCAGGCTCTGCCCCTTTGCTCACTCAGCTGTGGCAGAGATGCACCAGGGAGAGCAGGGTGTGGATGGAAGTCTCCATGCAAGGCAGAAGCAAACTCAGAGCAGGTGCTTCAGGACAATCCCAGCAGTAAAATATCTATTTGGAATAGTCCTAGTTGGAAGCAATAATTCTTGCAGCCCCCCCAAACCTGCCATTTTTGATGTTCTGCCTCCTTTGTGTGGACAAACTTCCCAAACACACTTTGGGGGTACCCTTGACGATTTTATAACAGACCCTCTGAAGTCAGGGGAGAATTGAACCTCAGTCATTGGAGGTAAAATGACTGCAGCAACCCATATTTGGAGGAAAAATATTGGTTATGGAAAACACATGCAAACTGCATGACAACCACTGTATTTAGAGTATCTGCTCCTGAAGACGTGAAGACGAGACAGAACAGGGTTGTAAACAAAGAAACTAAGCTCAAAAATGCAAAGAGATCAAAAGAAAGGAGATTTGGGGGGGGGGAATGCAGCAGGGTTTTGAGCCTGTGCAGTCGAGGGTTTATCCACAGGATCTGTCCACAGGTAACCCTGAGTTTCCCATAGAGACAGCAGAAGTATCTGGTTGAGCAGGCAGCAGCACCGCCGAATCAACCTCCCCCACCACGGCGTGTGCTCCGTGCTCGCTGACTCCATCCACAGCCCGCAGCTCCCACAGGGTTTGGTCTTGTCAGAGGCACGATAAGCTCCTGAGGGCACATGCTGTACACGCCTGCCGACACACTCCTCCATATGTCCCCACGTTGCTGCAGACAGACGACCTCTCTCCTGGTGGGGACATCCCCAGGGCTCCGTGTGTTTGACAGATGCGGGATGAGCACAGGCAGCCTCCGAATCCCTTAATGCACCATTTCCCGTGGCCGGAGAGCACTCTCTGTATCTTGAGTAAATGGTGGCACCACGGGCTGGGAGGTTTCAGGCTTCACAAATCTTTCTCTTTGCAGGAAACAAAGAGCTGGAAATGATTTCTTATTTTTACCTATTCTGCCTTTCAGAGACTAGAAGAAGCACGCCACTGTTAATAATAACAATAATAATAATACTGAATAAATCTCACTTGGAGCCTACTTTGGTATGCAAATGATACCTCCTTATTTGCATCTTTCCAAAGATGCATGCAGATATGAAACCAGATCTATTTCTTAACAGTCGCATCAAGTTGGCACGCAAAGACCTCCAAGATAATTACACGGTATTCGGGAATACAGCTCTTCAGTGAGGACTTGCAGGCATTAAAGTGTAATAAAACTGATACCAAGCCAGTTCATCTATATCCTGCAAGCCCTTGCAGCCCACTGCCAAAAACCCAACAGTATATATCTGCACCTTTCAACCTACAGTTCCTTCTGATATCTGATCTTGAAGGTCAGACCAGGCTTGGGGGGGAAGCAGGGGGAGGGAAAACTGGTTTTTAGGCTCACATAAGCAGTTTTGAGCCCTGGCATAGGCAAGACTAATGCAATTCTGCCCCATTTCCAATCCCCTGGCCCAAAACCCTTTCCCTGCTCCTAACCACGCACCAGGAGGGAGCTCAGCCCAAGAGGAGGCGATGACAGCTGCCAAGCGCCCCAGCCAGCTGGAGAGAGGCTGAGGATGGAGCAGGGCTGTCTGGGCTGGGCCCTGGGGAGGTGACCCACCACCTCCCAGCATCCCTGGATCCTGATGCAGCCTTTATGCTCCAGATACGCCCAGGGCCAGACCCCAGCTGAGAGCGATGGAGCAACACACATTTCGCTCCTCGTGAGGCGAGGCCGGCCGGGTTTGCCGCTCGCGCCGTGACGCAGGACTTGAGCTGCCTCTTGGCCCCTCGCCCACCCTGCTGAGCCTGACGTGGGGAGCATCTCCCCCTCACCAAGACATACACTCCCAAGACAGATCTTAACAGATTTCCCACATCTTTGATGCAAGGCTAGTGGTCAGGGCTCTGGCAGGCAGCAGCTGCTCAGCCCGATTCCCCAGAGCTGCTCTGCAGTGGTGCCCTTTCTCTGAGTCTACATTTTCAGGTACAAGAGTTTGCACTGCCAAGAGCCTCTAGTGCAGGCATGGGGGGATAAAAAAGGACGTACCAGTGGTCACCAAACCTTTGCACACCTTTCAACCAATCCAAAAATACACTGTAAACTGTGCAGAAGAGCATGCTTACCAGGGAGGGCAGAGATGCTGAGAGGTTGCTGTTGCCTTTCCCCTTCCTTTAATATCAGTGCAGGGTGTATGCTCCAGGTCCTTAAAGAATAAGGAGGGAAGCCTTATATTATGACTTTTGCCCCATATTATGGCTGCACCCAGCCCCATGTGAGCCCACAGAGCACAAGAGCACAGCACATGCACACTGAGTAGTTTGCAGACACACGCATACACAGAGCCCCACAGTGTTTTAGAGGCAGCCAGGAAATATTTCCTCCTCACAAGAAATGTATTTTTGCTGGTTTTAATTCTCGGAGCTTCCCAGGGGGGGAATAAAAAAGATACTTTTCAATGAGAAGCTGAAGCCTGAACAATCTGCGGTTTCGCATTTTGCTGGGTGGAAAGAGGGTGGAAGAAACATCCACCTCCGAACACTTTCATAAAACCATCTCAGGCAACCACCCCTTTTCACAGGGAAAAAGCCTGTGAAATAAAAACATGATCAGCCTGAAGGAACACTGCAGCCCTATATGCCAGAATGTGATGGTTTATACACCAAAGATGGAAAAGACAAGGTCTTTCCTTGAGAAAAAGCAGTGCATGGGATGAGCAGAGCACTCAGCATAAGGAGAGTTACCCACTTTTTAACTGCATTATTGTATTCAAAATTAAAGGCAGCTATAGTTCTTCCCTCCTTTCCTTCCTTCCTTCCCACCATTTGACCCATCCCAGCATTCATTTTTCACTGCCGTATAAATGGGTGATTTCCCTTCTGTGATAAGTAAGTGAAGAGTTAAGAGATGTGACTTGTACCCGTGGAAAGATATGGAAGAAATCAGGGGGATTTGGGGAATGGCCATTTTACTTTGAGACCACCTCGGGAAAGTCTGGGGCATGGATCCACAGGCCCAGCTGCAGCAGTGCATCCTGATCTGCAGAGGAAAGCCGATGTTCCCCTCCCAAGCATTAGCACAGGGTTCCCATGGTGCAGCCAGTCACTCCACTGGATCCAGAGGGGGGGATTCAGCTCACAATTCCCACGGATTTATACAGCCATGGGGGTAGGCACATAATCCCCCTGGGAAACAGGGCAAAGCAGGTTTTAAGCAGCAGCATTTGGGGGAGATGAGTCAGGTTCTCCCAGGGGGATCTCACACCTCTGTGATTAAGATGCACCACAAGAGGATGTGAGCATTGAGAAGAGCCAGTGTCTCATTTTCTTACAGCCCAGAGGGAACTTCATCTTCACACATCCTGTGGTGGAGGGTGAACTCGGTGGTGGGTGCATCTGTGGTAACACTGATGTCCTGAGGGCCACATCTTGGCTCCGCTGGTCCAAGATTTGCTGCCTCTCATTTGCTGAGGCCAAGCAGGAGCTGGAGTTTGCCTCAGATGTCCCCATAACCTGAACGCTGCATCGCTGGCCATCTCTGCAACTCAACCTCCTTGTGAACCTGACAACATGGAGGTCCAAAAAAACTTCAAAATTTTCTGTATCTTCTTCTTCCCTTAAGGGAGCCAGAGGCCATACAATTTCCTGAAGGGAAAATTACCAAACATGGTATTTCCAGCCATCGCAAAACCCAGCCACTAAAGAGGTTCCCCCAAGAAAACCCAGTCCCCCAAGCTTTCCACCCTGAATGAGAAGGAAAAAAAAAAAAAAATCAGAAAAAAAAGACTTGGCAATCAGGGAATATTCAAACAGAACACACAGCAGCAGTTTTCCCATGCTTGCTCCTGCAGACCATGGATTTGTGTTTCAACATGCTGGGGTGAAACTGGGGTGAAACTGGAGCCCCGTGGTCCCGGGGGCACGGAGAGCCCGGGGTGAGCACACACGTGGGCTCCCTCCCCAGCACGTACCAGTGCTGTGGAAGCTCATTAAAATGGACCGGGGGATGTGCCAGCTGTAAATGCAAAGACAGGTCTTTTCAAATAAGCCCCATTAGTTCCACATGTGCGTTTGATAGATAATATTTTTTATTTTATTTTTGGGTTACGTAACACGAAACCAATAATTATGGAAATGACTGTGAGGATCCAGATACTCCCCACAAGAAAAAGGCAGAGAGCGGAGAGCAAACAATACCAGAGAGTTTGCAGGGATTTTTCCTCCCCTAGCGCACCCATCCTTAGTAAACTGCTGGTGCAGAGCCCTACCCAGCAGACCAAAGGAAAGGAATTGGCTCTGGGAGCATCAGCTCCCTGGAGCTGACAGGACCTTCGGCTACAGGATTAAAAATTCACTATGCAGTCACATACCCGACCCTGAGGCCACACAGGCAAACGGCTCTCCTCACCCCCAAAAAATGTGGAGAATGTGCTGGAAAGAGTGCAAAATCTGGTTGTTTTCTCCACTGCTTGTAGCTAGTTTGCCATAAATTCCCTGACCAAATCTGGAGGAGACACACATCCCAACCAGAGTTTTTCAGAGAAGCATTTATGCATCAGTCTGTTTATAACAAATAGCAGATCTCTATTCACACCCAAAATGAGTTATTCCCTCTCGTGCTCGCTCTCATCCCACCATCCGTGCTCACACGCATCTGACAAGCAGGGCACAAACCTGTGTGCAGCAAAGCTGGGCACATGGGGGAAAAGAAAAAGGAGCACACACATTTTTAGTGGGAATACAGCTATCAAAACAGCATTATACAATCAGGAAAAAAAAAAAAAGAAAAGCAGATGTGATTATGCAAACCCCTGTCCCCGTCTGGTCAGCACAAATTTCGTGTGGGCTTAGGTCAGTCCATTTGACACAGCGAGAAATGACTGTCTGTGTTAACCATTAGTAGCTCCCAGTTCAAAATTCCCTGCTAGCTGCCTCTGTCCCCTGACAGTATTCCCTCTGTCTGGCTCAGACAAGATGCAGGCAGCATTTCCCACCCCTGGCCATGTCCATGATGGAGATCTCAGCACTTCAACAGGGAATGAGATACCAAACCACAACTTCCAGCCTGGATGTTCTGCCCCAGAACACCACACGTCTGACCACAGCAAAGAAAACCAAAGAGCAGGCCTTGTTGTTCCTGGTGTGGTGGTCAGGAGATGTCCTGGGCAGGCAGTGAAGCCTTGTAGTGCCTGGAATAAAATTCCAGCCCATACTGTGGAAACGTTGCAACCACAGGACAGGGAAGAGTGGATGGCTCTTACAGGTAAAGTTGTGACCCTACAGAGGAGCGTGGCAGTGGCATAATTTGCTGCCTGTGGAAGCATCTGAAAGACTTTCTACCTCCCCTCTCATTTTCTGCAGGGAAATCCTCATTGCTTAAGGGAAAAGAGTGTGATTTGGTTATTTCTCACTGAAGGAGAGAAGCCTGGCTTCCTAAAACCTCTCAGCTACCTTCTCTCACAAGATGAGACCCCACAGAGGTGTCATCAGGATGGAGGTACACATAAGTAACCATGTTTTCCCACTTTTCTGCAGGAAACAGAGGAAGTATATGGGGTTGGATGCTCTTTTTGTCTTGGCATACCAGGCCACCACATTTTATTTAGAGTTAAGCACATCTGGAAAGGCCCTTCCAGAGGCACAGTCAGTGCTGGACTGTTTGCTGCTCCTGGAGAACAGGAGCAGAGCAGACAAAAGACAACCTGTGTCCCAAACAGGGCAAGGGTTGCTTGGGCTGGTGACTGGAAGGAGCATTTGGGCACCACAGAGGCACTGAATGATCCTCACAGCAGCTCTTTACCCCATCTCCTCCACCTGGGAAAACTGCTGCAGCTCAAAAATCATGTCCCATCAAAGTCTTCAGTTTCTACACAAGATCTGTTCCAGCTTCTCACAAGGCAAGACACAAACCCCAAGAGTCTTCAAAGGTAGTAATTTCCCTTCTTGGCTTTTGGGAGGAAAAGGCATTTTGGGGACTGGTACATCCAGTCTCTTCATCCTCTAACTAGTCCCCCACTGCCATGCTTTGGTACCTGGAGGCAAATTCAGGCACCTTTCTATGTAAGTCAGTGAAAACACTTGGAGCAGTGTGAAAATGCTTGGAGCAGCCTGAAAATAAGGACAACAAAAGAAGAAGCAGGAATTAGGACCTCAGGGATTTTGTCATGGACAGCAGGGACTAAGAGGGCCGGTCTGGGCAGCTCAGCAGTGTGCAGGTGTGCATAGCCCTAACCCATTTCTCTCTTTCTAGTATGGGTCTCACCTCTTCTCAGCTCACAGAAACTGTTTGGCATGAAGAATTCCGTCCCATCTTCCCACAGATTCTTGCCAACAGAACAAACCCATTGCACGGCTAATAGCGAAGACTAAAATCGCTGTCAGCTGAGCAAGGCCCCCAACAGAGACAGTAGCTGAGGAATAAGCCTAAGGCCCTGTAATCCTGGCAAAAACAGTTTCAAAACATACTTTATCTAGCCAGTGTGCCTTAGAGCTATGCAGAGCATTGTTTCATGCAGCCTTTTTATGAAGAGCAGAGATGGATAGCAGTAGTCCCCAAAATAATTCACGGGGCTTTTAGCAGCTTCTATTACTCACTTTTGGATGGACTGCAGTGTTCATTGTTTCATTCTGTCAACCAAATCCTCCTCCTCTAAAATAAATAACTAACAAGGATGCATCCCAGGTTCAGAGACGTTTTGCCCATTCAATTAAAATCCTTCTCCCCTCCAACAGGTTTGTGTATTTATAGTCCAGCAGCTACTATACTCCACTGGTGTTTTCCCATTACCATGCAGGGCATCCTGCACAGTCCTCCAAGAATTCAATCTGACTCAGTGGGGAACATCCATCAGGACAGGGAGACCCTGTCTGGCACAAATCTGAGCATGTACAAAGCTGGGGCTGAGCTTTAGGTTGGTTCTTAGGCACTGCTGCAAGGAACATGACTGATAGCATGAGAGGAGTCCACCTTGTGAAACCAGACTTGCTGATCTATCCACAGGACAGAGAATTAAAATCAGTGCTTCTCATTTGTTTTAGATGCTGAAATAAAAGCTCAATAAGGAGGTTTGTACTAGTAAGAGCTGAATCACAACACATGGAGAAGGGCAAGCTATTATTTCATACAGCAATGGCATGGACACTCCATTTGTTTATCCAGGTCTGCTTTGCCCTGGCTCACTGGCTTCTCATCTCAAGGGTTTCTTGCTTATCTTAAGCATTTCTGGGTAAATTATTTTCCAGCTTTTGATGTCACATACAGCTTTTCTTGTTCATTATAAACCAGTGCAGTGATCTGCTCCCATTTGTGCGCTGGCTTTGCTGCTTGGTCAACTTTGCAGCATGAGCAGAATAAATCCCAGAGGGAACTTCACAGTAACCCAGTTATTGTTAGGTGAAAAGCAGCTCTTTTTGTGGCCATTGTGTTTTTTGAGAGGGTGAGGAGGCTACTTTTGCCAAACTCTGACTGTAATCACACTTAGACATTAGCTAAATCAAATCTCCTCAGAGAGGCCCGCCCTCTGCTTCCCCCAGTAAAGAAGTATTTCAGTTCATCTCATCTGGACTCTGGCCTTCCTTTTGCTTTTGCCAGGAGGAGCAGTGTTAACACCCCAGAGAGATGCCTTCTCCTGCAGCTCATGCAGAACCCCCTCAGCGAAGCCACAAGCCCAGGGGAGTAGGATTTGAGCTGAAAGCACTCTCTGATTTGGAGGATGGATATATGACCTGGGCCGGAAGCGTCCATCTGAAAATCCCCATGCAGACAAGCTCATTCCTGCTCCTCCTGAGGCAAGGTGGGGGCATGGATTCCAGCAGATTCCCACCTAAATCTAGATGGCTGTGGGTACCCCAGCCAGGATTTGAACTTATCCAGTGTTTTTACGAGGAAGAATGAGACCTCAGTAATTGGCGACAGGCTGACAGGAGGAGGGAGGAGGCTCCATCTCCTCCACTCTTCAGTGCCAGCTCTCCAGCTCACACCAGCCCCACTTGCACATCAGCTTTTAATATTTAATTGCAGCTTTGCCAAGGGACTTTGCCTCCTGTCTTGCAAAGAAGGGGGAGAGGAAGGAGTCGGCAGCGTGGTGCTGGAGAGCCCCGAGGAGACTATCAAATGGCAGCTCTCGGGCGGAGCGAAGCGCTGTAGCATGTAAGTGATTTTACCCAAAAACAGATCATGGAAGATGGAATGAATTAATATCAGAAAAATCCTGTAAGCCCTTAGCAACTGGGGGATGCTGCGCTGGTTGTGGGAACTGTTCGGGGTGGGCTGAGGAGAGCATTTCATCCACTGCCTGTACTGTATTTAAGGAAAAGGGCGGATAACGAGCACTTCCCTCCTAACAGGCTCATTTTTGCCACAGGGTAAATCCCTCGAGGGTGCTTAACCTGGAATTGTTTAATGTTAGACACCTCTGCAAAAACAGGAAACAATCCCCGAACTGTGGGAGGTGGGAGCCCGTGATCTAACAAACCTGTGTCTTCTCTAACATCGCGGGAAATTACCTGAAAAATAATTTTAAAAAAAATAATAAATTTTAATTAATTAATTAATTAAAAGGGAGCTTTTGAAGCAACTAGTGAGAAATATGTCTCCCTCCCTCTGGACTTGCTTTCAGATGTCTTAAAGGCATGAGAAGGGAGGTAGAGATCCTCAAACTGCTAAATGACACCCCTATGTCTCCCAGAATCTGCCACTCTTCAGTACCTCTGGAAGTGGACACCCAAACTCGGGTGGATCATGACTCTGGACGCTGACTAATACTCAGGCCAGCGCCAGAGAAATTGCTGATGAAACATGTTTTACAGGCAACGTGGCTTTTAGAACAAATACTTTCAAAATATAAATACAAATATTTAATAATCCCATAGTTCAAATGTCTGTGTCAGTAATTAAAAGGCAATTACATATAACTTGTAGGTCCCCAGAGCTCTGTCTAAATTCAGAAAATGAACCCCAGATGACCCAATGTACTTCCAAGTGTCAGATCAGTCACTGCAAATACAATGCCTGAGATTTCTGCTGCACATTTATGAAGTCTGGAAAACAAGAACATTTTTGGCAGAAGAGGCCAAGGGGTGCTTAAATCTCCAATAACTGCCTGAATCCAGAGCTGGTTCAGGTCTATGCAACACTGGAAACGTTAGAAAATTCTAGCTAAGGATAAATATACAAAATGCCACCAAATAACTTTTAAATTATTTAAAGCTAATTGTTCTTTACATCCTTTTCTTCTCACTGTCACAGAGATGAACTTGGTGATCTAAGAGAACGATATAAGTGGTAGAACTGAGTGGATAAAAACCATTCCCTGCATTAGGAGGGATTTAATTTAACTTGTGTCTTCTTTAACCCCATTTTACTTTTTCACAAGTGAATTTATGTGGTGAGGTTTGCAGATGTATCAGTGAAGACAGCATTTGTTTCACAGCCTTTTACTGATGCACCAGTCCCATGAGTGGAGATGGACACACTAATTGTTGGCTTCTTTCCCCTGAATCTTCACATCCAACACCATAACCTTTGCTCTCTCGTTTCAGTGCCAGCAGACAGAAAACATGGAAAAAGCTGAGAAGCTGAGGCCAGCTCAGTCCTTTCCTTCTCTGTGCCGTTCTCCGAGGAGCAATCCAGAGATCAGAGCAGTTCTTCTGAGGAAAGCTGTGTCCGTCTCTGAACTGGTCGCCAGGTGGGTGGTTAATCTGCGGCTGCAGTTCAAACTCAGATCTGAGGGGCTCCTGGGTGGACTGTCCCTCTCCCATCTCCGTAACAAAAAAATGTCACTCAGATAAGGTCTTTCCCAAGCACAGCATCCCAAATTGTCAGGTCTCAAGGAAAGGGTGGGTATTTTCTGCCACAAGTGCTCTTAGCTGTTATGTATTTCCAATGCATTGTTATGTCCTGGAAGACAAGTCCTGATTTAAAAGCCAGACACACTCGACAAAGATCACTAAATACAATGACACAGAAGAATTTACCCTCCACCCCAATGACTGGAGCATTCCCAGGTGGACAGTTTAAGCTTTTAATCTTGATAGTCTGTAAGGTGCCACAAGGGAAAGGAGCAAATGGTGGAGAGATAAGCTGACGAGGAGGCAGGAGAGGCACGGGCATTGCATCCCCTCCTGGTTTCTCTCAACTGTCTCTAACCAAAATGCTCCAGGGAGAGTCACATTTCAGCCTGACCCCCTTAAGGGCTAATTTCTCTTCTGGTTACAACCCGTGACTGAGATCAGACCACAACACTGCCAAGCGTGAGACAAATAAGATCAGGAATAGAACCCAAAGGACATCTCCCTCAACGTAAGAGTGACAGAGCAGCTGTCAAGTCTGCCTCTTGAACTTCCCCATGGGACAGTTTAGTTCTGAATACCCCAAACTTGGTTAGTTTTCACTGTAAATGGCCATCTATCTGACAGAGTCTTTGGAGAAAGCTGAGAGTGCACTCCCCTCAGCAAGGAAGGGAAGGAAGGTGGTTTCTTCTGCAAGGGGCGCATTCATCACTGGTGTTGTATCAAGTCAGGTACTGACTTGGTAAATCACTTTATATTAGGCTAAACCTGAATAAATTGTCCTTCTGGAAAGCCTGACTTCATGCCCAAGCTATAGATCAGCAAAATACAATAATACACCTCTTTCAGGCAATAAAACCCCCCAACACATCCTCCACCAGCGGGGAGATGGAGCGCTCCAGGGACACATCTGCATGGAGCTGGGGAGGAGAGGGCTCACATGGATCTGCACTGACCTAAAACCAGTCCTCTCTGGGGGGTTTCTCACATCTCTCTCACTTTTCAAGATTGCTTTTGGAGTCTGTTGGGTTGAGGACTTCCAAAGGGTAGGGGGAAGGCAGAACGAGCCTGTCCACAATATGAAAAAACACATCCAGGCTAAAAAGGGATTAAGGTGCCATCTCCTGTCTTCCCTCCAGGTACCAGAGCATCCTGGACTGTGAAAGAAGCATGACTAAGCAAGAACATCCCAAGGTGAGAGCCAAAGGGGGGGAAAGGTTTTCCTAACAATAAAATGTTCCAGTTCTTGGCAATTAGAGACAAACCAAAACCTAACATTTTTTGCAATATCTGGTGCTGTTCTGAGGACAGGTTAGATCCAATTGCCTTTTAATAGGCACAGATGGACTGGCACATACAACATGCTAGCAGATGGGATGGAAAATTCATGCATAACATTCAGGTTGCTCTGGAGTGAGTACATTTTAGGGGTAGAGACCATCAGCAGGTGTAGGACCTGGCAGAGGATTCGGTACTGGTTAGAAGGTGAGGGAAGGATCCAACCTGAGGTAAAGGTACACAAAGTCATTAAGGCACCCACTGGGCTGGCAGGGATGACACTGAGGCATCTCTGCCCTTCTGCACCACCAGCTGGAGGTTTTTTGAGGTCACCCTGTATGTTTCAAATGACACCTACTAAAGAAGGTGGGTGATTGTGTCATTCTACCCCAGGGTGCAGAAATCACTTTCTTGGTGCTTTTGACTGTAATGGGACTTGGACACCAAGTCCACAAGTAGATTTTGCTCACAGCTACATTTAGATGTCTATTTCAGAATCTTACATGGAATTCCCCCCTCAACAGAAGCTGTTACTACTGTTCTGACATCATGGCAAAGGTGCACCTCCCACCTATCAGTGTCCCTTATATCATATTTTGCTTCCAAACTCATTGGTGTCAAGTGTAGTTGTCAGCTCTGTATTTGCATGTTGAGTCCTGCTTTGTCATAAGGGACCGCTTATACCCTGAAATACAAACAATAAAATGACAAAATAACTCCCTGGAAGAGAGATACTCTGGATATTATTCAACTCTTCTGCTGAAGACAGGGTTGATTCCCACTGATCAGAGAAAGCTGAATTTCAACTCATTAAAAGGAAAAGAAAAAAAAAAAAAGCAGAATCTGAAAACTTTTATTTTCAGTCCAGGTTTCTAAGAAGAAACTTGAGGTTTCTT
>JAYRBT010000082.1:3964736-4004630 GCA_036023395.1 Myiotriccus ornatus | reverse complement strand
ATAAAAAGTAAAAAAAAAAAAAAAAAAAAGCAGAATCTGAAAACTTTTATTTTCAGTCCAGGTTTCTAAGAAGAAACTTGAGGTTTCTTATGAAATTATAGATAGAGAGGGGGGGTTTCTAACTGTTTGGAAACACAGTTTCATAGGGTAGGAGGATGGAGATGGGAATAAAACAGTGATCCAACAGGGAAGACAACAATTCATCACATTTTTTCTACTCCAAGGCTTCCTTGCATGATCATGGACAAATGAGGAGGATACACTGGAAATAGGCAAGACAGAAACTTCTTCCACACTTCAATAAAAGGGCTAGAGTTTAGATTGTGTCCCTGACATTTACTCAGAGAACATGAAGCAGAAAGTGTTGGGATACTCTTTCATTCCAAAAAGTTAGGAGGTCAGTAGATGTGATGCCAGAAGTAGAAGAGAGGGAAATAAAAATTTCACATGATTTATTACTGAAGTTATATAAGAACCTATTTCAATGGGACTTGAGGTTTGTTTGGATTTTTTTAGCTCATGGAGAGAAGATATCCATCACAGGCCAATGTCCTTTCAATGGGGAAGAACAATTCCTTGTCTCCAAGTCATCCCAGCAATATGTGCTCAAGCAAGTCCATGGAGGGTCTTCCCATCCCTAACATCGGTGCCCCAACAAGGAATCTCAAAGGACTCCCGACCAACTCTGACACTCCTGAAGTCACTCCACGCTGTAAGAGGTCACATGGTGCTCCACTGAAGACACCATCTCCCAGAGGCCTTTTGTGGAAGAGGGAGGCCGATGCCAGCACCATGACAACCATCCAGCCCCTGAGCATGGAGACCAAACCCCACAAAGACCCACCCTTTCTTTCCTCTCTTCGGAGCATCCAGAGGAAGGCACAGTGGAGTCCTGACACCATCAAATGGAAGGAGTCTTCTGCAAAGGTTAGTAGACGTTCTTCAAAAGCTCCTAGAAATATATTTCCTTTGAGTGTCATCACTATAAGTGGCTGGGTTTCATGGTGGTGCTTTCATCATCTACTGATATCAATCCCTTGGTTTGGGGAATAGGCTTCCCTGTGGAAGGTTATGACTAGTGCCATTCAGCTCTGGGTGATTTAATGGCCTCAGGGGCACAGGTCATCTGTTCAACAAACTATTCCTTGGGATGATCCTCTTCCTGGAAGAAAGGAGTTGGTAGGAATGGGCAGCCTAGATTAGAGAGAGACCCACATCAAGGAAACATGAGAGATAATATCAGCAAAAATTGATATCATCTGGAATATTAATTATGGATGAGATCCTACCTGAAATGGTTGTGTTCATCCCACTGCTGTGTGATATCAGCCCATCCCACTGATGGCTACTCACATGAGCGACTGGTCCTTCACTGCAAGTACAGCAAAGGGCAACTCCAATCACTACTTGTTTTGAGACACTAAAATCATTGTGGGAGCTGGTAAAGGAAGTGGATGGATAATCCTGACTCTGAAAGGTGGCATCAGAATCAAAGATGGGTGGAGAAAATACCAGTTAGCTCTGGAAATGGGGCGGGCGGGGAGCAAGAGGCTGTGAGCCACAGTGTTGGAGAGAACGGAGCAAAGCCAAGACTGGGTCAGGTCTGCAGGAAAAAAAGGCCACCTTTGCCTCTGGAAAGCCTCCCATGCTGTCACCTTCCCCACACTGGGCCTTCGTGCAGTTCCTCTCCTCTGTTTGTGGGAACTTACCTGTTTCCCTGCCTTTGTTCCCACACAGGAAGGGAAGGTGTCCTGCGAGAGGCCCCCGATCATCCCCTCGGTGCCAGGTACAGCCGGTGACTCAGCCACGGGCACAAGCTGTGAGTTGGATTTATTTTGGTTACAGGTCATCACTGCTACTCTACCACCAGCTCTATGGGTGCATCTGGGAGAGCTCTACTTGTTCCTTACACGCAGTTGTATTTACCACATAACCCAGTAGGCAGACACTGAGTGGGTGGTGCTGGCTGGGCATCATGTGGATCCTGCCAGGACTGGCCATGCAGGAATATGGCCAAGGATAGGGAGCACAGAGAGCAGATGACCCTGTGACTGCAGCCTTCCAGCCCTGATCAGTCCCACTGCACAGAGCTGGCAAATCCCAGCACAGCTGGGATCCGGGCCAGTGATGAGTCCATAGAGCCGTGCTGGCTCTCCCTGTGCTGTTATCCCAGCAGTTAAAAATAGCTGCTATTAAATACCAAGGCAGAAGTACCTCCATGTTTAGTTTGGGATGAGTAATATTTCCCTGCACCTCAGCCTTGAGGATAGGAAGAGGGAGAAGTTCCTTTGTACCTAACTAAGGAGCTTTGGCTTGGCTCCTCTTTGAATTTGGCAGAGAGGGCGTATCAGACACAGTCATCCTTGGCTTAAGATAGGGCATGTAAGGGATCCCTAGTGCTATGATATCATCAGGACTAAAGCAGGTCAGGGATATTTCAGGACAAGAGGCATCTGTGAAGAGTGACAAATCCAAGCTTTGCATGGGAAAGGGTTGAATTTCGCCAAACTTTACTGTTTGATTTGGGGCAGAAAAAAACAGCTCTCCAAAATGACTGAATTAGAGACCACTGGACCATCCTGCCTTCCTTGGGCCTGGATTGGGAATTCAGGGACCCCTTATACCATCTCTTTAGGATTTGTTCTCTTTCCTTCCCATTTCTTTCTTGTCTTTCATACGAGAAAGGGATAAAAATCACACGCTGCCTGGATTTGAGACACTGTATTTAATTACCCAACTACGTGGGAAAAGACGCCTCTTACACAAGCACACAAATGATGGAGCTGAGGTTTCCACAGCATTGCTGGGAATTTGTTTTAATGTCAAAGCACATGATGTCACCACTCTATCTAGCCAAACACTGTCACAGTGTTATCTGTAGTGTGCCTTTTACAGCGCGAGGAACGTCTTTTCCTCTGGCTGGCGGAGGATGAATCATGGTCTATCTTAGAGCCTTACACCACTCCCCAGCCCCTGACTCAAAGGCCTTGTAATAGAAGTGGCTTCATGTTGTCGTGCTTCACTGGGAGGGCTTTGTGTGAGGTCCTTCTTGGGAGGCAATTCCATCCGTGGAGACAGGAACACGACAGCTACCGCTGATGTAGGTGCTGGATTTGCTCAGAGACGCGAGTTGTAATGTTTCCTAAAAAAGTCCAGGAACCCGCTGTCCCAAATCTCTTCCATGACAAGGCACGTCCTGGGCTCTACCTGTGCTGTGTTGTGTCATTCCCATGGAGCGACAGAGACGTCATTGTTCCACGAGCCTCAGCAGGGACAAGGGTGGGTCTTCTATGGAAACTTCTGTGGGAACATCATCCCACAGGGACTGCCCCACAGCTGTTCCCCAGGGCTGAGGAGCCAATACTGTGATCTGGGATGGGGAAAGCAGTGTCGAGTGGTTTGAAGCCACACAACAATGTAAGTTAAAAGTAGGGCACAGTTCTCAGGGCCTGCGACGCCCCGATAGGGAGGATAACAGCTTGGCAGTGTCCAAGACAGCTCTGCTGACTGGCTTTGGGCTTATCAGCAAACACATGTCCATGCCACAGTTCAGAGCTAACTACACACACAGCCAAAGCAGCAGTTGCTGCATCTCTTTCCAGGCATGGCACAGTCACCTCCGGGACACCGCTGGAGAGCTGAGCATTGCTCAAAGGGGGAGACTGCTACACCCCTCTGAAAAGCCCATTCCCAGGCAGATAAACCAGCTCCCTGGTCATGCTGGTGGTATCAGATGATCCAGAGGAAGCTGCCATCAAAGACGTCATCAAGTCACTAATTAAAGAGGTCCAAGAGGCTGTAGTCTGCAGTAATGAGATTAAACTGAGAACTGGAATACTTACACAATGGAATAAAATTCTTCCTAGGAATGAAGATGGCAAATCAAGGCACCGTTTTTCCTGAAGGGAAATGGTTGAGAGCTTGAGCTCTTTAATATTAAAAAGGAGAAAGCACCAGCTAATTTACTGCAGGTAGAGTCTCCTGAGTACTCTGGGTTTAAAAATTAACAACTTCTAGATGAATTTTGGCAGTCAGAGAGAGGAAATTGCGGTCAAGGAAGAGAGAAGAGGAACATGCACGCAGGCACACACGCATATGCTTGTGCATGTGTGTATTAACACAGCTCCATTATTCAGGGCTTTCAGCTGAAGGGCACACCAGGATGTTACCTCGATGCAGAGCAAAGATGAAACAGGAGCCTGACAGGACTGCAAATCACAGAGCGTCCAGGCAGCCTCCAAAATGCCTGTAATCCCCTCCTCCTGCTTTCTCTTCTGTGTTCATTTTGACCTTCACCCACGGGGAATTTTCAAAGCGAGGAGAGGAGGCGAAGGAGAGGGCAGAAAGCAGTGGGGTCCCCCATCCTGCAGGCAGGGAGACTCAGGTTTGGTTCAAGGTTTGCTTGACAGGGGAGGCTCCTTCCCCTGCTCGCTGCAGCACCCACACTTTCTGCTGCAAGGGGGTGCGGTGCCATCTAGCGACAACGAAACCGCCTCACTTCGATCCCAAAACCGGTCTCCGCAAGGATGCTCCGGACACTGTGTCCCAGCCCTGGCGGTGGGGGGAGGCTGCCACCCTCCCTCTCTGCGTGTCCTGGGGCTCTCAGCCAGCATTCTCCCGTCTGCATCACGCTGTTCAGCAGACGGGCCGGGGAGAACATCGCTAGTGAACTGGAAAGATCTGAAAGGCGGGGAGGGGAAATGCTGATACAAGATAAAAGGCTGCGCTCATGCTACAGACGGCTCTGAGTTCAAGGTAGCTCTGGCACTCGCAATGATAGAGGCTCCTGCAGTCGAAATAATCCTTAAAAGCTCATTTCCCTTTCAGCAGCCGCTTTTCATGGGCATGACAAGCGGGAGTTGAATGTCGGGACTCCTGTAAGCAGCCAATCTGTCCAGCTCTCAGTGCTTGGTGCCTCTGGGACTCAGCCAGGAGGGAAACCCTGAGTAGAGCACCCCACATCAAAGAAAGAAGGGGCAGAAGCAGGTGCCATCCATCCCCTATCACCTCTCCCATCCCCTGTGACAGCTGGTCAGGGACGCTGGGATCACAGGCATCTTCTGGGGGTCTGCCACGGGAGTGTGCAGTGGTTCTTGGGCAGCCATGGAGGGCAGGGGAGGGATCAGCCTCTGCTGATCAGCCTGGCCAGCTCTGCCAGCAATCAAAGCAGACAGACTAGTCCCTTCTATTTGGCTTTTTCTGCAAGCCCTATCCTCTGCTCTCCCTCAGTCTGACCTGAAGAGCCTTCCCCCTGCTAAGACCCTCATGCTCTCTTCACTGGGCTTCCAGCAAGAGCTATCCCATCTCAGCTGGGGGCTCAGGGCTGCCCTCTGCTCCACACCCACGGGGCTGCTGATCTCCTCCATCATATTCTCAGTGCCTCTCAGAAAATCCCAGTGCCTCATTGATTTTTTTTTTTTCTTGTTTCCTGCTTTCTAATTAGTTGCTGTCTTCCAGACGGGAGGAGGAAACTCTTTCCCCAGGAGCTGTGCAGATCTGTCAGGCAGCTCAGATATCTCGGGGTCGCAGGAGCGGTTTGCAGGGACACTGATGGGGACACACAGGGAAGTCACAACCCACAGCAGACCAGGTCCTTCACCTAGAGATGGAGAGACGCAGCAGGAGTGTGAACAGCCAGCCATGCGTGCAGACAGACCATACACATGTTGCAGATGAAGAGAGAGCTCCACATAAATATATGCATGCACCCCTTGTGTTCCTGCTGGGCACATGCACACCACAGCACATACATACCCTCTGTGAGCTGCTGACTGAGCTGATATGCTCTGCCCTTCACCTCCTGCCTTTATGTTGCTCCACCCATACGGAATAAATAAGATATTTCAGTCCCCAGCCTGTCACTGTTTGCTGACATCCCTGGCACCCACTTCATGCTACCTGGGCGGGTGTGGGTTTGCTGACAGCCTGTGCCATCCCCAGCTCTCTGCCTCACCACCTGGCTGGCAACCAAGGATCTGTCTATCACCCTCCTAACAGATCTTTCCTCTGGCCCTCATTTATTGGAGGAAGCAACAAAGAGCACAGAGAGACAGACAGCAGGGGAACTGTATTTTGTAGCCTTGCAGGATGTTTAAAGAAACTGGGCTATGGTAGGGAGAAGCAGAGCCCCTCCAGGAGCCTCGGTGAAAGCAGATGGTCATCTGGAGCTGGATGTCTTGATGTGATGTGGTGTGATGTGATGTGATGTGATGTGATGTCACGTGGTGTTGGCAAGGAAACCACGTCACATGCTGAACTGCAGCCTGGTTGGTGTGTAGCATCCTCTCCAGGGACTGATACCTGCAGACCCACAGGGAGAAGAGAGATGGGGCAGCAGCCCCTCCAAACAGCCCTGCAGAACTCCAGCAGAGGTATTCAGGAGGAGAGCACTAAAAAACTAAAGCATCTCGGTAATTAAAGAGGGCTTTGAAAAAGAGGGAGAGGGACCTTTTACATAAGCAATGATAGGGCAAAGGGGAATGATTTTAAACTAAAAAAAGGAGATAGTTAAATTAGATGTTAGAAAGAAATCCTTTACTCTGAGGGTAGTGAGGCACTGGAATAGGTTGCCCAGAGAAGTTGTGGATGTGCCATCCTTGGAAATCTTCAAGACCAGGTGGGATATATCCCTGAGAAAACTTGTCTAGTGGAAGGTGTCCCTGCCCATGGCAGGGGGTTGTAAGTAGATGACCCTTAAGATCCCTTCCAAATCAAACCATTCTATGAGTCTATGAAACTCGAAAATCCGTAGCAGTGAGTTGCCTGGACCCTTGGAGCCAAGAGCACGTAGCCCTTTGGGGACCAGAGCTGTGCTTCATCTACTCACCACAACTCTGCTGAGGTCTCTGTGACCAGTATGCTCAGCTGAGATGGAGATACCCGTGCAGAAACTGTGCAAACACAGTGCAGGGAGGGTGACAGACCCTGGACAAGTACCCTTACCCTGTGTTTCTGATGGTGCACTGGGGCACAGGAAGGCTTAAACAGCTTCTGCACTGGCAGATAAAACAGATAAGGTTTTTAAGATAAACCCACCATTAATACACTAATTAATACCCATTGCCAAGCTGAGCTTTGAGGACACCAACAGCACTCTGGGGTTGAGTGCTTTATTATTATCCCTCTCCAAACACTTCTCAGAGCAGCTACCTGTGACACCACACAGCTACAGAGGGGCTGCAAGGATGGGGACAATTCCCAGCTTGCCATAAAGCAGGTAGTATGGTCGTCCTTCTTTCAGTCACTTTCCTAAAGTTTGGTTTGTTTTTTTTTCCTTCTTAGTTCTAAAATATCAGAACTGATGAGGAAATAGGGAGCCAGAAAATGTAGTTAATGCCTATCACATTCCCAGCTTTTCTCTTAAAAGTTTGGCTGTGGCCAGAGGTGACAGGGGCCTGGCTGTGAGGATCAAAGCCTGAGGACACGACAATGAGTCAGGGAAATGCCTCTTCCCTGTTGCACCACAGCCTGGAAGCAACCCCCTTCCCGTACTGGGTTACACCAGGGGTATTTTGAATGAACAAATTCTGAAAATAAGCCAGGGCCCCAGCCTTTCCCAGCCTCTGTGCAGGATTGCTAGAACTCATGATTGACTCAGCCTGGTGGAAGAGCAATTTCACTCTTCCCTAAAAATAGACCAAGTGGTTCATCCTCTCAACATAGCCCAGCACTCAGCGATAAAACCAGCTGCCAGGGACCACTGGGAGGCAGTGAACGGGACCGAGGGTGTGGGGAGTGGAGCGGGACTCCTTGTACGATACACTAAAGGCTGCCTGGCCCTGAGTTTCTCGTAGATTTTGGGGCTGTCTGCGGCGTGACACACCTGTTGGGACTACAGAGACCTTCCTGTAAGTAATACTGGGGTAGATCAGAGTGGGGAGAAGTGTTGCATGAAAAGGAACCTCGGGGTGACCCTGAAATGCAGGGCAAATGAGGGTGCTTAGCACCTCATGCTGTGAAAGAGATGTTGCAGCTTCTGGAACGCCATGGATTTTATTCTGTTGGCCCAGAGCTTGGTAAACTCCACTCTCTGCTGCAGAAGTTATGTTCCACAGATGGTGGCTTTGGTCTGGTTCAACACCATCAGCTTGGGCACGTTCTAGGCAGAAAACAGAGCGCTGTGCTTGTGTGCTTTTCCTCCGTCTTGAAATACTGAAGTTTGCAGATTTGAGGCTTAAATTCATGGAGACAGATCTCAGTGTCTACTCTCTCATCCAAAAAACACTGTTATTTACCATACCTCTGGTCACTGTGACTCCAAACAGGGATAAGAATGTGTATGGGATTTGGTTGAGCAGGGTGGACGGTGCAAGTGGAGGGGACATTTTTTAGACTCAAACCATGTTCAGGACTGGTAGTGGGTAGGCAGCAAAATGTTCAGAAGGAAACGAGCTTTTCTTCATCTTACATCCCTAAGGAACAGGAGGAGGGAAGATTTAGTTAAGGAGGGAATTTCTTTCCCTCCCTCTTCAATTCCCATCTCCAGAGAGGGTTGAGAAATATGTTTGTGACCCTGAGACAAACAAAGGCTTCAGGAGCCTGTAGGGTCAGCAGCATTAATATGATCATACCACTCCCTGCTCACCTGTGTGGAAGGTAACTCCAAAAACCTGTGTCACTCTGTAAGACAGAGCAGAAGTCTACCCTGTGTGCACATGTGTGTTTCATTCCTTATTATCCATCTGCCAAATCCTTTTGGCTCTAAGGTCTGTGTTGTGGTCAGCAGGAGAGCCAGGACCGCAGGTCCAGCCCCTCAGTCACTGTTGGAAGGGCCTGACCTGAGCTGGAATTTTTTCCCTGCTCTTTTTTTTTTTTTTTTTTTTTTTTTTTGCTCATGCATCAGGCAATAGTTGACATTTCCTTCTGAGATTCCCATCCTGCTGATTGCTGTGAGAACAACAGAAATTCCATAACTTTCCCCAGTTCCCTCCAAGTCTCCAGTTTTCACCTCAATCTCTTCCAAAAAATATGTGAAGTAGCTTCAGATTTTCATCAGAAAACAGGGATTTAGGGAAAGAGAGGTGGAGTAGCCTTTCTTTCCCTGAGCTTTTGGTACAGATACCACTTGGCAAGAAGAGAAAAAAATCTGAAAACCCATATTCTTGTCCAGGCAAAGTGGTAGGTGGTTCATTAGTGTCAGTTAAGGGGTCCAGCCTGGGTGGAATTTGTTTTCTGCCCTTGAATATTTGTAGTGTTTTGTAAGACACAAAAACTTCCTTCTGGGGGAAAACCAAGCAAAGATTCCCTAACCCTGTTACTAGAAGGGTGAAGATTCTTCTTTCAGCACCAGCAAAAGTCCTGAGTCTGAGTCTGAACACAGTAGCAGGAATCTCTGCATTAAGTACTGTATTTTACTGATATCTTACCCTTTTAAGCCAAACATTTCCCTCCTCTTGCTGATTGCTGCAATTCTTGCTGGCAATTTGCCCTATTCAGAAACAAACGGAAATTCCTGGGAATCTCGATAGCAACAAGTGGGTTGGGGTTTTCTCTTTAAAGGATGCTGCCAAACTGGTATTGGATAGGACCGTTTCTTCCAAAACAGTATTTATTGAGTTTTCTTGGCTGCCGGTGACAACGGGCCGACAGGGGCATGGAAACACCGGGATAAGAATAGAAAGCCAAGGCAGGGTCCGGCAGCTCCTGGGAGCCCGTGGCATCCGGGCAATGCCCCCGTGTAAACACCACAGCACGGCCAAGAAATCCTTAAAGGTGCACGCCGTGGCCCCGATCCCTGCCGGGCCCTGCATCCCAGGCGGGATGTGAGGCCGGTGATGCTCACAGGGCTCGTGCCCGCACAGACATTCCCAAGGTATCTCTTCGGAGCAGGTTAGAGAGGGCTTCCCTTAAAAGGTCTGGTATTTGCGGCATGCCAAGAAGCCCTCTCCCCAGGCAGAGATTATTCCAGTGGGAAGCTCGGTGTTGCATTCCCCGGGGGGGATTGGGATCTTAGAGGGAGGGAAGCTGCCGTCATGAATGGCCATCCTGAACTTCAGTCTGCAAGGGCTGAGATGCTGCGCTGAGGGAGGAGGGAGAGCAGAGAGAAGATACTGGCAGAGGGGTAAAAGTAGTCCCGGTGGTGGGAAAGGTGAACCAGGGGAACAGGGGAATAAAAACAGCTCTCGCTCGATGTCAAGTGGGGGTGTTTATCACCATTTCAGCGGAAAAACCCTCTGTAAATAACAAAGAGTCACTGGAGGGTGCGAGAATGGTGCTGGCGTGTGCGGGCGTGACACGATCCCAGCGTGTCAGAGGGCAGGGCTGGGTACTGAGAGCCCAGCGAGGTACAGCCCGGTGAGAGAGTAATTAAACATCCACTCTACCTTTATCAACCCTTTATTAACTCAGCAGAGGAACACGGAGGTAATGCCAAGCGCACAGTCAGGTGTGTTTCTCTAGACACTTGGTACCCAAGAAGTGGGGTGATGGGGTGATGCTGGAGCCCTCTCTAAGGGAAGACAACCCCACAGCAGTTGGCCCACTTGGGGAGGCCATGTCCCCAACCACCAATGCCACTCTGCAGCTGTCTCTCAGCAGAGCTTCTTGGCATTTTTTTGTTGCCAGGAATAGTCATCCACATTCCTGGATTTTTGCAAAGCCCAGAAATAGCCCTGAGCTGCCTTGGGGCAGATACTCAGCTCTGCCGGAGGCTAATTTTTCCCAGCTCTTCTCAGAAGCTCTTTAAATTACCTGAGGGTCGTGATGTTGCTCCTGCAAAGTCCAGCTGACACTGAGGAGCCAAAAACATTTGCAGAAGTGATGGAAGATCATGAACCTTCAGTTTGGAGGTGCTGGAAGTTGCAAAGAGATCTGATTTTGAAATTCAGGTGCAGGAAACAAGATATTCCTCAGTAGCTTTTTCCTTCACCCCCCTCCACCCCCTCAGATTTGCAAATGTAACTTTATACACGTGCAAAATGTTAATTATTAGATGTTAATTATAATTATAATTATAATTATAAATATAATTATTATATTAAATGTTAATTATAATTAAGTAGGCAATTCCTAAAGCATGAAATGACAATTTAAATCCTATTTCCTCTTCAACACAGCTGGTCTTTAATTACATTATTTTATTTTACTTCTTTGTTTAGCACCTACCTCTGGTTCCTGTGCCTTTCAGCCCATTTCCCACCCCAGAATTCATCTATTAGCTCTGTGCACCAGAGCTCCTCAAGTGATTAAAACATATGGCTTAAATCCTTTCAAAAGAGAATGATTTCTATACTTTGATGTGTGTTAGTCACTATATTTATCTTCTGTACCAGAGATACCCCCCATCTCCAAATCAGGGATCCGTTGCACATGACGCTGTACAAACTTATTTGAAAGGACAAGGTGTACTCATGAAAGTTTGGAATTGGGGGGAAAAACCAGTGGGTTTAAGTTGCATGATTTTTTTAACCATCTAACTGTAATCAGTGCTGCTCTACATCTGAGTTGGTAGGTGAGCCTGTGAAAATCCTACTTCTCACTTTTAAAAGTTGATTCCTAGCCCATATAGTTATAACAAATAGGTAACTTGGACCAAAACAGTAAAACAGCACATGATTTCTATGTAAGAAGAACATGTTTACCATTGCCACTCTGCCACATAATGGGCCAACCTATGGCAAAAAGAAAAAAGCTTGAATTTCAAATCCTCGTGGTCCTTTGTAGGACTGAAAATGAGAGAAAGTACTGCAGTTTGCAAACAGAAAAGCACTCGTGAGGGTAAGCAGGTGTTTTAGAGCATGACTCATCCTCAGTCTTTACTAGAATCTGCCTAAAATCCTACTGATGCTCCCTGTTGCATCTTTGTCCCACCTTCTTTTCCCCTTCTTTCAGAGAAAAACACATGATACTTTAACGTTCTCTAAAGCCTCACAAGTTGGTCATGAGGGTGCTGAGAAATAGCTAGAGATGCTCTCCCACTCTCCAATCCTCACCACTCCCCCCCACCCAGGACTACCCCTCCCTGCTCACCTTCTTGGCAGCCTCCAAACTAGGGCAGCAGGGAGCCTGCCCCACTTCCCACACCTCCTTCAGCATGTGTCTCCTCTGGCAGAGCTTCCCTATGGACCAGGGCCACTGATTCAGGGGTTGGGGCAGAGGTTTAAACCTTTCCCCGCTGACTGAGCACCCCCAATGGGCTGCCTGGCTCCTGGATTAAGCTGCACCACTGGTTTCCCAGCCACCTTTTATGGGTGCTTACCCATCCATGTAAATTCCCCCAGCCCTGACCTGGAGCAGTGCCAGTATTTGGGAGTCACTTTTGTCAGGGAACCAATTCTCCAGGAAGAAAAGCTGGGAGGAGGATGGGACAGATGTGATTCTGTACATGCAGCTGCCCCATCTAAGGACAGAGGCACTTCAGAAGAGGGTCCCCATGTGCAGGGATGTGCTTCCAGCTTCAGGAGGGGTCACTGAGCTGCTGAGGTTTCACCAACAGGCAAGCCAGGGACAAGCAGTTGGGAATGGGGACACACATCCAGCCACACAGCCTGGGTCAGGGGGCTGAGCTGGTCATGACCATCCAGCTGGGAGTAGCTCATGGGTAATCCTGTGCAAGGGGGAATAGTAGCCCCAGATTCCCAGGAAACAGCCAGCCCAGAGCACCACAAACCCAGCAGCATTTCCAGGTCAGTTCACCTCCATCCCCCTGGAAAAGAAAGTTGCTTTCACAATGTGAAGAAACCTCTGTTTTATCTCTGATTCCCACGGTGCTAAGGAGTTCCAGGACACAGGTCCCTTTGCTCCAACTGGTCTTTGAGTACTGGGTTTTGGGTCCTGCACCATGGGATGCACCGAAAGCCTCGTGGCACCTGAGCCGGGTCATAGCCAAGGGGTGAGACCGTGGGTGCTCCATGGCACAGGACACGTCAGGTAGAGCAGCCAACATGGCAAACCCAAAATTGACCTGCAGAGGAACAATGCCAGGCAGCCACAGAGCAGGTGATGGAGGATGCCAGATTCGGGGTGAGACGGTCTCACAGCACTGCTCCCTTTAGCGAGTGATGGAGCGGGACAGGTCCCTGGCAGAGCTTGCCCCACTGGACTATCCCTTTCCCCCCGACTCGTGCAAGCCCTGTGCCAGCCCCCAGCTGATCTCGGGCCCCGTTACACAACCTCCAGCTCAGGGACTGCCCGTGGGGCGCGCACGGCCGCACAAAGGGCTTTGCTTAGCAGCTGTGTTTGCTCAGGGCGGCTGATTTTGGGAGCAAAGCCGGTGACATGTGGTTGGCCAGGCGACCCGGGAGACTGGTGCTGAGCTTGCAGCTTCCTTTTTTAATAGGTGACTCAGGCGCTCGGTAGCTCACTGGGGTTGGTGGTGGGAGCTGTGAAGGAGTGCCAGCGGCAGAGGTGGTGGACACCAACAGGTGGGTAGCGTTGTTCCTTTATAGGCTAAATAGGTTTAAATAGAAAGCAGAGTGACACAGAGCTGCTGTGTTACTGGTGAGATGGGGTTTTCTCAGGGGAGGGCCGGGGCGGGGAGAGATGTTGTGTTAGCGGTTTGTTTTCCACTTTTTGGGAGTTGGCTGTCAGAGGTAACGTGATTATGGTTCAAGAGTAATATTATCTTATCTTGTAATATTATCTTCAGTAGGAGACAGAGAAGTTGAGCAATTTATTGGCAATAACTGAAGAGGGAGTGAGTGAACTTTTAGATGAATATTTAAGTCTTTTTCCCCCATTGCCTTGCCTTTTCCCCCTGTGTCTACAAAAACCAGTGAGTACAAACAAATACAAGGAATTGTTTTCCCCCGTTGCAAGTTTCCAGGTCCCACAGCCCTCCCTGCCTTCCTGGGGTGCGACTTATGGGGCAGAGAGGCTGTAAACTGAGCCCAAGCTGCACATGGGTCAGGCGTGGGAAGAGCTTAAGAAACCCGACAGCTGCTCCCCATGGACAGTCCTAACATTGCAGCCCCTCACACGAAATGTGCAGATTCATCCGGCGCCAGACACTGGCACGAAGGACATTTTGCCGACAAACGCCAGCGGGGAGGAGCATTCCCTGTATCCTTCCCTTAGACAGCAGAGCCGTCGGCCGCGGTGCCAGCCGCTGGGCGGGACGGGAGGAGGGGGTTTTCAGGAGCTCTTTCCTTCTATTTTAGCTCGCAGGGGATGCTTTAATGCTGGAGGTATCTAGTTTAAAGTCCCTGGGGCTGCAGTCAGCGCTGGTCAATCAGCGCCTCGCGGGATGCATCGCTCAGCGCTGGCTCGGATGCCGAACGTGCCAGCGGAGCCCTTTTGCTCAGCGAGGCAGAAATGCGGAGCCCAGCGCAGAGTTCAAACTGGGCTTCCACCTCATGCACAACAAATAACACCCTAAGCCTGGCCTTTATAACAACCTTTGGCTTTGCTTTAGCATCCCCAGCTGGGAAGCTCCGCGCTCCCCTCCCAGGGGATGCACCTCGCTCGCAGCCCTGGATGCGTCCTCGGTGCCGCTTGGGTGTGGTTATCCACGCGCAAGTGACAGCTCGGCTTTCTCGTTAGCGGAATGAACTGTTGTTCCTTGGTTCTTATCTATAATTAGCAATTTGGAGTGTGGCAGCAGCCTGTTTCGTCAGGCGGAGACGTGTTGGAGAGACCAGACTTTGTGGAAGCGCGGAGCCAGCCGGGCGCCCGGCAGGTTGGAGCGGCCCCCTGTCTAAGGCGGGCGGGTTTGTGAGAAGTGATAAGCAAACAGAGGGCTGTGCACAGCCTGTGCACTGCAAAAGAAAAAAGAAAAAAAAAAAGGGAGAGAGAGAAGGAAAAAAAATAAAAAAGAAAACAAAGGCAGCGATAAGGGAATGGCCTCAGCGAAAGCCTTGTATCTAATTATATCTGTCATTAAAACAAGCCCTGTGGCCTTTCATCCATCCAAACTAACGGATGAAGGACTCGGCAGCACTGACACTGTGCTATTTTCCACTGCTGGGACTGGAAATATTCCTTCAGCTGCACTATTTATTCCTGGCTGGAGGGGCATGTTGCTTTTCTTTGTGCAGTATCTCAACCTACAGGCCTATAGGTTAATACAAATTATATCATCTCAGTGGTAATACCCATAGACTGGGTAGGGAGGAGACCAATAAATATCACCAGCCCAGCTCTAGGATGTGGGGATGCTTTTGCTAAGCACTTTGCAGCAAAGTGCTTAAGCACAGTAACATTTGTGTCGACTTAGGCAGGGTCCCTGTGTTGCCATGAAGTGCTCCCGTCTCCTAGAGGTAAGTTTTCAAGAGAACCGAGGATTTGTGTTCATTTTCCCAGCCAGAAAGGCTGCAAATCTGTGCTTGGTTGCCTTTCTGCTTTGAAGCTAACAAGGCTCACTGTCCCCCACTGCTCTTACTGGGAGGCTTAGCCAAACCTCATTACCGTAAAAGGGAGAAAGCTTCTGCTTGCCAGGCTGATTGGACCCCTTTTTGCCTTTCCACAAGGTAACTGAGCAATGGAGAAGAAAAGAAAGATATTCCCAGACAAGATTTTCCAAAGCCCTCCTCCAAGCTTTCTGCAGCCAGTTCAGCAAATGCTGCAAGGACACTCCTGATGTCCATAGGACACGGGGGAACAGTTTAAAACTAAAAGAGAAGATATTTAGATTAGATATGAGGAAGAAATTCTTTACTGTGAGGATAGAGAGGCACTGGCAGAGGATTCCTAGAGAAGTTGTGGATGCCCCAGCCCTGGATGTGTTCAAGGCCAAGTTGAATGGGGCTTGGAGCAACCTGAACTAGTGGGTGGCATCCCTGCTCATGGCTGTGGGGTTAGAACTAGATGACCTTTAAGATCCCTTCCAACCCGAACCATTCTAGGATTCTGTGATTTCCAGGGTGCTGTTCATCTGAAAAAAACAGGATGTAGTCAAAATTTGGGGTGTCTCGAGCAACATGGGCAAAAGTGATGCAACCAGAGGGTGGTTGCAACCTCTCAGCCTATCTCAAGACACACCAGATCTGCACCAGCCTTGCCACTGTCTCCACTGGCTGTAGACAGGTAGTTCCTTTTGACTCGGTGTTTAAGCTGTGGACAGCAGAAACCAGGGAAAGAGGTGCCATATTTACATGGTGACTTAGCAAAAAAAAAAAAAAAAAAAAGGCATTAAGGAAATACCTTCTTCTGTTTCTTCCTCTGGTGTCCTAGTGACCTTCAGCAGAACTGAGCAGCTAAATCTGTATTGCATCCCACTGCTTCCTCTTATATCCAGCCTTGGTTCATCACAAAATGCCTGCACATATGCAGGAGCAGCTGGAACAAAGGACAACACAAATCTGGGGGGTTGGCTCCTTCCAGCAGCACACTGGCCAGGGTCTGACAACTCACTGAGGTCCCTCTGCTCTTGTTTTCATGGCTTTTTGGTGCATGTCTGTGCCCACAGGAACTGGTATTTCATTTGAAGCACCAGCTCCTGGAATCCTGTTAGTGCATAACATTAGCTGTTGTCAATTTCAAATAAAAACAGAGTAAATTTCCTTCAGTATTTTAGAGAAAAACTTGAAAATCTGAACTTAAAATGCAGAACATAACGAAAGAGAGTCAATGGGTTTGTTATTTACTAATTTTCGTGATTTGGGGACTGAGATTTGAGGGCAAAGAACGCTGGAATGGCTGCAGTGCTTCTAATGTGCACATATTAAAAAGCACATCAGCCCTTTCCTGGCTGTGCAATGGCTGGATTTGTGGAGAGAGAGCCCATTGTTCAAACAGAAAGCATTGCAAATACCGCACTAAATCCGAATGTAGCAGTGCGAGCCCACAGAGAACAGGAGAACCTTCTCGTGGTTTTACAGTGGTAGCAGAGAAATTACAGCCCTGACTAACCTGGAGAACTGAGGTGCATCAAGTAGGAGGAAAGCTCAGTATATGTCTCTGGTGGGAGGTGGGGATGGCGTTACCTATCAGAGTAATGCAAAAAGGAAGTTCCTACCTGGAATTTCGGGTTTCTGTGAAAACTGAACCCACCAGCATTAAATCCATTAATTTGAACATGAACTTCTCTCTGGGGATGGACACAGCTTTCATCCTCAGGGAAGCTCCCACCATTTTGGGGGATGAGGACAAAGGGGGATGAATTACAACAGATAGAAGTGAGGCACCATGTCCTGAATATCATCCAGAAATGTGTGACTGCTCCAAACATCCAGTCCCTCTGTGGAGACCCCAGGATGTGTGGCTAATAGGTCACCTCCTCCCAGAGTGACCATTTCCCCATGAATCCAATAGGGACAACCTCAGCTCCCATGAAACCAATAGGGAAAACCTCCGTCTCCAGGGGAGACATCTGAACAAAGGTAGGAATGCTGAATATCTTGAGTATCTCAGCAATGCCATGCTGGGCTCCAGTGGGGCCCCATGGGAGCTGGTGCAGCTCAAAATATCAGTTCTCTAAATTAAGAGCAGGGTTTGGTTTTCTGGCTCTGCCAAAGGCTCCCTGCTACATCCTGGGGCAAGTCTTGTAGCCTCATCATCTCTCCATTTCCTGAAACAGGGTGCCAGGGGAGAGGTGAAGATAAATGGACATAACTGCTTGAGAGGCACATCCATAGGAGAGTGGTGGGAATTGGCTCAAGTTAAACATGTGTAGCTCCTTCATATCCTCTGACTGGCTTGTGTTTGGTGATGGTCTTGTCCAGGGATGCAGGAATGGGGGTGGGTCTCTGTGTTCCACCATCAGGATGGTGGCATCAGGTCACTGCCAAACGTGTGACTCTCATCCATGCTCAAAACCCATTTCACCCATGAAAAAGGTGGAAATGTCCGTGATTTGTCTCTGAACCAAAAGGGTATTATGGTAAATTTTGGGGGGGCCAGGACAGGGACTGCCAGGGGGATTGGTGTGCAGACGGCAGAGCCCGTGGTGAGCGATGCTCACTCTCCAGGCTGGCCCTGCCCTCCCGCCTCTGGCTCGGGGCTCACCACGCACGTCTGTCCCTGTTTCAGATGATCGGGCACGGTCATTTTTAGACGCATCAGACAACACTATCCACATACTTCACCAAGGACGAGGGAGGTCCTCTGCACCCTCCGTGAAGGAGCTGTCGGCTCTCTATCTCTCCCAGACAGCTGCCGCTGCTGCTGACGCCGGCAGCCCCGCACAGCCGGTAAGCACCAGCATCCTCCCCCTCCCAAATCACCAGCGGCATCCCAACAATGTCCCGCCCAAGCAAGTGGCTGTAAGAGAGTGAGAGAGAATGTGTCTGGTGAAGTAAATCTGCAGAAACACAGTTTGTTTTTCCAAAATGACCATTTTTTTCAATTGTACTTTGAAAATATTGGATGAATGTTCTTAGAGGTGCTGGTATGAGTGTGATCTATAAGCTGTGTACAAACAAACACATATTATAGGGTACGTCTCCATCCTATCCCCATTCCAACACACACACATACACACATGTCCATATATGCCATACTCAGGCATAACTGTGCAGTGCAACCTCCCTGTATTCCTCTGCTTGTAGTCCTTAGTCTGGATCCAAGGATTTAGTCCTCCACTCCAGCATGATCAGCGGGGCCATGTGATAATTCAGGTTATAAGGGTTATGAGGCGCATTTTCCCCATTCTCCCAGTACCACTGGTGATCCAGGAGTAACATGGGATGGGATTTTGTTTCTGGACCATTGCTGCAGGCATATTCATGTTCCCCCCTGCTCTCAGCCTTTTATGGGGTTCAGAGATGTGGTCTCTCAAGTGTGTATGGGGACTCTATACTGGACAAGTCCAGGCTGAAACAGTTCCAGTTGAAAATAAGTGAGTGGAGACTGCAACTTGAAAATTACAACTGGTTAGAAGACGAAAAAAAATTTAAAAAAATAAAATCCCAAACAATGAATTAAGCATTTTGTAATGCAATTACAAATATAGATCAGTCTTGTCTTTTAGAAGTTGAAGTATAAACAAAAAGAGAACCTAAATCAAACCTTCCTAGTTTTGATTTCCCCTAACTCTTAAAAAATGTGTCTGGGGTTCTATTTGTTGGCTGAGACTTTAGGAAATGCACATTTTTGATCAACCTGGAATAAGATGTTTTTTCTCATCTGTACAGAACTGCCAGTGACCCAGAAAAGAAAACTTGACTTGTAATGGTTGTCAGGTCTCTGTACTTGATATATACCTTAATATGCATAAACACATAAAAATATAAATACGGATAATATGTCTTTCTATGCAGTTAAATGTCATTTCTCCTCGTATCTTTTACAGAGTGCTGTGAAGGACAACTCCATTCACTCTCCCCACAGGCAGAAAAAAAGCAAGGTAGGAAATGTTTAAGATAAGCACCGTTATCTAACCAAATATTTGTGGCCTGTGAGTGTGATTGAAATACCCACACAAGGCAGCAAGGAGCGCTTTCATACTGAATATAGCTATCAGCTGCTCAGTAGCCCTTCCTCACATTCAGAAGTTCTTCACAGATTAAAAAAAAAAAAAACAAAAAAAAAACACCAAAAAAACAAACACAAAACCCCTCACATATTTTAAAAAGTGCATTCAAAGTAAGTCGGTGAAAGATTTGCATTTTACACTTGCTGCAGAATATGCTGGGTTTTGGTATTCTGAGTGTGGGTTTCTTTCACTAATGCTCAAAACTTATTTTTAGCCAGAACAATCTGCGTGTAACAGAGTGAAATAACACCGCGCACCATTGCTTTGAGCAACAACTAATAATATTCCAGGCATAACTCCACAGACGTAACTGCACAGGCATGCCAAGGGTCAGCAGATCTGTTTACTGAAAGGAAAGCCACCAGGATTATAGTCTCTTTTAGACAATGATTAAAGGCTTCAGCTGCCTTCCCTGTGGACAGACGCCCAGGCAGAGCAGGTTTCAGGTATTCAGTTCAGTGTTCGGTGCCCAGGATTCCCAGACTGAGGAGAAAAAATGCAGAAAGGGAGGCTCAGATGTAGGCTGGACATCCACAGTCCACTCTGTTCGCTTCTGTACCAATGCTGCTGTGAATATGAGCTGAGCTCAGGCTGGGTATAAACAGGTCTAGCTTTCCTGGCACCCAGCTATGGGTGCTCCCCAACCTCTGATACCTCAGCCTTGCTTTTTTTCCTAAGGGAGCACTGAATTTGGCCTGCTGATCCCAGCAGTTTGTAAACCTTAGTTAGTCTCCTATCTGTACAAGTCTGCAAGTCAGAAGAGCTTTATTTAAGTCTCTAATAGTACAACTGTCCATCTATTCTTGTGTAAATGTAGACATGGGGTACACCCAGGAGTCCAACAGAAGAAATCATTAATCAGATGAACATCTTTCCCCCAGCCCTCCCTCCTGAGCAGTGGGCAACCTGGGGTGCGACCAAAAGCTCATCGTGCTACCCAGCACCATCAGCTCAGTTTGACAATTTGGTTCCATCTCCCCACTTACTTCTTCAGACCTCTTCACAAAAAGCTCCTTGACTTTCTCCTGCACCCGTATCCTATGTTCCCAGACTCCCCGCAGGTCCTCACACTGCCCCGAACGCCTGGGAGCAGGAGGGAGAAGGTAACTTTTAGCTCACTACCCTAAGACATCCTCTTTCACGTCATTCTTGTGGTCGACCTCTTGGTGGCACAGTCCGAATCGAGCACCTCTGTTATGCTGTAGCTGGACTGAATCCCGGGGACCGTAGACTAACCAGCTCACCTGGAATAGAGGCCTTGCCTTGAGCCCTTGCAGTGGAACCAGAGCTAACACCGAGCCTGGAGCGTGTGCAGTGGTGTGATGTTTTGGAGTGCTGTGTGCTACTGAACCAAAGGTATGGAGCTTAGCTGGTGCATGGAATTCCCTTGTTGGCTTTTCCCTTTGCCGTTCTCACCACTAACGGCCATGGGGTTGGCGGGAGAGAGACAGTTCTGACATTTAAAACTGTTTCCCCAAAGATGTCAGAAGCTCAGAAATCATCTAAAGTGGCCACCAAGAAAATGGAAGACGACTTGCCTCCCCCTCCCGCCGTGAGCTCAGTCCAGGTCGTCGCTCCAGGGAGTCAGGATCTCAACCCGCTCCCTGTGCCTCCCCCAAAACAAGCCTTCTCCAAGTTCTACCAGCAGCGCCAAGTGAACGAGCTAAAGAGGCTCTACAGACACATGCATCCCGAGCTCAGGAAGAACCTGGAAGAAGCTGTGACCGAGGACCTGGCAGAAATGCTTAATACCGAAGACCCCAGTGCACAGGCCTCTGTGAACCTGGATAAAGTTCTCCCAGGGGAGGTTCAGTCCATGCGCTGGATTTTTGAGAACTGGGCACTGGACTCCATTGGGGACCACCAAGCCACCAAGAAGCTGGCGGAAGAAGAGATCATTCCTGGTGGGGATGTGAAAAGTACTTCCCTGAGGTTTGAAAGCCAGTCAATCAACGGATACAGCCTATCAACATCAGCCAAGGTGTCAGAGACAGACCTTGCCAGGGGAGATGTTCGTACTGCCCGGTGGCTCTTTGAAACCCAACCGCTGGACACATTAAACAAACTGTATTCAGATGAAACCGAAGTGCAGGAGGCAGTTCTCAAGGAGCCTGTCCAGGGAGGTGACGTGCAAGGGGCCAAACAGCTCTTTGAAGCACAGTCCTTGGATGCTATAGGGCGCTGCTCCTCAGTGGAGGAGAAGAGCATCCTACAGCTCAAGTCAGAAATCCAGGAGCTAAAAGGCGATGTCAAGAAGACTGTCAGGCTCTTCCAAACAGAGCCCCTATGTGCCATCAGAGACAAAACTGGGACTATCCATGAAATCAAGTCCGTCTGCCGAGAAGAAATTCAGAGCAATGCAGTCAGAACGGCTCGCTGGCTGTTTGAGACTCAGCCCCTGGACACCATCAACAAGGACACTTCCAAAGTGCAGATAATCCGTGGTATTTCATTGGAAGAAATTGGAAGGCCAGATGTCAGTGGAGCAAGGTGGATATTTGAAACCCAACCCCTGGATGCCATCAGAGAAATCACAGTTGAAGAACAGGACTTCAAGGCTTCTACAGATTTTGTCACAGGGGCAGACGTCACTAAGCAGAGGTTGCTCTTTGAGACCCAGACTCTTGACTCCCTGAAAGGAGAAGCTTCAGAAAGTGTTGTAGCCAAAGAACAAGTCATTGGAGGTGATGTGAAATCCACACTCTGGCTATTCGAGACGCAGCCAATGGAAACCCTGAAAGACAATTTTGAGGTGGGGCGTTTAAAGAAAGTAGAGCTTTCAGCAGAGGAGAAGGGAGATGTGAAGCAAAGAAAACACGTCTTTGAGACCTGTCCCCTTGGCAGCATCTCCAAGGCATTTGAGGAAGAAATTCCTGCCACCAGCATGGAAGAGGTAGTGAAAGGGGATGTGAAGTCTTTCAAGACCCTGTTTGAGACTCTCCCCTTAGACAGCATTAAACAGGCTGATGCTGAGCCCATCACCAAAGAAGAGGAAGAGAAGATTCCAGCTGGCAACGTCAAAGCCAACCAAATTCTCTTTGAGACAACACCTCTGTATGCCATCAAGGATAGCTTTGGCAATTTCCATGAAGTCACCTCTGTAAGCAGAGAGCAGATCATCAGTGGGGATGTCAAGAACTACAAGTGGATGTTTGAAACCAGGCCCCTGGACCAGTTTGACGAAAGCATCAAGAAAGTGGATATAATACGGGGGATCACAAAGCAAGAGGTGGTGGCTGGTGATGTCAGAACAGCCAAGTGGCTCTTTGAAACTCAGCCTATGGATGTCATTCATCACAAAGCCATGGAAGGAGAGGAGCACCCCTCAGTGAAGCGGGAGATCTCCCAGAGGGGGGATGTGAAGACCTGCCGGTGGCTTTTTGAGACCCAGCCCATGCACACCCTGTATGAGAAGGCTGAAAAGAAGCAGGAGGAGGACGGCAGCGTGCCCCAAGCTGATGTGAAGTCCTACACATGGATGTTTGAGACTCAGCCCCTGGACTCCCTGAAAGGCCAGGAGGAGCAGTATCTGCAAGTCAGTAAGGCGTACAGTCAGGAGGAGTTACAGGGAGTTGATGTCAAAACTGTCCGGCACCTCTTTGAGACTGAGCCCTTGGGCAGCAGCACTGTGGGTGAAGCTGACAGGAAAAAGACCATGCGGTATTCCAGTCGAGTGGAGATACAGTCTGGGGAAGTGTCCAGGGTGAAGGAGTTCTTCGAAGCTAAGCCCTTGGATACAGCCACCAAACCAAAATCCCAGAAAGATGCTGGGGCAATTGAAGCCGGATCCGTGCACAAGTTCACGTGGCTCTTTGAGAACTACCCCATGGATACCCTGAAGGACAACTCTGAGGGCATCCAGGAAATCCCTCCAGAAAAGGATATCAAGGGGGGAGATGTTGGAGGCAAAAGGTTTGTATTTGAGACTTATTCTCTTGACCAAATCCATGACAAAGTGGACGAGACAGAGCTCCAGAAGATCCAGAAAGACACCATGAGCAAAGCAAATGTCAAGTCCTGCACAATGCTGTTCGAAAGCCAACCCTTATATGCTATCCAGGACAAAGAGGGGGGATACCATGAGGTCACCTCAGTGAAGAAAGAAGAAATCATGAAAGGTGATGTGAAAGGCGCCCGGTGGTTGTTTGAAACTAAGCCCCTGGATCAGATCAAGAAGGAAGAAGAGGTGTTTGTGATCAGGGCTGTCACCCAAGAGGACATCAAGAAAGGAGATGTCCAGGCTGCCCGGTGGAGGTTTGAGACAGAGCCTCTTGACTCCTTCTCAATGGGAAAGTTGTCTGTGCCCAGAACTGTAGATGATGTGCAGAGGGGAGACGTTCAATCCAACAAGCAGCTCTTTGAGTCCCAGCAGGTGGGCCAGAAGAAGTACGTGAGGATGGTCAGTGTCAGTGACGTTCAGCGGGGTGACGTGAGGACATCCACCTGGCTTTTCGAGAACCACCCTGTGGATTCCCTGTACGGGGATGCGGAGAGAAGCTCCTCCATGAGCACAGTGCAGAGGGAGGACAGCCAGAAGGGGGATGTGAAACGCTGCACCTGGTTGTTTGAAACGCAGCCGATGGACACGCTTAAGGACACGGAGGGGATGGCCAGTGCTGGGGCCCAAGAAGCGATCCCTCGTGCAGATGTGAAAAGCACAACATGGCTCTTCGAGAGCACGCCCTTGGATAAATTCAGCGCTTCTGAAGGCAGCATAGAAATAGAACTGAAAGAAAGAACCATGAGGGAGACTTTAGAGACACTCTGCACTTGCCAGGCGATCCAGCATGATGGGATCCTCATTGAAGCCAATGATACGGAGAGTGTGAAGATGGTGAAGTACCAGCTCAGCAGCCCCGGTGCTCCAGAGATCCTGAAGGAGGAGGTTGTGGGAGGCCATTTGCAGAGGATTATGCTGCAGCTCCTGCACAGGACCGATGTGGAAGCACAGAGTGTGCTGGTGGAGGAGGACAGAGATGGCAAGATCAAAGTAAGCCCGTTGCAGCTGTTGGACCAGAGTGAAGCTAAAGGCAAAGAGGACTTGAGTGGAGATGTAGCCAAGGCTTTACAGGGCCTCCTCAGTCAAGATGCTTCCATCAAAAAGGGGATGGTCCTACAAGAGACAAAGTCGGGGTCAGTGAAGATGACTCTCTACTCCCTCCTGTTCCATTCTGTCCAGCAGAAAGTCGTCAAGGGGGATGTGAAGTCAACGATTGGGAACCTGTTGGCTTCTTCTCAGGAGCAGAAAGCAGCAGCAACCATCAGGCGGGAGGACAATGAGAAGGGAAACGTCCAACTTTTTGCGAGCTGCATTGAGAAGGGAGATCTCAGCTATCTGAAGAATCTCCAGCAGGAGTCAGAGATACAATCCCTCATCAATGCCCAAGCAGAGCAGGGGGAAGATGAGAGCGTCCCACGGGTTGTGCAGGGGGCTAACATACGTATCTTACCAAATAAAGAACAAATTGGGAAAGTAATTGCAGAAGGTGAGCCAGGGACTATGCAGGGAGCAAAAAAGCGATTTGTAAGTGAAAGCACAGGCAGAGAGGGTGTGTTAGAGAGAGAGGCTGTGCATGCAGCAGGTGTGACAGGCACCGCAGTGCAATGTCTTGGGAAGCCCCTGCCCACAGGGGTGGGAAAGGAAGAAATTCTGTCCGGAGGTCTTAAAGTGACTACAAGGTCAATCCAAAGGGTGGCTGATGCCAGCAAGAAGGCAGAGAAAGAAGAAGCCACCACTGCCCAGTGGAAGGAACCCAAAACTATGATGCAAGGCACATTTCCAACCCAAGTGACATCTCAGGGGGCAGAAGTGGATGGGAAACAGCAGAGTGTGGTGACTGGGGGAGCAAGCCAGACTCAGACAGAAGAAAAGGCCCTTGGGAGTGATCTCCAGGCTGCAATGCAAAGCCTGAGGCTGGCAACAGCAGAAGCAAAAAACATTCAGCACCATGTCCAGAGCAAGTTCCAGAGGAACAGGGAGGAGGTCCACACAGCCTGCAGGCAGCAGACGGTCAGCACACAGGGGACAGTGACCCATCAATCAACCGTGCACCAACAGGACTCTTCATCCACCAAGCAGGAGAGCAGCAGCACTGCCACCAGGACCACCACCACCAGAGTCCAGGAGGCATCCAAGACCCACACAAGCGTGTCTCAGAAGAGCATAGCATCACACAAAAAGGTCAGTGCTTCTGAGGAAGTACAGGCAGGACAACTATTGAGCCAGGAAAGCCAAGTTGTGCCTAGTAGAGATTTTAGCATTAAGGATGGCCTTTATACTGCCACGCCCGTGAAAACCTATATAAACCCTTGTGTTGAGTCTGATTACAAAGAGCAATCAGTGCAAGAAGAAGGAGATGTTGTTGTCAGAGGGGATGTGCAGACAGCTATCAGAGCACTGCAAAGTGCCGCCACAGAACAGCGCCTGGTAGAAAAGGAGGATGTTGTCCGAGGTAATTTAAAAGCCACACTTCAGTCGCTGGAAAAGTCTAACGTTAATGTCTCCAGAGGGGACTTTAAAGCTGCTATGATATACAGAAATGCAGGGCAGTCCTATTCTGTGTGTAAAAAGAAAAATGAGACTCAAGTCACTAGTAACCAGACTGCTGTAGTGGCTTCAGGGTCACAGGCTGATAATGACTTTCCTCCTCCTCCTCCAGCTGCTGTGATGAAAGCAGAACATTGCCCACCCTCAACTAAAGCAGCAAGAGAAGGTGCCCTTCCATTACCAACCATCAAAGATGAAGTCCAAGGATGTTCTGCACCACTCCAGACCCCTCTTCCTACCCTCCCTTCTCTGTCCTGCAAACCCAGTGATCAAAGTCCTGCAGAGAAGCCCAGGACTCCTCCAAAACCAGAAATTACTGCCCCACACAGGATAAAACCTGTTCCCCCTCCAAAACCTGAGCACTTCTCGCACGAGGCACTTTCTGCCTCTGCAAGTAACAGCACAAGCAGATCAGCCAAACCCATCCCTCCACCCCTGCCTCCAAAACCTCTAGGCTTGAAGGAAATCATCAGGCCAAAGACTCCCACCACGGAGCTGGGATCAAGCTGCATGGAAGTTCATGAACAATCAGGCTACGAGGAGGTTCAGGCAAAATCCTACAATTTGGAGGCATCTGTGAAGAAGACTGTCACAGTTCAGGGTACAAACACTGAGAGAAAGGTGCCAAAATACTCTGCCAAAACCCCTCTTCAAATAGCAGAAGAAAGGTACAAGGCCAACAAAGCAGGACAAGGAAAGGTGGAATCAGACAGTGCTAAGACTTCGAAGCCAATAAAAAATGGAGTGGTTAGTTTTGAAGTCAAACAGGGAATGGCGAGTGGGAAAGCTGCTGCTCCAAGGAGATGCCCAGGTGAGGTGGCTCAGAGGCACACAGAGCTGTGCCGAGATGAGAACGGATGCTCTTCACTGTCACCTCCCACCTGTCCTGGAAGGGCACAGACAAATAATGTGCCAGGACAAACTGAGCCAAGAGCCTCCCCTGTGGGCCACACCACTCCTCCAAAGAGAGGTGACATTGCACAAAATGCCTCATCCAAGGTGGAAAGGGAAAGTGTTTCTAATTCTTACGGATCGTGGGATAGTCAGAGAGTCGTGCAGCAGGTGCATGAGAGGAGGCAAATGTCTCATTCAATGTCCTTCCATCAGCAGTCAATGAACTCCTTTGAGAAGCAACATCAGGAGCCTAGTGGGCAACTGAAATGTCCTGATGGGGAGGCAGAGACACCTGCCCAGGAGAAGCCAGTGGTTGTTATGAGAGAAAAAAAAATGAGAGAAACGGAAGATGAGCGTCGGAAGAGGCTGTCAGTGCACAAAGAGGAGATCATGAAAGGCAATGTCAAGGAGGCTATGGAGATCTTTGAGAACCTCAGGAGGCAGGAGCAGCTGCAGGAAATCTTGACTCGAGTGAGGGAGTTTGAGGAGGAGACAAGCAAAGTGGATGTGAAAGCTCTGAAGAGCTTCTTCGAGAAGGTCCCTGAGTGGGTTGTTCGTCAGAAGGCCCACCAGGCCAAGCAACAGGGCAAGGCTGAGGCACTGGAAAAGGAGGACACTGACAGCGTCTCCTCAGTGGAGCTGGTTTTTGAGGACCTGGAACGAGCAAGCGCTGAGATTATGCACCTGAAGGAACAGACACTTGCACGGATCCTGGACATTGAGGAGGCCATCAAGAAAGCTATTTATTCTGTTTCTAGTCTCAAGTCTGAGTCAGACATTGCAGGGCTCTCAGGGCTGTTCAAGGAGTCTCTGGGGAACACCCAAAGCTCTGTGAGCAGTAGCAATATCCGTAAAATCAGTATCGTCTCAAGCAAAGCCAAACAGGAGGAAGTCACACTGGAGTCAGGGGAAGCAGCATCTGTGGAAAGTGCAAAGGTGGCAGAAAAAAATGAGGCAACCAAGACAGAGCTGGGGGTCCCCCGGCTCGTTCAGTCTCGTGTCAGCTCTCCCTCCTCACCTTCCTACATCTCCATCGAGTCTGCTGCCAGGAAACCAGCAGAATCACCCAGGACAGCACATTCCCCCCAGGATGCCCCTTCACCAGACTGTCTTGACTCTCCAGGAAAGAGGGGTGCTTTTGCTCAGAACAGCTTTAGCTCCGTTAACCATCCATCAGCTGGGTCTACTGGGCATGACACGAAACCCTTAGAGAAGAGACCAGACCCCGTCCAAACAAAATCTGGGCTGAGCTCCATGAAACAGCACACCCTTGGCAACGCCAGCCATCCCATCAGCGACAAAGAGAAGGGCTCCCCAGACACCTCCAAGGACAGCTGCCACTGTGGGAAGAAAGGAAGCTTTTCGGAATACTGCTCCCTGAATGTCTCCAGCCCACAAAATCCGCGGAGGCAGAAAAGCATCTTGGAGCTGCAGACGGGTCCCGATGGGTCCAAGCTCTATGGAGCCACCCGGACTGTCATGGAGCAGTACGAGGAAATGGACCAGTTTGGAAACAAAATCATCACCTCGTCCACCACCGTCACCAAACAGTCTGAGACGCAAACATCTTCCACGTGCGATGTGGTGGCTCATCCCCAGTACGAGGTCTCTGCCTCACCCGTGTTTCGGAGGTACTTGAAGAGCCCGGGTGAAAACTTCCACACCAACGGGAGTTTCCAGGAGCCAGGAGTGGTCTTCGTCACCTTTGGCAACTCCAAGCCAAAGAAATAGGAGACTCTGGAGAGCAAGAGAGGACTCTTTGAGACAAAAGAGAAAGGCCACGATAAACATCTCTCCTCTTTCAGCTACATGACACACAGGGATTCACCTACACCCTAGGGACTTCTCAGGGTCATCATCTTGGTGTTTGCGTACAGACAGGACAAATGCAGTCTGCCTTGACACTGGAGGAGAACAGCCCTCACCTGGCCAACCCAACAGGCTTGGTGGTGCACCACAACCCAGAGTCCTGGCACTCTTAGAAGCACAAGGGGAAAATCCATCCATGGGCACCTTAGGGTACCTTCCCCCCGAGAGTTTGGTGGGGGAGCTGGTGATGTTGTCTTGGGCTTCTCTGAACTACTGCAGAAGGAAGGATAGGTAGGATCAGTCAAAGAGCCAACCAACCTGGCAAACAAACACCTTTATGGTACCTTCTTTTTTTTTCTAAGAAGGGCATCCTACACACACACACCCACACACACACACATATATATATACACAAGCTCATATTGATGGGTGGGTTTGATAAGTTTTCTCTTAGCCATTAAGAAAAAGAAAAGGAAAAAAGAAAAAAAAAAGTCTTGAATTGCTGTCACTATCAGTTTTGGGGGAGGTGTTTATCAGTTTATTTTTCAGTTCCTGGAAAGTGTTTGATGCTCCTGGAAATTGTCAAGCCAAGACCTACAACTATTATCAATGCCATTCCCCCAAAGAAAGATGCTATGGAAGATTCTCTACTTGAGTCAGAATGGTTACAGCTTTCCTTTGTTTTTTTCTAGAATTGTAATTTATTATTCAATATATACAAACCCCTTATTTTAGATTTTCCATGCTTTCCTACATGTTTACTGTTTAAATTCACTTTGAGACTTTGTAAAGCAATTTTCTTATTATCATGACTTCGTTTTGTACATTCTCAACTGAAGATTTTAGATATTTTGTGGCTTTTTTTTTTTTCTTATTTCTATTGCTGCGTTCTGAAGGTAAACATTACCTCTAAAAATACTTTGGTCTGATTGAGTTTCTTTTGTTCAGTGCCTGTTTCCTTTCAAAGTACCTTATCTTTCTGAGATCGGGACAATAACCTCTTTCAAAAAAAAAAAAAACATTAGAAGTTGTTATGGTTAATGTTTGCCTTTTTCCTCTAAGAAAAAGAACCCACACTAATCAATTAAGAGCAAAACACTGGGGAGGAAGAGACTGTTCAGAGTCCATCACACCGTATCCCTGAGTCCTTAGATAGGTTTTTAAATAGCAGATATCATCTTGCATCATGCAACACCTTGTTCAAGGTGTTGTAGACCACGTAGGAGTTCTTCTTCCTTCCCCAGAAACAGGTACACACCCAGAGCTTATTGATTAACGTCTAGGACCCCATAAAATTGAAAGTAAGACATGCCAAAAGAAGAGCGAGAACATGATTTTCAGCTCCACCAAAGTAAACGCTGAAGGCTGAGCTAGAAGAGCAGATCATCATAAACTGAGCATATCTGGTTTCAGACAATCAGGGAAAAAAAAAATGTTTAGACCTTCCCAATCCTTTTAGTAGGACCAATGGCAAAAATAAGGGAGTGTTGGTAATCTGGACCTTCTCTCCAAAATTTCTCCAACACTCCTTTCTCATCCTCGTTCATTTCCATCTCAGTTTGCTTCAGGGTGCCCATCACACATGTTTGTTTCACTTCTGTTGAAGGACAACTGGGGAGCAGTTTCAGTGAGCTGCAGACAGGTTGCTTGGGCAATGAGAATGATTCCACAGGAACTCAAATAAATCCAAATATCCTGCGCTGCCAGTGTTTAAAAATACCGATCTTATTGTTTGTTTCTCATTTTGCAGGATTACTGAATGTCTCAAAGAGCCATTTATGAGACTAAGATCATTTAAGATGTGTTTCTTTCATGGTATTTACATCAGCCAGGAACTGAAATATGATGGGGACACAGATGCTGCATTATTTCAGCACCATACATGGCTCCTTGAAACACTGAAAGGGCTGGAGAGAAAAAAACAAATGCAAAGATTTGAAACTTAAATACAAGCTGAAGGATCAGCTCATATTCTCTGTGCTTCAGACCCTGCAATAATAAACCAGCAGAGCACATACAAACTTTCAAATCCCGTGGTAGTTGTCACAGATTTTCTGTGATTTTTGGGTACAACACGTGGCATTGTTCTCTGTTCTTTCCATTTCTTTGTGGGTCGCTGCATTCTCACACAGTGCTGGGTAGGTATTTTCAAGAGCAAACAGGCTGGGAGAACTACCTGGAGCAGTGGACAGAGGACAGTTGTCCCTGTCTAAACTGTGCCTTGTTGAGTGGTCAAAGGACAAGTTCAGCTACAGACCTGGTTCTCTTGCAGCAGTGGACATGAGTTACACCACATTTGAAGTGCCCACAGCAGGTACTGCCCTTGCCTGGCCTCCCTGGGGATACTCAGTGTGAGGTCTGAAAGATTTGTGCTCACCACAGAATCACAAAATCATTAAGGCTGGAAAAGACCTCTAAGAGTCCAAGCATTAACTCAACATTGCCAAGTCCACCACTAAACCATGTCCTTAATGCCACATCTACACATTTTTTAATCTCTCTAGGGATGGTGAATCCACAACTTCCCTGGGCAGCCTGTTCCAGTGCTTGACAGCCCTTTCCATGAAGAAATTTTCCCTAATACCTAATCTGAACCTCCCCTAGTGTGAATTGAGGCCATTTCCTCTGGTCCTATCACTTGTTACCTGGAAGAAGAGACTGATCCCCACCTGGCCACAACCTCCTGTCAGGGAACTGTAGAGAGCAAGAAGGTCCTCCCTGAGCCTTCTTTTCCCCAGGCTAAACAAGCCCATCTCTCTCAGTTGCTCCTCATAAGGCTTGTGCTCCAGACCTTTCACCAGCTTCTCCACCCATCAGTAACACAAGCATTTCAAGGCTGACTCCTCCTACTATATAAAGGTTCTAATTCACCCAAGGAGAAAAAAAAAAAAAAGCCAACAACTGATAAGTCATGAGCCAGCTGCAACTTTCAGCACTGCAGTAATCAGCAGTGTGCTGGTAGAGCCGTCTGGGAACACTCTGTCACTGCTTTTCACAGAAGCCTTAAGATAATCTCCTCGCCCACAGTGCCGTTCAGTTGCTGCTGATCACCTCTCTATCTTCCAAGCCACTAGGAAGGCTTATTCCTGGGGCTGACAAATGTACCTTGTGCTGGTTGAGAGCTTGTCACTGCCAGAGGAAGTGCCTGCCAGAGTGCCTACGTGTAACTGTGATCTCTCCTGCCACATACAGCAAAGCCGATCCCTTGGCCCAGGTTTGTTATCGCCAGAACTGGCATTTTGCTGCATCACAGGTGATGCTGCCTTCATGCAGCTGCCCATCACCACTCACTGTTCTCTGCCAAAGAACCTGCTCACTTCCTCCCGTGAGATGACACCCATGCCAAAGGTGCAGAGTTTCCATTTCTCTCAGATGCACCTTCTCGCACTGCACCACTTTCCATCTGGTTTCTGCTAGCATTCTCCTCTTGAAGTCTCTATGTTCCATGTGCACAAGGGCATATTTCTGCTTCACCCTTCACCAGCACTGCCCTCCCACTGGCATCAGCACATTTCTTGCAGTAATACTGGTGAAATTCGACTTGCAAACTGACTGATTTTGTACAACTACATGGGCCTGGTTTAGGGTAGATGTGTCACCCTCTAGATTCCCTTAACTGGCCCTCCGCTGAGTACACTGGGAGTTTGGACACCTATTACACATATATTCACCTGCAGACCTGTGGATCCCCCCTCTGTAGAGGACTGGAATAGCAGAGTTATGCTGGGATCATTTCAGACTGAAGGGAAGGCAGGGGACTGGTTTGTGTGCTTCCCTCTGGAGAGAAGGAAGAAAACTGAAGATGTTAAACCCTTCTTCTTGAAAGTGTTGTCGTAGGAAAACAAAGATAACTTGATCTTACTTGTATGTTCAACCAAAATAAAGATAATTAAAAAACAATTGATCCCTCAGGTGTCTGTTAAAAAAAAAGACAGGGTGCTTGCTCCCTTGTCAATTCATCTCTTGAGTGAGATACAGGAACACCTTTCCTATTTCATAGAGTCACAAAGTCATAGAATGGTTTGGGCTGGAAAGGACCTTAAAGACCGTCTAGTCCAGCCCTTCTGCCATGGATAGGGACATCTTCCACTAGACCAGTTTGCTCAGGGTCCCATTCCTCTTGGCTTTGAACATTTGCAGGGATGGGGCTTCTACAGCTCTGGACAAACTGTTTCATCTGGCCAAAGACAAAATTTGGCCATCAGCCCACTCCATATGAGAGCAGAAATCAAACTTTCCTTTTCTCTGATCTGACAACACTGCAAACAAGGGTGAGAACACCTGGAGAAAAAAAGCTAGAGGAATCAGAGAGCACCAGCAGAACTGTGGCGAATTACCCCCCTAAAAGAGGCAGAGTTGTGCCTCACATCAGAGCCCTGATGAGAGGGAGTGTGAGTACTCAGAGCACTGACCTGTCAGAGTCAGGCTGGGCTCACCTGTGCTCCTTCTGGGGCTTTGGACAGACCTGATCAGCAGATTAACTCCCAGGTAACCTGAGCCTGCTTTGCACCACAGTGAGAAGGAGTGCACAGAGACACCAACATTGCCCCCTGCATCCTCGGGGTCACTTGACCATGCAGAGTACCTGGAGCTATTTCTGGAGCTGGGCTGACATCCAAGATTCTTTATCCCCTTTCTCTCCCCACTAATATAGCTGGTGTTGGCAACACTTTCCAGAGATTCCCTGGGCTTTTCACATAAAGAAGTGTTTGAGGAATCAGGTCGTGGCATAAAACACAGTCCAGAGAGTGAACATGCTAGAGTAAAGCACCAAGTTTGTGGACCTGTGGAAGCTTTAATGCTGATATCTGTTGTCTTTTTGATGTTTGGACTATGTGTCAGTGTGAGCAGCCATATGATATGAGAGATTCCAGGAGTTGAACAGCCAGAGTTTTTGAGTCAGAGGCTCTGAAAAACATTTCTTACTTCATTCAAGGTTTTTAAATTATTCAACTGAATGAATCATTTGCTCCCAAACAATTGAATAATTTTTCTCATCGGGGGTCCTACAGTGTTCTGTCTTTCTGTCCTGACTGAAAATGAACACTGACTAATTCAAGGTGACAAATAAATTGAGTCAGACGCGAAGCTGAACTCTCACAACAGACCTGCGAAATGAACAGCAAGAAAATGCAACCCAGCAGAAGATTCAGTAAATTGGCTTGCAGATGCATTTCCAGGTGGTCATGATTCAGTTATTTAACTTCAGTTTCTCCTTCTTCAGCCCATGTTGAAAGAAACGTGTGCCTCCTGCCTGAAGCCCATCTACTCCATGGAGCGTGTTGTCATCGACAGGGTCTGTGTGCACCGCTCGTGTTTCTGCTGCCAGGTCTGCGGGAGGAAGCTGAGGTGAGTGGTAGGACCCAGGTGCATTTATTTTTAAGGGGTGTCCAAGCAGTTTCCATCACAATTGTCCAAGGGTAGTTCCAGCAGGACACGATTCAGGGAATGAGAAAGGGCAGGCAGTTTCCCTGATACAATCTGCCTCTCCATCACTAGTCTGAAGACTGCTTACCTCAAGATTGTAGACACCTGTGCATCAGGAATCTGCATGGTTGGTGGGGCCAAAGGTAAGCTGAAACTGCAATAAATATTTACAATTTGGGAATACTGATATGGGATTTAACTGGAGGAGTCATTTGGGTGCCTCGTGTTCTTAGAGTCATAGAAACATTAAGGTTGGAAAAGACCTGTAAGATCATCGAGTCCAATCATTAACTTAACACTGACAGGTCCACTACTAAACCATGTCCCTAAGCACCACATTGAGCCAGGTAGGTTGGAAAGTACCTCTGGAAGTCTCCACCCAGCCTTCTGCAGGTCCGAGGAAGCCAGGTAGCTCAGGAACATGTCCAGGAGAGGTGTGAATGGCTCCAAGGATGGAGGTTACACAGTCAGTTCAGTTGGGGCCCCTCTCTGAAGAATTAACCGCCAGTGAAAATGGTTTTTCTTGTATCTCATCACCATTTCCCATGTTCCAACTTGTTCCCACTGCCTCTCATCCTATCACTGTCCACCTCCAAGAGCACTCCACAACTCCTCTCACAACCTGCCTCAGAAGGGAAGGGTAACCCTGGTTCTTGTTAATAGCTCCCTTGGGGCAGATTAGAGTGAAATGACACTGAATGATTGGTGTCTGTAAATACAGATATGTGGGGTTTATTTTAGAACAGCTTGGTTTCAAAGGAAAACAGGTGTGCAGCCATTTTGGTTGTTATTATCTGTAGTAAAACACCAATACAAAAGCATAAAATAACAATTAGGAAAATGTATAAGGAAAGAGAAAGAAAAGATAAAGGTAGAAAGATATAGAGTCACCACCCGCCGGATCCAGTGATGAAACTTGGAAGTTGCAGCTTCAGTGTCTGTTGGTTGAAATGATGGTCTTGTTCCATCAGGGGTGGGGGAAGCCCACAAAACTTGAAGATTTCGTGAATTTTATACACTCAGGCTCAGGTGGGAATGCCTTGTAACTCCCCTGGGGCGGTGGGTTTTACAGTGGATGATGTAACACTGGATCACAGGACATGTCATGAGCCTTTGACACCTCCTAAGATGTTACAGCACCAATCATGGCCCGTTGTGGTCCATCATCTGAGACGAATAGCTCAGGCTAGGTGTGAGTGTCACAGTTTCCACAGCTGCAGTCATCACGTTAAGGGAGGACATGGGCATGATAAGAAGGATTTGCCTCTTATCAGCCTTTTCTCTTACCTGGAAATACATTTTGTAGCTTCAGGTAGGCACGCCCTTCTGTACCTGGGATAGTTGGACAATGGCACCCCCTTATGTTGTCTCATATCTCATCTCACCTCATCTCAAGGTCCTTTCACAGTCCAAATTAGGAGGCATACTGAGGAGGGAAGGGTTGCTGGATGAGCAGTTGTTTCTTTGCAGTTTGCTACTGTGGACAAAAGTGATCTTTAAGCCATTAACCATTTCAGTCTCTGACAGGTCCAGGTCCCTGACCACCTTGCTGGCCCTTTGCTGGATTCCTTGCAGTGTATCAATGGCTTTCTTGCACTGAGAAGCCCAAAACTGGGACAAAGTGCCCCACGTGGGGTCCTACAAGTGGCAAATGTAGAGGAATGGTCACTTCTTTTGACCAGTTGGCAGGCTCTTGCTAGTGCAGCCCAGGATACAGTTGACTTCTCTGTCACAAGGGCACACTGCTGGCTTGTTTTCAGCTTGCCAGTCACTGAGACAACCCTCTCCTCTGAGGCTGCTTGACATCCTGTTGACCCCTGAGCTCTACAGACACCTTCTCCCGTCATGCTGTTGTTGCACCGTGGGAGCCCTTGTGCACTTTTATCCACAAGGTCCACGCTGTGCATACAGGGGGAGAGATGAAGTGCTGGTATGAAGCCTTGTAAATGAGAAAGGGATTGCACATAACCTGGGCTACAGCTCCCAGAGGTGTCACAGGGAAATGTTTAATTTCTCATATGTTTTGGTTTTTGAAGGAAAAATCAAACACATGCTCAGAAAGCCAGCACCACTTCTGAAAGGTTTCATTCTTCAACCCCCCCCTCCCTTCCCCACTGAAAGGTAATTTTCCTGAAAACCCCTCCACCAGTGCTACAGCTTCCCTCCCACACAGCCACTAACAGCCGTGCCAATGTGTGTCTTCCAGCTTGCAAAACTATGCTGCCCTCCATGGGGTGTTTTACTGCCAAGTCCACTACAAGCAGATGGCTGGAGCAGGAAGCAGAAGTGAGCAGGAAAGGCTGGAGCATCGACCGGGAGGACCACAGCTCCAGGACTGGGGTAACAGCCCCAAAAACAGTGAAACAAGAGAGAAACCCGCGTCCTTCAATTCACAGCGTCATCTGCAGCTGGCTGAGCACAGGCAAGAGCTGAACAGCAGGTCTGTCCTCTCAGGGAACAAGCTCAGAACAGTCTGGCCACCTTCAGAAACAGCCTTGCTGGCTGTGGGTGGAAAAGGTGGAAACGGAGCGTGTTCCTGGAAAAAGCCTGCACTGAGCCTGCAAACCTACCAGGCTGTGGGCAGCAGGGCAGGCAGGACGGTGCTCAGGGGGCAGGAGGGAAAACCAGCGGCAGAGGCAGAGGTGGAGAAGGGAAGATTCTTACCCGGCATCACCTGCACCAAGGAAAGAGAGCAAGTGTGTTCCTGGCCCAAGAACGGAGGACACAGGGGCAGTGAAAAGACTGGGGATGGGGATGTGCCCGCAGGGAAGAGAGGGGGAAAGGTGTCCCAGCGAGTGGCTGCAATCCAGCAGGGCCAAGCCCAGCTGAGGAGAGGACCTGCCTCTGCCTCCTTCCCTGCAGTCCTGGAGCCTGTGAAGCCCCTGCCTCGTGGCTCTCTTGTCCCCCACACCACACCTCGAAGCACTAAACCCACCAAGTGGGTGGGCCTGGAAGGCACAGGGGGCTGCACCCTCCCTGCTACAGAGGTCCAAACGAAGGAAAACAAGGTCTGTGGGTCTCTGAGCACACCCAGTGAAGGAAACACAACATCTGCCATGATAAATAACAAGCCTAAACTGACCCCAATCACCCCAGATACTGCAGGAGACAAACATCATCTCGGAGAGGGAATGAACAGCACACAGCCTGCCCCTGTGCCAGGAGAGCCCAAAATCAGAAACTCTGCATGTACTGAACTAAAATGTGAAGCTGAGGGTATTGACACCCCTGAAAGTGCAGCTGAAGAAGCCAATTCCCCCTCTGGTATATCAAGAACCTCTTATGCATCTTCTGGTTCCCTGGAGCTGGGAGGGCTGAGCGTTTTACCTGAGATCACTGGAACGTTGAATGAGAAATCAAAGGCAAACACCACGGAGCTCCCTGTGAAACAGATGCCAGTGACTTTGGTGGAAAGTAGGCAGCCCTCCAGCATGAGTGATTTGCCTGGAACTGAGAGCAAAGGGGCAGAGTTTGAGAAGACAAAAGAAGAGAAAGCAGTAAGTATGTCAGGGTCTCTGGAAGAGCCTGGTGCTGAGCACACATCTCAGGAAAACAAAGCAGAAAAGAGCAGAGATTCTCCACCTGCTTTGCCAGAGAAGACAGATGGTCATGGTGTGTCCTGTCTGCAAGAAACAGAACCTCAGGACACAAGTGGCCCACTGAAAACTAACACTCACGAGGATATTTTGAGACATGACATTAAATCACCTGGCAAGGATTTTCCAGGATCAACAGACACACCTCCGAAAGGAACTTGTGCCACTCGTCCCTCACATGATGGAGTCATCAACTCCAAGTCAGAAGATTCCAGGGAAGTTCTTGGTGAAAACGTCTTGCACATTTCTGAGCAACCAGCCAAGACATCAGAATACTCCAAACCAAATATATCCTTGGACAAACCTGGAGGCCACCCAGTGGGTGAGGAAAAAGCAGATCTGAAACTCCCAGAGGAAAGCACTGTGCCTACATCACAGACTGGTGCCCAGAGCAAGGAGGCCAGAAGCATTCAAGCCTGCAGAGAGACACCAGGGAAAGGTTTCAGGTTTGGGAAAAATCCCTTCATTACACTTTTTGGCTCCGAGGACAAAGGCGGTGCTCCCAAGAAAGAAACAACTACCCAAAGGAGACCCATGAAGCCCCAGTCAGCCCTTGTCACTCTGTTTGGTGACTCCTCAGAGAAGAAGCAGAGCCCACAAGAAAAACCTGCAGGATCCTCAGAACAAACAAATGTTGATGACGGGCCAGAGAAGCCCCAGGGCCTCCTCAGCTCCTCCAGCCAAGCAAAACAAAAGGCCTCCAAGAGTGATCAGCTGCCACGGACAGGAAAGATGGAGGTTTTCACTAAACATATCCAGGAGAGCTCTGGAGGTTTCTCAGACTCTGCTGAGGGCAAGGAGATGGACATCCTGTTGTTGGCTCCTGGCACAAGCATGTCACATGATGATGAACACGAGAAAACTGAACTTGACATTCGTGACCAACTGGCTTTAAATAGCCAGGTTTGGCAGCAATGGGACAGCTGCTGGCCCCCTCTCGTAACAGCAAAGGATAATCAGAAACAAGCTGCAGAAATCTCAGAGGGTGGAACAAACCCTCTACATCCTCCTCCAGAGGTTACTCCTGCAGCTGACAACAGCAAAAATCCCACCAGGGTAGGAAATCATCATGGTGCTCACCTACTAGAAGCCCAGAACCTGTTGGGTTTGGATGTCCAGGACACAGTGATAGAAGATGGGATAATTTTTTCACCAGGCGATTCAGAAAAATTACCCAAGAAAGCTGAGCTGCAGTTTGGCAACATGGGTTTTCTGGAGGACAACAACTTGTTCTTTTCTGGAGGACAAGATTTTCCCAGCATAGCAAGTAAAACCCTAAATTCAGACTCGCAAAACTCAGAGGCAGAAAATCCACCTTTCTTTGATCCAAACCATTCAGAATTATTCCAGGAAATCCCAGCAGAGACAAATGCCCCACTGGAGCTGTGGGACACCTCCAGTCTCTCACTTCTTGATGGTCAGGATGAGATTAATATTAGAGACCTGGAAGAGATTCAGAGCTGTGCAATGCTGCAGCAGCTGGATCCACAGTGCCAGGCTCCCAAGGCAGCAGAAGAAATGTTTGGATTGGGTCTCAGTGCTGAAGACTCAACAAACAAGCATCTCTCTACACAGGAAGACAATTTTCCCTTAACATACACGTCCACCAGCAGTGTTTCTGAAACCTTTAATCAGGATGTCTTTGATCCAGGCCAGGAGGCTCCTAAAGAAATGAACAGGAGAAGAAAAACTTTAGGAGTTGAAGAAGATTATGAAAGTCTCTCGTCTGAAGACTGGGATGAGTTAAATGATGACCTTTCAGAGAAGGAGTTCTTTATATAGTTGAAGAAAAACGGTGAAAATCACCCAGCCCTGCAGCACAAGTTAGGTGATATGGGACCAAAAGAGATTCATGAAATCAGTTTAGAAATGCCCCACTCCTCTGGCACGAGACAAATTCAGTTGTGCACAGACTGATTTATTAATGCCTTAAGGAGCTACATTTAAGTTCTCTGTCCTGGCCAGAGTGGGTCAGTGGTCAGTTCCCAAAAAAGAACATTGCAGGAACTGGGTTCAGTGTGAGGAACCTCCAAGCAGAGACCAACCAGCACCCCTTGTTCTCTGCAGCCAGGGGGCTTCTGCAGAGGGATCTTCTGCTGCCAAGGTCCCTCAAAGGATTTCTGCAGGGAGGAGGGAAGACAGAGAACCAAAAAGGTCCAGCCAGCACACAGCCATGAACAACAAGCCAGTAAGAACTAGAAACTCAAACAAGAAGAGATAATGTCTCAGGAAGGAACTGAATCCTTGGCCACAAATGTACAAGTAAAATACAA
>JAYRBT010000082.1:3937438-3951270 GCA_036023395.1 Myiotriccus ornatus | reverse complement strand
TGAATAATATAAATTATGCTCTGAGTTTGATAAGAGACACTTGTAATGCAATATGTGAATAATAAATGGTGTTGACTATTTTTTCTTTTTTCTTTTCCTACTGTTTCACAGTTGGCCTTTGTAACTGGATTGTGCAGAGTATGCTGTAATTCAATGTCAATTAAACTGTGTGGGCATCTGGGCAGTTTTCTTCATCATGGTCAGCCTTTAATAGTGACCTTGGTTGGCTGATGACAGCTGAGTCATGACTTTTTAGCGTCATCTATTGCCATGAAAAGAAAGAGAAGGGTGAGCTCGTCTCCTGTACTAACTTGTTTGCAAGGAGATAACATATTTGGAGTCCTTTCATGAAGTCATCTCCTCAAACAACATCACTACTCTTGGTTGCAGAAGGAGTCTTGTCACACAGGTTTGATGCATCCTTTTTTTTCTATCACTTTGTGATGTCGTAAGTGGTGTTTTGAAGGCCAGGGGGTCCCAAGTACAGGCCAGATGAGCCTGAAGGTGATTTTCATTTTGTGCCTTGGCTCTGGTGCACAGAATCACCCCACAGTCACACGGAACCTGGTCACAGCTGGAGAGGGGGCGTTTCCAAGATCTGAGCTCTGGCACTGAAGGACAACAGGGCTGGGAAGGGTCTGGAGCTCAAGTGTGATCAGAAGCAGCTGAGGGAGCTGGGGGGAGGCTCAGCCTGGAGAAAAGGAGGCTCAGGGGGCACCTTATTGCTCCCTACAACTACCTGAAAGAGGGTGTAGCAAGGCCAGGGTCAGTCACTTCTCCCAGGTAACAGGACAAGAAGAAATGGTCTCAAGTTGTGCCAAGGGAGGTTTAGACTGGAAAAATTTCTTCTCCAAAAGGGTTGTCAAGCACTGGAACAGGCTGTCCAGGGCAATGGGGAGTCAAAAACCCTAGAGGTATCTAAAAGAGACGTAGAAGTGTCACTTAGGAATGTGGTTTAGTGGTGGACCTGGCAGTGCTGGGTTGATGGCTGGTCTCAATGGCCTCAAAGGTCTTTTCCAGTATAAAGGAACCTATGGTTCTACGACTCCTTGCCCAGACTCAGGAGAGCACCTTTAATGCTCATCTCCTCACCTCCTCAGCCATTCCCTGCTGGGTCCCTTTCTGCAAACTTTTCTCTGCTCACAGACCTGGGCTTTCCCAGCATGGGATCAGGTGAAAGGAGAGGGCAATGTCCTCTAGATAAAAGGGAAGTTCAAGGATCCTGACATCTCTGCCCCACAGCCAGGAGTCAGGGTTGCCTCACAGTTGGTTGGTGTCACTGACACCAAGGGTGTCCCGATTGTCTCTGTGGTGCCTGTGGGGCTCCTCTGGCAACAGGAGCTGCTTCACCCCACAGCTCCCATCAGGGAACAGGGCCAGGCCAGGCTCTGCTGCTCCTCCATGCCTGAGATACCTCTGGGTCTGCCTGTCCAGCTTCCTCAGCAGTGGGGAGGCTCTGAAACAGGAATTTGGGTCTCCTCCAAAGGGGAAACGGAGGTCAAAAGTTGTGACCTGAAATATAGACAGGCCTAAGTGAGGGTGTAAGAGCAGCAGCAGGGCCTCACTCCCATGTCTGACATAGGAGGGTCTTAAGAAAGGCTTGGACATTGATTGATATGTCTTAGCAAACCCCTCATGGAGTCTCTGGCATGTGCTCACCACTGGGACCTTCAGCACCATCCCACAGCCCTCCAGCCACGGCTTGGTTGGACAAGGCTTTGACAACTGAATGGTCTTTAAGGTCCCCACCAACCCAAACCACTCTGGGATTCTATGAAATGGATCTTCAGCCTACTGGAGGCACGAATGAGATGGAAGCAGAAGTACATCAGCTCTGCTGGGACGCCTTTATTTACGAGATGAGCTAAAAGAGAGAGTCTCAGAGCACAATTCCCAAAAGAAGCAGTGGTTCCCTCAGTAACTGTACATTTGGCTCCAAGCTCTTCCCCCAGCCTTTACCTTCAATGCCTTGTTTTCCATAAAAGCCTGGAGGAGGCAGCCCACAGCCTTTTCCAAGGAAAGAGAGCCCTTGGTCAAAGGACTGAGCTCCTCTGTTCTCAGGGCACTGCAGAGGAGAAGCACAGCACATCCTCTGAAAAGCAGTCCCAGAGAGAAGAGGGCACCACAGCCAGTCCCTCCTGGCAGGACGTTGTCACGTGGCACCGATTTTATCCAAAACTCTCTTTTCATCAAACTGCATATCCATGAGGTACTTTGGTCCATGGAAAACACACGGGCATGACAACAGAGAGAAGGAATACTCTGTTTGAAAAGCTTCTTGACATTACCAGAAAATAGCCTTTGAGCTGTACAGACAAAGATGGAACACCACCACGTGCAACTTCCATGCTTGATCTGTACCAAACCAATGGAAAAAGACAGTTACCTTGAGGGACAGGAGATAAGAGAAAGGTAAGCACAGGAAAAACACCTGCTTTTTCTTCACAATATAAGGCAAAAGTGGTCCTAAATCATTTAAAGACAGAAAGGGATACGCCAAGAAGGAAAAGACTAAAATAGAGTAGAAAAACTTGAAATTTCCCAGAAAGATTCGCACTTTCTTCTGAGAGCCCAACTGCCACAACATCTCAGTTTCCTGAAATGGACCAATTAATTTGGTCCTTCACTGCAGCCCAACAGCACCATTTCCCGTGCCCAAAGCACCACAACAGGCATCAATTTAAAGCCACCAGCATTAAGGTGAAAATTCATCTGCCTGTTAGATGTCCTTGTTGCCTGCTTGCTGTTTCTTCCATCCCTTTTTTTTTTTTTCTCATCTGAGTATCTCAAATTTTAAAGAATAAAAAGGAGTGTTTTTATGAGAGAGAGAGAGATCTTGCTAGACAGTCAAGATAAATCACTCCTTTTTGCGAGAGTGAGAATGTTCTCAGTGCTGCATCTGCTCCAGCTCTCTTGTTAGTAAGCACAGTTCTCTCTTGCAACTCTATTCAATGCAGGTGTCTCACTGACTTTACAGTCTCACCTTCCTGGAGACAAGACAGGAAAAATGAAGAGAAAACGTCCCCATTCTGGTTTTTGATTTCTTTCTTTTTTTCCCCTGTACGAAAAGCACCCGATTTTCTCCAGCGGGAGCACTGCTGGACACCAGCGACAGGATGCAGTGCCTGAGGACCAGCTATAGAGGGAGATACAGGAAGGCAGAAAAAGGCAAGGAGAGCCAAGAATTGGCAGTGATGGCCTGAGTGGTGGTGGTGTCCGGTGGTGGAGACCCTGCCTGTCCTCAGTGCCCACACAGCACCCGGCTGCCTTCAGCTACAGACACCTGCAGACCCAGCTAGAAGTAAGTGGTCTTCGTGCACTCATTGACTTGGACGCCATCCTTTCCTTTCACCTGTCCGTTCTCGGAGCTTCTGGTGCCACTTTCGCAGACCTAATGAAAGGAAAAAGGGTGTAAAATGGTGTAAAAGCTCAGAAAGACGCACTGTGAGCTGATGGCAGCTGTCCCTGAGACAAGCAGCCTTCAGCAACCTGGATCCTAATCCCGCCTTGTTCTCTGGGTGCCTGTGGACACCCTTCTCCCAGCAGGGCAACAAATTGCTTTGGCGTGCAATGCCACCTGATCCCATGGGAAATGGGGTGTGGGAGTTACGAGAGGGTGAAATCCAGAGGGCATGACAACGAGGCACCAGCCCTTCCCTGAGGAGGGCACGGTGAGGCAAGTGGAGCACCAGCCATTCTATCCCGTGGACAGGAACAAAGGGATGACAACCATGGGCATGGTTATGGGGTCTCCTCCCCTCCCTCCACAGTGGGGGAGTCCCACTGCCTGCCCGCCATGTAACCCCCCAGCCCATGCAATGTGCTGGCACCCCGTGTCCCCGCCCGAGAGGCAGCAGCAGGAACCCACCTCAGCTGGGGTTTGTCCGTCCCCCGTGTCATCTGGCAGCTCCATGTCGCGGGTCTCAGGCAGCAGGACACAGAGCAGCCCCCCCAGCACGGGGGCGCTCCCGAAGATGGCCATGGGGATGGCCCCGTGGAACTGCCCCAGGAGCCGGACCAGCGGGGCCAGGACCCCGGCCAGCCGCGCCGACATCGAGCACAGCCCCACGCCGGTCTGCCTGGGGAGCGAGGGGCAGCGGGGGGTCTGGGCAGGGACCAGCCACCCCAGGCCACCGTGGGACTGAGCGTGGCCATGGGGACGACCTGAGCCATCAGCACCACCAGCCATGGCAGAGGGAAGCCCCGGTGTGTGGGGAGACCTCACCTGACGACCGTGGGGAAGAGCTCTGCCGTGTAGACGTAGGAGGTGGAGAAGGAAGCTGAGGCAGCAAACTTGCCAATGGTGGCCAGGACAGTGGTTGCCACGGGCTGGTCTGAGGGGAGGAGGAGAGACCACTGCTATGAGATGAGGGAGGGCTCAGCACTGCTCACAGATGGCCACGGGGCATGTACGGTGACACCTGCGTCACCTGCAGGGACCATCACCCCTGACAGTGCCTGAGCATGGGCTGAGCAGCTCTGGCCTAGTGGCACCTTCAGCACACTCTGCATCCATCATGTCACCTCCCCAGGTATTAATTTTCCCAGAGGACAGGTGGCCTGCTGGGCTCAGCTCTGCCCTCTGCTTTAATGATTGCCAAGCTCAAGTTTGCTGACTGGAATGGTCCCTAGGGGATTAACCAAGTCCCACGTGGCCATGGCACCAGGGACAGCTCAGGCCCTGAGGAATGTAATCCAGCCTGGTTGGGAGGACAGGACCTGTACCAGCAAGGAAAGGGCTGGGGCTCTGTGGCTCCCTGTCCCAGAGAGTGTCCTCTCAGTAGGGAATGAGGCCGTTCACCTTCAGGGATGCCAGTGATGATCAGACACACCAGGCCACTCAGCAGCAGGAGAACAGTCTGGGTCTTCCTCCTCCCAAACCACTGCAGAGTGAAGATACAACCAACACGGGCTGGGATTTCCACTGCTCCAAAGGCCAGCTGGGTCAGGTAGATGTCCAGGCCAAAATTTGTCACGTTCAGACTCAGCCCATAGTAGACAAAGCTGTTCACAAACCTGAAATCAAGGCAGAGTGGCTCTGAGCACATCTGTTAGCCGTGAGGAAATGCAATATTGATCTCCAGTGACATTTTGACCAAGCCACAGCACTTCTAAGGGGATGTAAAACCAGAGGAATACCACGGGATCGCCAAAGGTGGAAGTGCTATAACCTATCCCACAAACCACAAAGCATCCTAAACAGCCAGAAACAGAAACAACCATCAATAACACTCAAAAACCACAAGGTGAATGACTATCAATCCCTTATTTTCTTCACCTTGAAGTATGGAAAGAGGGGAGCAGGGAATGTCTTACCAGGCACATGACATGATCAAAGTCACCTTCCGGAGGTGCTTCTTCCGAAAGAGATCCAGAAGGCTTCCAGACTTGATCTGTTTCTCAGGTTTCAGCTTCAAAATGTAGAAAGATGAAGAGTCAAAGCAGATAAAGGTAACCCATGGCCAGCTGCTTTTCCATCTGCAGTCAGTGGAAAGCCTCAGCAAGTCAGGCTGCTGACCCTCACAGCTCTGGGAGAGACAACAGCCCAGTGGGGGCTCCTGGCTCTGTGCTCCGGGTGTCCAGCAAGGGGGTTGATAACCGAGAGGTTCCTCAGGAGGAACATTTCCCCAGTGTAGGAGCTTTAGGGTAGGCAAGGAGGTAACTCCCCTTCTGGCATTTATGCATGGAAACCCACAGAGTAAACAGAGACCACATGCTCATGACCCACCCTCCTGCAATCCTCCCAGGAGAAAAGCCAGGGAAGCATTTCAGTCCTTTGCAAAGCCCAGAGTGGCCTGCAGAAAGCTCCAGGCTGAGCCTCAGCAGAAGCTGTGCCTCTTCCTGCCCTTGCCTGTGTCCATCGCAGCCGGAGCTGGAGTCGCCCACAGCGATCCCCAGCTCGTCCCCAGCGGGCATGGGAAGATGCTGATGGGCTGGGCTGAGCTGCAGGGGCTGTGCAAGGCCAAGTGCAGAGGGAAGTCTCTGCAGACACGCAGCGGTTCCCTGTGCCCAGACAGGTACCTGCTCCAGGAGTCCTGCCGGGAGGCTGCGCTTGTTGGTGGCCGCCGCCTTCTGAAGGAGCTTCTTGGCTTCCTCCATCCTGCCTTTGGTCACCAGCCACCGAGCTGACTCTGGGAGCACCCTGCCGAGGAGGGGAGCTCAGCACGTGCTGCTCTGACCCGCCGAGCTCCCCCACAGCCCTTTTCTCTGTCACCACACCCGCAAGCAGTGGGCATGCCACGGGAGGGATGGGTCTAAGTGCCCTACATTTGGGCTCCAAAGGCCACATCTGATGACCTGAAGCAAAGCAGCTGCTGCTCTCAGCAGTCCAGTGGCCCAGGGAGATGTGCTGAGCTCTGCAGAAGCTCCTCCAGCATCTGCACTGTGATGGGAAAGACCCATCCTGGTGCTGAGCTGCTGCTGCCTCCTCACTTCCACCCTTCACGCTGCTGTCATGTCTGCAGGAGCTCTGTCCACATCCCACTTACCCAGTGAAGAAGAAAAAGGCAAATATAGGAGCAGATCCTGCAATCTCCAGCAGCCTCCAGTTGCGAATCCCATAACTCAAGCCAGCCAAAATCATCTGTCCAATAGCGAAACAGCAGTGAGAGGTAAGCACTGCCTTAGGCCGGGAGGAGACACCAATCCATTCTGTGGCTGCAAAGAAGAACAAAGGCTCAGAGTCATCAATGTAAATGATTTCCCCTGTAGAAAACATGGTGTTTCCCCTGGAGAAGAGCCCTCCTGGAGGTGAGGATTAGAGACCAGCAGCTGGAGCTCTGGCGTCAGTCACACACACAAGTCACTAGTGTTTACATGGGATGCATCACCTCTCCATACTGTCAGAGTGTCTTGGTCCTCTACAGGAGGATGTTAAGCTCAAATATGTTACCTCTGATCTCAGAGTCCACAGAATCCCTGACTGGATCAGAGCTGGAACCCAAATTGATCTTGTCCCAGAGCCACTGGTCTCTCTCTCTGCACTGGCCTCCTGAGCTGGGACATTGTCCCTTTTCCCTCCTCTGAGCACAGCCAAGGGAGAGATGCTCCCTGTGGCTCTCACTCAGGGTTGAGGAGATGCCAAAGTGCCAAAAAACAGCGCAGAGCACGACCTGTCCTAGCTGTAGTGTTTTTCTAATCATGCATGATGATTTTTATTTCTTCATAGACATTTCCTGTTGCACCTTGACAGGCCACATCCGTCTGCCTCAGGGCAAGGGCGTCCCACTCACCTAAGGCCAGTAATGTCATGGTGATCCCTGACACCGAAGCTCCCACGACACACTTGAAGGCCATGTACACATAGAAATGGGGCACAAAGGCAATTCCCAGACCAAACAAGCCCTGGAGGAAGACGGAGATCAGAATGACTGGCCGGCGGCCGATCCTGCGGAGAAGGAAGACACAGTTCATATCTGCAGAGACCCCGTGGGGATGGGGAGGAACCCAGCAGGTTATGCAAGTGATTTTATCACCCTGGAGGGTGATAAGGTTCAGACTACACTCTGGGTTGACAAGTGAAGGACCCTGTGCACACATGCCGTGTCTCCCTCCCTTCCCTTCCCTGTGTGGCCATGTCCTCATGGGACCCGAGGACTTTGGTCAGGGTCCCTGTGAGTGAGGAGCACTGACAAAATGCACAGGGTGCAGCGTCCAGAGAGGCTCAGACCAGAGTGCTGGCTTTGCACAGACCTTGGGTGGGTGGTTGTGTCTCCTCACCTGTCACTCAGCGGCCCGAAGATCATGGATCCCAGGAACAGCCCCACCATGTAGATGGACTGGGCAATGTCGTTCAGGTCCTTCCTGTCACACACCAGGTCAAACTGGAGAAAGGACAAACAGACGCTTTTGGATCCCCCCCTCCCAGGATGTGATCTCCACGGTGTGCACAGGGCAGACAAGCCAGAGGTGGGACAAGTCCCTGGGGCACTCAGTGGTGCCCCTCTCCCAAGCACTGGGACCTGCAGGAGTCCCCCCTACCCAGTCCAGGCTTCCTCAGGGGAACCTCCTGGTTAGCAAATTTTGCTTCAGGTGGGACTGGGGACAGAAGTCCCAGCAGTTTGATTCCTCCCAGGCCACCTGCCCTCGCAGAGGAGAAAGGATGAGTGCAGTACTGATTCCTGGGACAAGCAGTTCAGCAACTGCCAGTGACCAGAGGGCATCTATAGAAGGAGTAACACAGGGGGGATCATAGTATCATAGAATGGTTTGGGTTGGAAGGGACCTTAAAAAGCATCTAATTCCACCCCCCTGCCATGGGCAGGGACACTTTCCACTAGACCAGGTTGCTCAGAGCCCCATCCAATCCGGCCTTGAGCACTTCCAGGGATGGGACATTCACAGCTTCCCTGGGCAACCTGTGCCAGTGCCTTGCCACACTCACAAGAAAGAATTTTTTCCTAATATCTAATCTAAATCTACCCTCCTCATCTTAAATTAGCTTCTTCCTCAGCTACCAGCTTCTATGCTGGGGGTTGGACTAGATGATTTTTAAAGGTCCCTTCCAAGCCAAACCATTCTACGATTTTAAGTTCGAAGGTTACACCCTGTGTGCAGAGGGGTAGGGAAACCCAGAAGGTCCCACCAGGAGTGATTAATCTCTCCACTGGCTCTGATACTGACCCCTCTGTCACAGCCTGCTGTGCCTGCAGCCTCTCCAGGACCACACCTGGGGCTGGGTGGTGGAGCCAATTTCCCCAAAATGTATTTGATGTAAACCTCAGCCCAGCCCAGCTGCACCATGGTCAGGCACCAGCTTTTGGGGAAACCGCAGGACAGGCCAGCTGTTTGGGTGTGTCCCATCCCTTCCACGTCCCCATCACCTCAAAAAGGGATTACAGACCTCAGTCAGCAGGGATGGTGGCTCTGCTGAGGGGTACACCCAGCCACTGCTGCACTTCTGCGTGGCGTTCAGGCCGTGGGCCACGATGGAGTCCAGGTCCCAGTCCACTGGGGAGTACATGGAGCACTGCTCGTACTCCCCGTCCGCATCCCGGGGCAGGGTGAGGTTCAGCTGCTCTTCCTGCGTCAGGTTGGGGCCGACAGCGAGGATCCAGCTGGTGTCACAGTGGTGGGGCACCTCCACAACCATGAAAAGCTGGCAGAACTGGTGGAAAGCCACGCTGAGGCAGGGGATCAAGGTGAGCAGCACCAGGCATTTCTGAAATGGCCCAAAATCGCCAATTGCTTTCAAAATTTCCCCAACGCCTGACATTGGTAACTGCGTCTGGAGCAGGACAGTGCTGGGACAGACTTCCCAGAGGGCTGGAATTAATGTTTAAACCTAAGATAAGCTCTGCACTCATAGGCTGTCACCACAAGTACACCATGTAATATATTAATCATCCCTCTGCCACCCACGAACATCCAGGGCTGGCTGGAGAAGAAAGACCCTGTTTCAGGGAACTTGGGCCACCTCCTCTGCCAAGTGGCATTGGCAGGGGAACAGACTCTTCTCCACAGTGACTGCAAAGGCTGTATTTGCTGAACCATTTAGAAAAGCAAGGACCAGAGGGGCCAAAAGCCCAGAGGAATAAAGGGAGTGATGTTAATGGATGGGCAGAGCCACAGACAAGGAAGGGCAGTCAGCTCACTTGGTCCCAGGTGATGGCAGTTGGCATTTCCTTCATCTTTTGCAGCTTCCCTGTGCAACCACAAGCAAGTCAGGCACGGAAAGTCCACCCTTCCCAACAGTTCTGGCCCATCCCACAGAATGGTCAGGGTTAAATGCAGGAAGACTTGAAGAAGTACAGGGATTGGAGAAGTTTGACATAGGGCAACGCTGCCTGAGGCAGGCTTTGCAAATCTCAGCTCAAATGCCTTAAACTCATAATTGAGTCAAGCACTCATGAGTCAAGCACTGTTCAGGTCATTCCCTGATGTAGGAACAGCATTTGCCTGGGGCCCCTTTGAGATGTCCGTAAGGTAAAGTCTCCAGAGGTACCCAAAAGCAACTTGGATGCTTCTTCTCCTGCCCACAGATCCATGGAAAGGTCCATAAACAAGATGGAAACCAGACCATGGCTGCCCTGTTGGGGTTGACCAAGACACCCACACAGGTCCAGCCTGGAGGTACAGCAGCTCCCCAGGGAGCCAGGGGAGGAATCTTGCCCTCGGGATAAGCCCAGCTCAGCAACCACAAGCAGGGAGCACCAAAGGTAGGGATAATCAGGCAGACACTGATCTGGACAACACAAATTGGATCTGTTCAAGTCAATTAGGAAACTCAGGCAGAGGATGAAATCATGTCCTTGTTCAGCTTGGGCTCTGCTTCATCAGGACACAGCTCAGGCCAAACTTTGCTAAAAGCAGTCGCACACAGCCAGGAGTTTAGGAGCCTTTCCCAGCCCTGGTCCTGCTGTCTCCCCTGGCTGTCTCCTGGCTCTGTGCTAGATGGAATCTGGGGCACAAAGCAGCCTCTTCCACTCTTCTCTGCCATGGTTTAAATGGGAAAACCCAGGATGGTCAGTCAGACACCAGTCACGGGTCTCACGGATCTGGAGAAGGAGAAGCCAGAGGACTGGCATCAGAGAACTTGAGCTGGGCATTACATTTACAGGAGACTGGAGCACACTGAGGATCTGGCCCAAGGGAAAGAGCAGGAAGCCACTGGCAGGGGCTTCTAACAAGGTGAGGAGGCAGCAATAGCTGATTGGAGCTGAGTCACATCTCTGGGCTGGGATCATCTCCTCAGGAACTGACCAGGGCACATGACACACCTGTCCCTGCCTTTTGGTAAAAGTCAGGAGGAATTAATCTGCTGCAATTTGAGTTTTTGTGCACCAAAGTCAAAGCACAGGAAGAGCAACGCTTCCAGGCACCTCAGACATCAAAACACCACAGCACAAAACAATCAGAAGTAAAACAATGCTACAAACCTGAGTGAACTGCTCCATTAAGTGAAATTTCAGGAGGTGCACACCATCCAGGGGAATTCCATTTGTCAATTCATCATCTGGGAGGAGAGACTTGAGAAGGTGATCAGGATGCAGTAAGAAGAGCAGGGAAGGCCACAGGCATGGGCAGTATGAGCACTAAGAATGGGAAACCTCCAAGGACGAAGGGAACTGGGGTGGACTTGACAACCACAGGAGGACTAAGGAGGCACTGGATAAGGCAACATGGAAAGGCTTTAGCAGTGTCTGCAAGGGGATTCCCTACAGACATAACTGAGATATAATACTCTGGGGCTTTCTAAGCAGGGTTTGGCAAAATACTGGGAAGAAGTTGGTTTAGGTGTAGAGGATGGGATTCTCTAACCCAGAGCATCCTGGACCATCCTATGTCTCAAACCTGAAAGTTACCCAAGGTAAAGTTTTCTGGATCTGTGGGTAAAGAGGAACACCTTAAGAGAAACAGAGCCAGAAGTGTCAAACTAAGCCCAAGAGCCTTAGCAAGGACAGCCAATGGGAGAGGAAGCTTAGGAAGTGCCACCAAGCAAGACCACCACTTCTTTTTTGTTTGTTTATTTTGGTGGGGGGTTGTTTGGTTTGGTTTTAAGCAAGAACATGCACATTTTTAAGGAGACACAGATGGGTGCATCCCAGCCAAAAGGCCTGGTGAACGTGGCTGGAACTGGACCATCCCTATCACCTCCTTAAAGACACACCTTGCCCTTGAGAGTCCCTGAAATTTTAGAGAAACTTCTCTGTTGCCACAGTCTGTTCTGTCTCTCCTAATGAGGGCACCATGACCTTGCTCCAACAAAACCCACTAAGCTCTCAGTAAGTCAGGTCAACAAAACTCTTGGAATTTGAATGAACAGGGCACCTTGGAGACGGGTTTCCATGTATTAGGAAATACATTAAGGAAAAATTTCCAAAAGGACCTCCTGTGAGAAATACTAGGGATTTTTTTACTTCTCAGGCAACATTTCCCTTCACTCCTGAAAACTTGTGGAAGGTGAACAAGAAATACTGAAGGAAAGCAAAAGAAGGTACCTCTGGATCACATCTGCCCCAGTGCCTCAAATTCAGACAGAAAAATTATTGAGGAGGTGGAGAGGAGGGAATGCAGTTCATGCTCCAAACACTTCTCAGGGTGTAAATCATCCCACTTTAAAATCAGACTGTGTCACCTTGAGGTATTTCTGGACAGGGGAAGCTCATTCCCAGCTGGCACAAGGCATGCAGAGCTTGGAGCAAATCTCTCAACTGCAGACAAGCCCTCAGTACAGCCCTCCTGGCTCCACTTCCGCACACAACTCCTGCAGAGCACAGAATCATCCAAGTTAGAGTTGAAATGGACCTTAAAAATCATCCAGTTCCAACCCCCCTGCCATGGGTAGGGACACCTTCCTCTAGACCACACTACCCAGAGCCCCATCCAGCCCTTTCCACACCGAGTCTTCCTGGGGGTTGTCAAACCTCCCACCACCCCAAACAGAAATGCCCAAGGAATTGCAGACACCTCTCGGACAAAGCCCTTCCGCAGGACACACCATCCAACCCAGTGACATAAAAGCCACACACCAAACACCTGGCAATGGACAATTTGTTCTTTATTGATTAAAAATTAGAGACATGCAGTAAAATACAAAGTCCAAAAAAGGAAAAAAAGCCTGAATATTTTACATCTTTCATTATAATCTACAATACACCAAAGTTGTGAAGAGGATCCGTTTTCATTAACAGAGCATTGTCCTTAAAAGTAGGAACTAACTTAAAATTACCACCTGTTTCCAGGTTCAGATTTGCACAAAAACCAAATTCTTAATGACACTGGAAAACAATTATGAACAGCATTGGCACTTACTGGAACAACATCAGAAAAGACAGTTGTCTAGCACTGTTATAGCCCAAGTAAATACTTTGGATCCCTACCCAAAAGATCTGGAGATCTATAGAGCAAAACCCATCAGTTTCTTCCTTACTTATTTTCTCCATTAAAGAACTACAGAGTCTTGGGTTAGTGTGAGCTCAAGCTCTCTAAGTCCTGGCTTTGGGAAGATGGGGAATAACAATAAATAGATGCTGCATTGTTCCATTTGAGCAGTTTGAGTCCTACCTTCCTCAGCACCAGTACACAAATGAACAAGGAGGTCCCCATGGCATGCAGGCAGAGGGGAAAATAATACTGTACCACGACTACCTCGTCTCTGTATCCTAGAGGTTTCCAGTAAATCCATACTGAGCACAGGGTGACATGAAAATCACGGTGCCAGCCTGCTCTTCCCAAGCCAAGCAGCTCGGTGGGGGACGCTGTGGGGAGTGCTTCGTGTCAGACAACAGGGAATAGTGCCAGAGGTGCCACATGCACTTGGCCAAACCCAGCCATCACCAACTCCCTGCTATCGGGCACTCGCCTCCTGGGCTCTTGAGAGCATCTGCTCAACACCCTGGGATGCTCTCGCTCCCAAATCCTCTTCCTCCTCTCCCTCCCCTTCACGCTCACCAGCCACGGGGCTGCAAAGAGCCCATGGGGACATACCCAATATCCACCCAAAGCTAAAAGCAACAGGGGTGGTACAAGAAGAACATGCACCATTCCGGAAGCTTCCACAGCTGCTCATAGAGAACAAGATATAAATACAGATTGTTCATCTGAAGACTTGGAAATGAAAAAAAGTCCTAATTGAACCTAGTCATTCCGCTCTGTTTCTGCATTGTTTGTGGCTGATGGAAACAAAACGCGTTTCCATCTGCGTGTTAAATTACAGACTTAACGATTTCTGTGTAGAAAACACTCCAGAGCCACGAGCAGTTACAAAGGCCAACTGTGAAACAGTAGGAAAAGAAAAAAGAAAAAAAAAAAAAGAGTCAACACCATTTATTATTCACATATTGCATTACAAGTGTCTCTTATCAAACTCAGAGCATAATTTATATTATTCA
>JAYRBT010000082.1:3898427-3931669 GCA_036023395.1 Myiotriccus ornatus | reverse complement strand
CCTGACCAGGAATCGAACCCGGGTCTCGGCGGTGACAGCGCCGCGTCTTAACCACTAGACCACCAGGGGCTCCCGCAAGAACCAGAGGAGCCATAAAGAATAACACACCGACACGAAGAGCTGTAAAGAAGAACAAATTGACAATAAAGAGGTATAAAAAAGGCATAGTGACACTAAGAGCTATAAAGGAGAACACACTGATACAAGTTCTTGAAGTTCATCTTAAGACAAGCTACCAGCAACTAAGCTATTGGGCACCAGTGGCAGGGAGGAAGATACTCTGCTAATGCAAACCAAAACACTGTCACCAAGACCAACACTGCTGCTTCATTTTACTGAAAGGGAAGTCCCAGCCTTCACTGCTGTTGGTGTTTCAACTGCTGCATAAAATTCAGGGATTAAACACTGGACTTTTTTCAAGGTATCTGAAGGGCTTTATTTAAGTACTAAAGCTTGGCTACATTATCTAATGTAGCCAAGAGTATGTCAGACCACAACTCCACTGTTTTTGTGTAATGACTAATGGATTGTCTTTAATGGGTTTGTAATCAGGAACACAGAATCACAGAGTGGTTTGGGTTTGAAGGGACCTTGAAGATCATTCAGTTCCAACCCCCTTGCCATGGGCAGGGACACATTCCAACAGACCAGGCTGCTCCAAGACCATGACCCTCCAATCTGGTCTTGAACAATTCCAGGGATACGGAGTCCACAACCTCTCTGGGCAACCTGTGCCATCACCTCACCACCCTCTCAGGAAAGAATTTCTTCCTAACAGAGCTGACTGCAGTGTTATTTGACGCTTTCTACATTCTTTAAAATAAAGTTAATGAAACATAGGAAGAAATAAGTCTAAGATTTATTTTTCAGATCAGCACTGCCAAGTCTCTTCCCCCCACAAAAAATGAACAAACAACTCCAACAAATATGAACATCAGTGTCTTTTATAAAACCTGTGCCATCACTCAGCAGCCTAGCAAGCTCTGCAGTGCTTTACTCAAGCAAACCACAAACATGTTCTAAGTGTCTCAGTAATGATTTGGGTTTGCCATTTTTCTCTGACATTTGGAGAATGGAGGTTCTGGTTTCTCCCTCACTTTCCTCTCCACTTTTCCCCACAGATGCCAGTTGAGACACAGTCTGAACCTGTTTGTGCTTCACCTTAAATACCAGGAACAAGCAGCTGCCACTTAAATGGGGCTGTCTTTTTTTCTTACTTTGACCTTGCCTCAAGCCAGAGTCTCATCCCCGAACAGCACAAAAAGTCACTGCTCACCCACAGAAGAATAATGAAAAATTGCCACACCCACACCGACCATCGTCCTTTTGCAAGCACCAGCTGTCCTTGTGCAGAAACTACAGCACTAAATCAACTCCAGACAAGAAACTTCCACGGTTTCAGATCACTCTAGCATGTCTGGAACAGAACAGCTAAGTGCACCTGAAAGCTGGTAGGAAGGATTTCTGCTCTTACCTGGGCTGCTGCTGGAGCTGCTGCTGGGGCTGCTGCTGGGGCTGCTGGAGGAGCCTGACTAGGTGGAGGTACAGCAGTTTGAGGTTGTGCAGGTGCTTGTCCTGCAGCCTGAGGTAGTTGAGTAGGTGCCTGTGCTGGAGCAGTGAGTGAAGGACCTGGAGGCTCAGCTGACGGAAAGAGCTGCAAGTAAAAAGGAGTTTTAATGAGAAAAGGAACTCAAGAGTTCTGACTCAAGCACCAGCTTTCCCAGAAGTGCTTGTTTGTCACATAAGTTACTTAGAGAAGTTCAATGCCAGGGGCATTCCAAGGCCTCCAGGATGCTAACGCTGATCCCAAGTTGGCATTCAAGGGGTTTAACATGTCCTGACATTTGCAAGTTTTACCCATCGGTAAAGAAGGATAAGAAACCAAGATACCAGCATGAGTGTGGATCTTGGACAAGTATTACACTCTGTGGCAAGGCTGGTGCACACAGATCATATCCCAGGTTGGATGAGAACACCCTATCCTCCACTTTCCCTCTTTCTCGGAATCCGAGTCCTACTTACAGTTCCAAGCAGCCATGCTGTCACAGCAGAGCAACCCTGCTTTGACTTGTCTTTCCTTTCAGAGAACAAAACCTAGCAAAGCAGTAAGATAACTATCGACAACTGATCCATTCAGAAAAGTCAGAGTCAGAGCAATCTGGATATTCAATGAAAAGTGAATTCACGGTTCTTCAAAACACACCAGACAAGGTTTAGGATTGGAAGTTAGCCTCTTGGGGGAAAAAATAAATAAAATAAAATTCATTTGAGGGTGGGGGAAAAGAGGTAAATGAAAGTTCAATCTTTTTTACCTCTTGTTATTCAGAACAGAGAAACTGATTATGGCACTGGAGCCAAAAAACTGTCAGTTTGATGGCACTTCAGTGTGCCCTCCAGCTTACTCTGATGGGTTGTAGGAAATATAAATCACCTTGATTACTGAAAACCTTGGCAGGAGACCTCCAGATAACAATATATATTAAAGGATGTGTTACAATGGGAAAATTCATCCCAAAGGCATCCTGGTTTTCAGCTTTTTCTTTGAATTTAGAATTTATTTCAAATTACAGTGCCAGAACCGTAGTCTTTCTTAAGATATCCCTCTGTAAACATTTCTGGGAAATGAAGGAAGAACGGGAGAGCCCAACCCAAGGTGAATTTCTAGGAGACAGCTCTGTTTATCTTTCCACACAGGTAGGGAAAAGACAGACACAGCACAGTCTCTGGAAGATAAGCAGTCCCTATCACTGAGAGATTAAGATATACTAATATTCCTAATGTAAGAAACAGTTCAGAACTGAAGGAAGACTACAAATTGCAACTGAAGCCTTGTTTGCTATCAAATATTATTACAGATTCCTTTCACAGTTCTGAGCAGATTCTGAATTCTCTGGTTCCAAACCAGAGAATCTGACTACGCAAGCCAGACATCTCAAAGTTACGTTCTGTTGAGCTTGTGCTGGGTTTTTTCAAAAGAGGAAATGGAAACACAGCTGTTTTGCTTAAATTATTCTTGTGACCAGTTCATTACCTTACAATATACAGACTTTTTTGCCTTAGCGAGTGAAGTAGACAAGACATACACCAAACTTACTCCAGGAAGAGCTCTTGGCATTACACAGCCAACAATTCCTTTTATGGGGAGCTCTTCAAACAGAGCTCAGAGAGATACCCTAGCTTCTCCTTCACACAATATTGCTTTCAAAGGCTAATTAAAGCACGTTCCTTGGAACACCAGCAATAACTAGGAGTCATCGTTTCAGGAAGCCACTGTCTATTACAACTTACCTCGGAATTTTGTACAGGTTCTTTCACTCTGGGAGACTGAAAAACAGAGAAAAAGCTGTCAGTGCTTCAATGAAAGTGAAACTTATTGACTAGGACTTGTGAGAACCATACTGAACATGAGAAACCTACATAACTGTTTCAGGTTACATATGTGTATTAGGATGCACAATAAAAGGAATATCACACAATTTGTTGTGATGTTGTACCAGCCAGAAACATAATCAGTGTTTCAGAATTTGCAATCAATGCTTCCACATTGGCACACGACACCCTAAGCTGCTATCATTGTTACCCATTAGCAAAATCCAGGACTCTGGAAGATCACTCAGATTGGATCAAATTACTTATGTACCAAGACGGCAAAATCCATTTTAAGCTACCCAAGCCTGGCAGAAAACGATAAGCCACACAAATCTGCCTGGCAGAATTCTGCTAGAAAACAAATCCTCTTTGTATACTTAGAGAAGTAGTTTGCAAACCAACTTGCTTAAGACATATAAAACCTTTGTGGGGTGGGAGGGGGGAATCAGCCTTGGTTATGCTGCTTTATAGAAGGAATCCCTGGCCTGCTCTTCCTGCCCTTGGACTCTGCATTATTATGCTGTGCTCTTTGTGAGAGAAAGCAGAGAACTGACAGGTGTACAGAGTTCAGCAGCGAAAGAAAGAGATCAGTGGAACAAAGGGGAAAGTGCAGTCAGAGTAATGTGACCAACCTTTGCTTATCAGTAAAACAAAGATAACAACATTAGCTGTTTCACATGAGCAGTAAGGAACTGCCAAGTAGGGAAGCTCTGCAATTAAGAGAAGCTTAGGATTCCAACAGGTCCATTTACTATATGGAGATACGTAGGATGGTTTGGTCCATGCTGGGATTAATAAAATAGATGTTCCTTCTCCACATAGTGGTATAACAGACAGGTTGCTATTTGGACAGTAGAAGCTCAGCAGCAGAACATTAAGTCTCATCATGCCACTGTCCTGAGCCAGTCTATGCAGCAACCAAAGCCACTACCTTACCAAGTGCAGATCAGAGCAATCTGTAACATATTAGTAAGAAGCTTCCCATGAGAAAAAGTTAAAAAGTCTTATTCTCAGAACAGCAAGTTGCAAAAAGCCCTCTGGATGGGAGGAGAAGGAACATGTTCCTCATGATGACTGTTTGCAGGCAGTGTCAGGAAAAAAAGTCATGCAGCTGGAAAGGTAAAGCCTGAAATCCATCTCAATGTGCTCAGCCTTGACTTGACAGTTACCAGGCAAGATGAAAAACGTGGCATTGCTCCCAGAGAAACAGCCATGCTCCACATCTGCAGGCCACAGCTGCTGCACTGTTCTCTCAGGCACAAAGCTCATATCCAAGAGTACCTGGATGTCTCAAGGAATTACGTAAAAGGAACTCGTCTGAAAGATCACAGTGTGCTAAACACTGTACAGACAAGGAAGGAAACACTGGCCCTGCCCCTCAGCTAACAGCTAACCCAGATAAATGACAAACAGAAGTGTTGAGAGCTGGTTGAACACGAGCCAGTGTGTGCCCAGGTGGCCAAGAAAGCCAATTGCACCTGGCCTGTGTCAGCAATAGTGTGTCCAGCAGGATGAGGGCAGTGATTGTCCCCCTGTGCTGGGCACTGGTGAGGCTGCACCTTGATTCCTGTGTTCAGTTTTGGGCCTCTCACAAGAAGAAGGACAGTGACGTGCTGGAGCAGGTCCAGAGAAGGGCAGCAGAGCTAGGGAAGAGTCTGGGGCACATGTCCTGTGAAAAGCAGTTGAGGGAACTGGGGGTGTTTAGCCTGAAGAAGAGGAGGGTCAGAAGAGACTTCATTGTTCTCTACAACTGCCTGAAAGGAAGTTGTAGCCACGTGTGGGTCGATGTCTTCTCCCAGGTAACAAGAGATAACACAAAGGAAACTACCTCAAGTTATACCAGGGGAGGTTTAAATTGGGTATTAGGAAATACTTCTTCACTGATAAGGTGGCCAGACATTGGGACAGGCTGCCAAGGAAGTGGTAGAGTCACCATCCTTGAAAGGCTTCAGAAAACATGTAGATGTGGCACTTGGGGCCAGGGTTTAGAGGTGAACATGGTGATTCTGGGTTAACAGTTGGACTTGACAAGCCTGGAGGTCTCTTCCAACTTTAACAACTCTACGATCTTATGAAAAACATGGACAGAAAGAAAACAAACATTAAAGACATTTACCTAAGGCACGAATAGGATGACTTGGGAGGTTAGTTCTAACTAATTCTTGCTTGTGTAATCAGTGATGTGAGGAAGCAGTGAAATGGGACCACACAACTCACCAGTGCACAGATTTACTGGGCAACACAAGGTGAACGATTTAAGAGCCTGGAGAACACAACTGCTTTAATTTGAATTCAAGGCTTTAAATGCAGAGAGGAAGGAAATTCAGTAAGTCTTTCTATGCAAAAGCTAATGTTGAGCCAACAAGTCACCATATTCAATGAAGTGAAGAGATACTTCTGGCTCTGGGTATAGTAAATATTTGCCTACTTTTAGGTGCAGTCCTAGCAAGAGACTTGTAAAATACATGTTTGTACACATTAAATTCACCCTAATTTTTCTGTAAAGTGGAAACAAGTAAAAAATACAAACACCTTTCATTTATGTAGATGCTTTTGTGCATGTTAGTACTTCAGTATTTTGGCAAGTTAAGTCAGTCTGCAAGGCCTCCTTTTATTTTACGGCTGACAGCAACAAAATAGAGGTACGGATGGAATCACTGAGTCACAAAATGGTTTGGGTTGGAAAAGACCTTTAAAGATTATCTACTCCACCCCTATTGCAATGGGCAGGAATAAAAGGTGACACCTAGTTAACACAAGTTATTCTATCCAACAACTTAGTTAAAATTGCAGAGGGATTTACAGACAGGTGGAATTTACACGCTGTGTTTGAAATATGGCCAAAAACACAGGATAAACACTAGTCCTCAATAGCACCACCATATTCATGGCAAAAATCGGAAGTCTGGATACAAGTCTTAGAACTGCTTGAAAAGGGATCAAATTCAAGTACCCAGGCAGACATGCAGTGAGGCCTAAGACGTCACGGTGCCCTTCCTTACATCCTGTAACATGTGGGTTTCTCAAAGTTCTGTGTTGTATATACATGGGGTGCCTTCAGAATGGTAATATATATCTACATTTAGGCAACTCAATTAAGACTTTGTACCCCAACACCCCCCTAAAGGTTTTCTGAGCAGGAGACCCACAAGTAAAAAGGGCAAGCACAGCCCAAATCAGAGCAACAAGAACAGACAGCAGCACAAGGAAATATGCCAGAGTGTCAAGAAAAAAACAGCTTGAAAAGGAGCTTGTAAACATGTGTGTCAATCTGCTTCTTTCTGCCTAAGAGGAATGAAACAAGTAAGTACTGTTCAAAACACAGTAAACAGGGTTAAGTCATAGTACCCTGAGCTTAGAGACAAAGCACAACAAGTTCTAAGTAATCTCTGGAAGAGAATTAGGGTCTCTTACAACGCTGCCTCCTAAAATTTGATCATATTTAAACCTACAAAAGGAGTTTAGAATAATTCAGCTTATAAAGCATCAAAGCAATAGCCACCTGGTACCAAGATCTTCCTTGACTGTGTAATATGAAGCTGGATACAGTAAGCTCTTTAAAAAGTCACGATAATTGTTGTCACAAAGAATGGAATTACTATATTAGCAGTGGCTTTTAAAAACCCAAGCATTTCAAAAGATGCTAAAAAGATGCAAAATCCTGCATTTAATATTTAAGTGCCTATTCAAAACACTAGCGGAAGGAAGACTAATGAAAGAGAAATGAAAACATTTGTAGAGGAATAAATACTTCAAACCAATACTGGGGTTTTTTTTCCCTTTCACATTGAAAAGCTTCCTCTAAAAATCCTTCAATGTCTCACTAATTCAATTACAGGATGATTAAAACACAGGGTTTACTTCAAGCCACCTGCTGTAGTGAAAAGGGACCAGGCAAAGCATTACAATCAAAATCCACGCTGCTGACTGCTGGGGGAAGACAGCCTGAAAATTAATTGCAATCTTTCAGCTGATCATTATGCATTACTCCTCTGTGTTCCTGGGGATTAGTCTGGGTTTGAGGGGCTTTGTGCATGTGTTGGGAAAGGGGGAAGTGGTGATTTTTTGAGTATTTTTAAGTGCTAGACCAATCACTCCTGTGACTTCAGGGATGCTGTAAGGTTTTCTATCAGGACTAATCGATCTCAGTGTAACTGAGGGGACAGAACTTTGTGTGCCAGAAGCACAGGGCCTATTGATTTCAGCTCCATCCTGGAGAGGGCAGCAGGACAAAACCTCTCCTGATATTTCCACAAGAAAGCATCTCAAATAGTCAGCACCCTTAAAGGGAATATACTAGCTCCAGTGAATTAGTATGCTGAGCTGGGAGCAGAGCAATGTGAGAATTCACATTCCCAGTTATGCTCAACATCCCTGGATGAGACCAGCTGTGCCCTATAACGATGACAGAAGAGATCAATACAATTTCTTCAACCTTTCAGTCTGCTTTCTTTGCTTCAGCTCCAAACTCCACGGCAGGGATTATAACTTACTGTGTATCACACTTCAGACCACGTGCTTCCCAAATATATTTAGACATACTACAAGTGGAAAACAGAGACAGTGAAGTTTGAGGACTCACCCTGAGCTGTGAAATTGCTGCTCTGCCTTCCTCACTTTCTTCATCTAGTTCATCATCACTCCATTCCCAGCCACCATCTTCAGTCTTATGAAGACGCCCACTGGAGCCTGGGACCCTCCGGACCTGCTCAGAACAAAGACAGAGCTTGTATCAAGCAAACAGTTTTCACAGTTGGTCTCTTTTTAGGAGGAACAGCACCAGAGCATCTTCTTGCTGCATCACCTGCCAGAGTACCTGAGTATTTTATTGAAATGTCTAGTTCTGTATCTAGAAACTGCTGTACTACACTAATTATCATTAAAAATGTGAACACAAACCTAAAATACTAGTACAACAGTAACAGCAAGAGCCCGGGAGGTTTTCAGTACCTTTTTGGATCTTTCAGTGATTGTTGGTGCTCTCTGCAACATCTTCTCTTGCAAAAATTCTTTATTCTGCAAAAGAAAAAAATACCAAACATTTGCTTTACTGAAAGTGCTTTTTGATTCCTTCAGCGTCTCTGATAAAGTAACTGTTAAGCGATTTCTAGCAGAAAGTGGTTTAAATGTTTCACCCCCATACTAACTCCTTCCTTACTCTCAACCACAGGATATGAAGTTTCATCCTAAAGTACCTTTTCAGTTAGCAGTGACACTTTCCCCTTGCAAAGTGATATGGAATTAACAACTGAGGAGTTGGATATTATTATGATTTACTGGGAAATACACTTGTTATACTGCAGCATCTGACACCCTGCTGAGGCATTTGGCATTCTTCCATCAGCAGATACTACACCACCTGGATCCAACCCCTTTGCTTTATCTTACTCCTAAATTTATGCCTGTCCAACTGTCAAAGGCAAACCTCAGATGTCAGGCAGGCTGGGATGCAGGAATCCCTCTATGCTGGAGTAACAAGGTCGAGGAATTAGGGCAGCAAGATTGAAAGTGGCTGAAAAAATGTACAGCATTTATGTTTAGAGAGGAAGTAAACGCAGCATCACGACAGATTAAATATTGGGAAACTGCTGGGATGCTTTATTGTATTAAATTTCCTCTTCAACAAGATGCTCCAGACTGGAATGTGGGCTCCTGGTAGTATAATTTTCTGGCTGCTGGATGGCAGGGCCAAACTTCTGGCTGGAGAGGAGGCAGGACAAGCCAGGTAGGCACCGTGGCATTGGCACTGGGATTTAGCTGGGTATTCCACAGCACACGAGTGAGGCTGGAAAGCCCTGTTGTCTCTGGCCATGCAGTGCTCCCAGAACTCCCCTGCAGTGGTTGCTTGCAGACAGGATGGGGAGTCTCAAGACACATGCTGTCATTCCTGATAAGTGGCTCTCAGCATTATCAAACCATACTTTTACATAACATAAATGTATTTAAATTTATGACTCAATATAGACGTGTAGAAGTTGGATTCTTCAGCCCTTAAGTTCCAGCTGTCAGTTTGGCAGTGGCTGATGTATGACAGTAATTGAACCCTGAGTGTGAACTGGAACACGTTTTTGCTTCAGATGCCGGGTTAAGTATTGCCTCATTTACAATAATGTTAATTTTCTATCACCACACATGGTAATATGTTACTCCACGGCAGCTTAATGAAAGCACAAAGGAGATTTAACACACAATGAAGTGTAACGTGATCCAGAACTCGCAGAAACAAATGGAGAAAGGTCAGTAAATGTGTAAGCCATCTTGTCACTTCGGATACCAAGTGTGCATCCAGCATACAGATGCCTAAAATCCCACCACGGACAGTGAAAACCCAGTTAATACTGTCAAGAGCCCAGACATCAATTAAACATGCCCTAAAGCTAAACTGCTACATTTCATAAACTGAATCACTCTCTAGACTTCCTTGGTTCACAAAATTATTAAATCACAGAATACCCTGAGACTGAAGGGACCCACAGGGATCATTTAGTGCAACTCCTGGCCCTGCACAGGACAGCCCCCAGAATCCCTCCATGTGCCTGAGAGTGTTGCCCAAAGACTTCTTGATCTCTGTCAGGCTTGGTGCAATGACTACTGCCCTGGGGAGCCTGTTCCAATGTCCAGCCACCCTCTGGGTGAAGAACCTTTTCCTAATACCCAATCTAAACCTCCCCTGATGCAGCTCCATGCTCTTCCCTCGGGTCCTGTCACTCTCCACTGAGAGAGGAGATCGGTGTCTACCTCTCCACTTCCTCTCATGAGGAGGAAGTACAACCTCCCCTTGGTTGCACCTGTTGGATTTCTGTCAGCTTTAACAGAACATCCAGCTCTTGAACAGATACCTGGATGTGGTCACTTCCATTTAAGCATCTTAATCTGGGAACTGAAAACTACTTTGATTAATTGGTGATGCAGCTGTGCTATCCCAAGCATCGAATCTCTTTTTGACAGTTTAATCTATATTCTGCTAAAAACCCCATCCATTTTGATCACAAACATGCCACAGAAAAAATAAGGAAACAGAAAACATTTCCTCATGCCTGTGGAAATACAAATTCTCCCTTGTATTATTCCTGTCTCCCTCAATAAGACGCTGCACGTTGCACATGCAGTAATCTCCAGGCAGTAATTACATAATGCTTGCTGGCAGTTCACTTCAAGGCTAGAAATGGGAGTTCCCTACTGTTTTGTATCACAGGATCCTCACTTTCCATATGGCAACACAGGGTGAAATAGATTTAGGTAGTCCTGGCACAGTGGGCCTCATTCACCCCTTTGCATACAGACTAATTATAGAGTTTATTAAAATACAAGTTACATTTGCTGCCACATAGACCTTTATGGTTGGACAGGCAGCCAGAATGGAACCATTACAAGAGAAGAACAAACCCAAAAGGCACACTGAAAGACATTTAAATGCTCAAGAATTTCTAGATAATTTCTCTTAATGACAGCACACACAGAGGTACAGAAGGGGGGGTTCATTCTGTTCCTTCACAATGACCCATTCAACTCACTCAGCTATGCTGGCCCCGAGTGGAACAGCCCACACTCCTGCCAATAAAGCTGTCACCACACCTATCATGCTTCTGAAAAGTCCTCTCCACAGCCTCTGCACAGATCAGTTTAGGAAGTGTGTCCTTACCTTTGCTTTCGTGAAAAATTTGTGTCTTAAGAGTTCTGCTGCTGTCGGTCTGTCAATAAAAACAGATGCAGAAAAGACAATTATAAGTGCTCCCTTTCAACACAACGGTCTTCCAGGTTGCTGCAGCTTCTTGTAACATGGCATCTCTCAAGGGCATCAGCTTCTCCTGCACAACTCCCTAAAAATTAGTCAATGCATTCCATGTGAATTTTATACCACCAGCAGTCTTTTAAACACTCAGTGTATTCTGACCAAAGCCTATTCTGTTCCAAAGCAGTGAATTACTTGGGACTGGGGGGAGAAGTTGCCTCCTTTTTGATGCTTCGCTTGAGACTCTTAGTTAAGAACAGGATCACAGAAACAATTTGCTCAAAATTGAAATCACAGAATCATCACCTACCACAGGAGTGCAGCACTCACTGTGTGCAAGTAACAACTATTTCAGAGATACTTGATTAAATGTATGTAATTAGTTCTATTAAACACAGGCAGGATGAACAATCTTTGTCTAACAGAAAAGGAACAATTAAAAAATATTTTCCCCTTAAGTCAGACTTTAGAATAAATACTGGAAAGTAAGAGACATCCCTTGGTCAGTTTAAAAGGAGTTTTCTAAACACTCAGGCCTAAATGAGAAAGTAGCAGTTTAGAGCATTTCCCACATTGCAAACGGTGCTGAAACAGTAACAGAGTTTAATCAGTAACTTGCAAAGGCCACTCATCTCAGGGTTTATTTCATCTCAGACTACTCTAACAAAAAACATTCACCCTATAGCAAGGGAGTCCCTAAAATAATTAAAAAGCAATTGCACTAAATTCTCCTCTTTGAGAACCCATGGAATATGCCTCCTGCTCCCAGTTTCGGGGATGATGCCAGTGGCTGTTAGCGGTGCTTGGGGACAGAGAAAGGGTGTGCCACGATCCGGAGTGATTATGTATAATCTGATCAGCACACATCCTAACCTGCAGGGATAGGATATGCTTTAGAAAGGTGAAAAAATATCATGCTGTGAAAAAGCCCAAGCTATCAGCATTTATCAAGCACTCCACTGGATTCATTAAGCATTTCAAGTGCGTCACACGATGCGTGAGAAGCCTGTGCTCCTGGATCTGACACAAGAGGGAACTGAAAAATGTCTTCATTATTACTATTTTATGAAAGCACTTTTTCCTTTCCAGAATTAAGTTTGCTTACTGAGGAGGAAAAGCAGGGGGAAAAAAACATCCTAAGAGGTATTAAAAATGACACAACACACACACCACCCCCTCAGTACTATTTCCTACAACACTGAGTAGTCAAGATACTGCTCAAGGAAGGCTGAAAGTGTCATCAGGTCACTTAAACAATCTGCATTGATGAAAACATGCTGGTAAAATTTGCCAGTGTTTTTCCTCATTTCCCCTCCAAACCAAATATTACGTGCAATTAAACGAGTCAAAACTATGCTGAAAGTCTTCTTCGCACTGGCAAATTTTAAAAAAGTTTATTTATGCAGTTTTGTAGGTAAACACACATTGCCCAACCTGCAATTTCTAGTTTATAAACACAGAGCAGTTTTGACTGGGAACAAAACATGAACTGCAGTCACCTGCTGGAGGTGGCAAGGGGAGAACAGCCCTGCCCACACAGTGGACTGGGATGAACTCTCATTAACCCAAATGGGGGATGTGTGCCCTGGCCAGGCACCATGCCAGACATTTATCCATAAAAATAAGGACAGCCAAGAGAATTTGTTGCCACACAGCAAGATTGCTGTGTTCATTGTGACTGAAAGGCTGGAGGGGCAGAGAGTGCATTAACTTCAAAAAAATAGGGAATACAATGAGGTTTGTGAGTCTGTTGGGGTTTATTTTAATTTTCTTTGGTGTCACCCATTCTTACCTTTTTTCAGGGTCTTTTTGTAGGCACGATGAAATCATCTTCCTAAATGATTTCCCATACTTCTTCAGCATCTCCTTATCTTGCACACCAGTTTCCAAAGATGGGGGATCATTTTGTAGTGTCAGCATTAAAACCTGAAAGAATTATGTCTATTGGCAATGAGATTTTTCTTGGCCTTCGTTAGAGACAGATCTTGGGAAAAATGTACTTTTAGACAAGCATTTTCATCAAGCATCTGAGTTCACCTGGATGTGTTAGCAATTTAAGTTACTCTTTTTCATCCCATTTCCTGGCCCAAAGGGGAGCCTGTGGGCCAAACACAAGGTTGGGATGTGATTTCAGGCCCGTTTAGTGTGATTAAAGGTACAAGCAGAGCAGAACTTCTACCAGCTTTCCTCCTTTGAGAGATGAGCAGTTGTGCAAGGCATTTGATTCAATGTACCTCCCTGCAGGTATTTCTTAGCTAGAAATCAAATTAATGTAAAGTCAGAAAGGCAATCTAAAAAAACACAAAGGTTTACTTCCCTGTACCAGTGCAACAGCAGGTGAAGACATTTCTCACATAAGCACCTATCAAGCCAAACTGATTATTTCCTTCACATCACTTAGATATTCTGAAGGAAAGGAAGAAAATTACTCATTTCCATTTCCACTTGTCACCTACATACAGATGAATAGCTATTTTTAGAAAAGGAAGCAGCACATAGCATATTTAAATAGCTTTCAACAGCTACATTGCTTAGGGCTGCAAAAGCCCATCAATCTAGCTGGAATTATACAGTCCATGACAGAATTCCCTGCTTTTTTTCAGCACTCCTTGGAGGGTCAGTTAATGCATGGGTAATTTTGCTACATAGCAAAATTAATCTGCAGTGCAGTACAATTACATTCAATAAGTAAAAGAGAGACGTCTTCTTTGCAGGCTGCACAACTGGAACCCAAACCTAACAGAATTAGGGACTCAATTCTATCTACCATATAGTTAATGGCAGATATGGCACATGATACTAAATAGGTGATGTTGGTATTCAAAGCTTCATCCCAGGTATTCAAACCACAATAAACAGAAGTCCATCTTGCAGAAGCTGCTGAAAAATGCTACCAATAATCACAGAACAGAAGGAAATATAAATGAAAGCAGCAACAGCTAAACCAGCAACACATTTCCCTGAACTCCTCCCTGCTCTGCCACAGTCACTGACATTGTAGGAACTTTAATGGCATTTCTGAACCGCTCAGCTACACAACAGTCCCTGCATGGACATGACAAGTCTTAAAATTGGCAGTGTTGACAATACCACACCATTTCACACTGATGTGGTACTTTGCACTGCACGACAAGACTGTGTCGGCATTAAACAAAATTAGAAGTTCTTTTGGATAACTGGGAACACGAGAGGTATCAAGAGAATTTCTGAGAGGCGTCAAGAAGGATTATCAGTGCAGGAGAAAGAATGGCTCGCCATCCCAGTGTCACTGGATGCCAGATAACACGTTCTGGATCATTATTTATAGCCCTAAAAACATCTGCTGCCTTTACAGGTTCCAGGATTAAAACACACAGCACTTTCCTCAGTGATGGTGAGACTCAGGATCTAAGTAAAAGCTGTGCAGTTTTAGATAATGCTGATTAAGTGGCATACTTTTAAAAGGTGACTTCAGATAAATCCAAAAACATCATGATCCACAGGTGCAAGTTGAGAGGACAAACTCTTCTACACAACATGCCGGCCAAATTCTTGGAAACACACACAGAACTCACTGATCCTTTATCTTGCTCAGGTATCTGGAGATCTGCTCACCTTCATCGGGGGGTATTTATGGTAGGGAGCTGCCCCTGTAGCCAGTTCGATAGCAGTGATCCCAAAGCTCCAGATGTCTGCCTTGAAATCGTATCCTCTGACCTGAAAAATGCGAAGAGCACGTTAGTCTGTGCCCCTTACTGTCCTACACTACAATCCTTTCACCCTTTCCTTCCGTTCCCCTCAAATTTGGAGAGACCAGCACCACAGAGATGGAAGGAAGGCTTTCTCCTTCCTCTCCCCCAGCTGCCTGTACCTTGAGGACCTGTTTTAGAAGTGACAGTCTGAAGAAAATCGTGGCTGTGGACTACAACTAGGACTGCTCTGCTGTAAACCTCTACATGTGCAGAACATAAAGGGGCACTGGGTTAAACCAGGCTCTGACTTCTACACAAAGACACAGAGAGTCATTAAACAGCATAATGAAACCCTCATAGTTAATAGATGGGCTGTTACCCCTCGGGACACATGGCTCACTACACTTGTAGTCAGCCGCTTAATCAATCTGACTGCAAACATGCTCCATCCTGGAACTCCAGGACACACCAGCTCAGTGAAAGCCCCTTGCTCCTGCCTGCAGACTAATATTTCCCTCCACTAATTAACAGCAGCTTCTGCACTTGACATTAAACACAGGCTTGTTCAGGAAAATTTATAGCATTTACTTCCCCTCCTGCACAGGAAAAAATATTTCATATGCCAAAGCAGTTACTTCCTCATTATTATTAGGTAATATTTTGGCACTTGCTTTCTCCGCTGCAGGGGAGAGACATTATGTACTAACTTCAGGAGCAGCCACGAAAATCAAAGCGTTTTGGTTGCTCAGGATGGTTTGTATTCCTTCTCACTAGACTATGGAAAAATGAGAACTGAATCAGAGCAAAGCTAACAGGGACATTATGCTCAGCTAACCTAACAAGTTTAAGAAAGACACTCATTGTGAGGAAACCAAACAACATTCCTACAAACTACCTTTAGGATAATCTTTAATTTTGGCAAACAAACAAAAAACCCTCCTGCACTATTTGTCATGTAATACGATAGCTGAACTGAAACTTATTATAGCAACATGCATTTATATCTTGCACTAATGCCTCCAACATTGTAAGCACCACTTTCACGAGGCTTAAATGTCTGAAGTGTTTTTTGCAGTGCCTCAGTTTATGGGTGCCGTGATTTTGAACGGGTTTCAAGTCAGTTAAGTAAACAAGCATAGATATGCAGTGTAATTTAAAAGAGCACAGGGCAAGAAGAAATATGCTGTAAGGGTAGGTTTTTCCCCTCACACTATTTTTAGGTTTTAAGAATAACTTTGGGACATTTCTTAGCTGTATCTTTCAGTGACTCTTGCAGCACATCAATACACTGTAGAAAACCCCATTCCCCAATGGGATTTTAACTGTGTGTGGGGTTTTGAATTATTTCACATAATCCTGCTTGCAAATGAAAACTATTAAGTTAAAAACTGTCTGCAGCAGTTCATCTTGACATGTGTCCAATACATGAGTCACCACCCTGCAGTTAGTTTATATCAACATCTATTTTTCTCATCAATTTTTGTTTGCTATAAATCTGTCAAGTGAACATACATTAAAAGACAACGCTGGGCCATCACATATTAACGTGGTAAAGGAAATTAATGATGCTGAAGCAAACCGGGTGCAGTTGGGTTGATAATATCGACATATCTAAGGCCAACCTACAGCAACCCCTTTGTCCCTTTTCCTGGTTGGATCTAGTGGCTCAGGGTGACACCTGCTGGAAGGCAGCAAGATGATCTAGTGGACACTGAAGGATTTCACATCAGCATCCAAAATATTTCTTTAACATTTGCTATCTGCATCCAGTTAGATATGCTCAGCCTTGATGGAGGTACTGCACTCCCTAGACAACCTCCTCCTTTGCAAACATATTTGTGGGGGACCAGCCCCCACTTTGTCACTGAAACCTTTATTTCCCCTTTTCAGCTCGTTCCTTAGGATTTTTTTCCATTTTGTCCTGAGGATTGCACCTGCAAAGAGGCTGGAGCAGCATCAGTAGTGCTGCAGCACTGCAGGACACAAGACAGGATATCAAGGGACAACTCTGATCTGGCTTTGGAAACACCAAATACTCAGTTTTTATTTCATTTTAAATCAACGTTAAATTAAAAAAATCTAGAAGAATATGACAGTGAAGCAGTTCAGAATCAAATTTGCAAAGACAGATCCTGACTTGGGAAGTGTGTCTTTATTCTGCAGTGTTAGACTTTTACTCTGAGGATGTTGCAGCAGTGCTGTAACGCACCGGTCCCTCAGTGCCACCATGGGGAGCCACTGGAAAGGCCAAACACTGAAAAAACCTTTAATCAATAATACATTTAAGCTACTCCAAAGTTATCTCCATTCCTCAAGAAGTTTTAGATATAGGAAAAGATGCACTGAAGTGCTACCACGGTCTTACCTCCATTTCATTTTATAGATATAAATGGGGATCTTGTTCAAGTTCCTCTTAAGCTTCAAAATATTTTATTGTGAACAACAGCAAGGACAAAAGTAACAAGGTGGGTTTACTTTAATAAAACAATGTTTTCCCAAAATATTTTTGCTTGAAAAAAATTTGGAGGGAAAAATAGAAAAACATTTATAGCCTGTTGTATTTCTGCTTAGCACATCTGTCAAAAACCCTGAGTCCAGCCCTCTGTCAAACTGATTTTAAGGGAATAAGGGATAGTTTTCAGAATGCCTATGGCACTGAACATCAATGCCATCAACACCTACTGCAAATGCCCTGTCAGGACTGAGGTGTAATTTTGTTTGTAGATCTTGCTCAGAAATGGGCAATGATATTTTACAGTAAAGAGTTTCCAGGTGGCCTTCACCAGAAGTCACACAGACAATGCTTCTAAGTTTAGTCTAGAAGCAGTGGAGGACAACAAGTGACACTCCCAGGGGGAAGAACTAAGACATCTTTTAGCGAGCCAAAAGAGCGGTGGAGGAAGGGGGAAATGCAAGCATTCCTCAGCCTTTACAGCCTGCATACTCACAAGCCAAGAGAAGCTAAATACCTGAATAAAGTCAACTGTATGTTATTTTCCTGTAGTAACTCCCCTCTTTGACACGCCCCAATTAACTACCCTAAATTTACATTTGCAAGTACAGAAGAGCCCGTTACTGAGCTGTGTAGGTGCATATTTACCACATGTGAAACTATTTATATTCTACTTCACATTTATGCCAGAGGGAGGGGCAGATTAATCTTCTTTATGCAACAGCTGAGCTGTCTCAATCTCACCTTTAGCAGGAGCCTGAGGAGAAGCAATTGGGCAAAAATCTACTGAACAATTAGTAATCCCCAGTACAAGCCTCTCTGCAACAGGCAAACTGAAGAAAATCCTGTGGTTTTAGGAAAAGCTTACAGGATGCCAAATTATCATCTTAGTTTGAAGCAATATAGCCATTGCTGATAACAAGGAACTCCAGGTGCAGATCAGCTCAGAGGACTGAGGAAAAAACAATTCACCTGCTCCATAACTTCTGGTGCCATCCAGCAAGGTGTGCCCACAAAAGTTTTCCTGACTTTATTCCTGGTAATGTCACCACCAGTGGCCAGGAACGCGCTAACGCCAAAGTCTGAAAAGAAAACAAAAGCAGAATTTAATAAGAATTTATTAAGAACACACCCTGAGCAAACTGAAGGGCTGTCCCCTCTTTCTCCTCATATTCCCAGCCACCTATTAAGTACCAGACCATGCAGTCACGCATGAGGAGTTTCCTAATAAGGGACGAATGATCAACAGTTAGCAAAGAGTGCTGGTACACGAACTGCCTGCCATTCAGCAGTTGGCCATTCAGCTCCTGGGGACAGCAGAGCTTTCAGCCCTGGCCGGCAGAGAGGAAAATTCCGCTTTCCATTACAGCCCACTGGCCACATTAGAGCCTGCCTGTGCTCCCCCAGCAGACCTGCTGCTGTACAAACCCGCCCCTGCCAGCCAGAGTTTATTTAATTTGCATACATTCATAATGAGAACTGACCCTCGCTGAGCATCCTGGTAACATTCCCAGCAGGGAAGGTGAGTGCATAAAAGGTTACTTGATAACATGTAACTGTCCTAACTGCACACTGCAGATGAGGTGTCAGCTCCTTATTCTCGATGATTTATTACCAGAACATGCTTTGCTTGATAATCTCCCATGGCCCAAATGCTCCTTTAACAGGAGCTTGAACTAGTTCCTGGTGACACAGCAGCATCAATTCACATGTTTCCAGCCAGTCCAACCATCCCAGGCAAGCCTCACAGACAGGGTTCACACCCTGCACAGCATCACCCCAACTTGGAACACCTTTCACAACCTGAAGGATGCTCAAGGATGCCCTTTGCACTCACTGGTAACTGTATTTCTTAAGGTAAATCACTCTTATGTGAAAACTATGCTGTGAAAGGTAACCCTGATGTCTTACGCAATTAAGAATTAAATGGAAAACAGGATCTGTTACCAGCAGCAGCAGTGTGCAGGGATAGCTATGGGATATAGTATGTTTGTTCAGAGAAGAGCATTAAAAAAGATTTGGCAATCAAGTCATTCAGAAGAGGATGGCACTTGAGAAAAAAAAAATAAAATCATGTGATGGGGAAACTGTAAACACTGTTTACAGAACTGCATAAGTATTTCTTCCCAATTTTCTCCAAACTACACTGCTTATGTATTACTGAATTATAGGCCTGCAATGGGCCCCTCTCCATAACTCAACTTTATCCACACACACTTTTTTTTTTAAAACACACTACAAGCAATCAAAATCTTGAATGCCAATTTTAAGGCTGATGACAGGCTTGGAGTGCAAGTCTCTGAAATTCCAGGGCTCTTTCATGTAAGACCAGAATATTATTGACCACAACTGGTTTGAAAATTCTTGCAACTCTGCTGACAGTTAACTGTAAATGCAAAAGCCTTTCCCTCTGTGGCCAGAAGGGCCAGAGTTACTCCATGGCTTAAGGATGTTATACTGAGGCATCAACCGCAACAAAAGATCATTCTTTACAATTTGTAAATAATGGTGTGCCTGTGAGGACAGTCCCAAGCTTCCCTCTGCATCACACCAGCAGTGCAATGATTCCTTTCTCATTAGGCTTTCAGTGTTTGTGAAACACCACTGAATTCCTCACTCAGAAAGCTTCCAGCTCACTTCAGTTAGAGACTTCCAAGGACAGGGACTTTGTGCTCACTGAAGTTACTGGACATGGGTAACTGCAAGGTGACATTGCAGGAAGTTTCACAGCAATCACTGGGCTAAAACCAGCACTAGCCAAGGTCTATCATATCATTAGGATTCAGCTTTAGAGATGTGCTGCCCCGTTCTCTTCTCTGTTCCCACACGCATCTTGGCTTCCTTCTAACCCTGAAGTTTTAGCACTCCTAGACGGATCTCTGTCCCATCAGCACTGCAACCCCTATTTTTCTGGAAACACGCTTTTTGCAACACTGATTTTGCTTTGAGATCTTCCATGTGAGTATCCACTATCCTTGCTTTTCTCAGAAACTGAAGGAGCTTCCTAAAAGATTCAAGTTATTTGTCTTTTACTGCTTATTACAGGAAGTCTTGCAAGATCTATTGTTCTAAACACAAGAGCAACTAAAAGTTCTTTTAAATAAGATAATACCAACTGAAACTTGTCCAAGTGCCATCAGTACTTTATTGTGATGTGCTGTATTTGAACTTGCATGTATTATCTTACCTCAAGTTTCCATGCAGTCATTCTGAGGGGAAAGGAAATGCCATTCAAAGCAAAAAGCATTCCAGCAGTAAAAACACAAGTCCTTTAAACAATATTCACTACATCTCACATCAAACATGGGTTTATAAATTCCAGATGGAAACTGGGCCCCTACATCTGCCATCTGAGGTCAGCAAAAAGCTTAAATGAAATTAAAGTTTATTTCATTACATGGTTGATTTATTCAATGTTTTCCCAATCAATTTCCCTCATTTCCAGTGGGCTACAACAGGCTCGACCAGCCTGTGCTACTCTGCTGTAAGGAATGACTTTAAGACCATCTTCTCAAATGTCACCTTACTAACTTTATCCAAGCCCCAGCTATTAAGAATGTGCCTGCTCTCAAGAAATATCTACAAAGCAATAAAATACAATCCTAACCACAAGTTCAGGTTCAGTTCTTACTTCTGAGTAGTTGGTACAATTCTCAGCCTCAGTTCTCAAACAGAACTAGGTTATTGCAAGTGAATTTAACTCTAGAAAATGGGAAAAGCCGTGAAATTCAAGATAGCTCAGAAGTGTTTACATTTGTACTCTTCCTTGGCAGCTCGTAGTTTATATTGGCTCACCATGGTGACAACTGGAAAGGACTGAATCACCAGAAAGGGAGGAATTGGAAATGCTTGGACCTGGCTTGCAATACCAGTAATCACCACTGCTGGGGATCCACCGACTGTCAGATATTCTAAAGGAGCCCAAATACTGCAGACTTCCAGCAGTCTGTTAGCAAATAACATCTCCAGGATGTCTGAGTGAAAGTCGCAGGATCTCTTTTTTTAATCGTTTTTCTGCAGCAGTGTAGAAAATATTCATCTGCTGGAGCTGTGTCAGTGATATAAACCAAAGACTTCTTAAAAAAAAGAGAAAAACATATATATATATATCTATATATATCTATCTCCAGACTCTCGTATCACAGTAAAATCAGTCCAGGATGGGAATGTCAATTCTGCTGATGCAGACTCTGCAAAAAATATGGCAAATGTTGTCTTTTTCAGTAGAAACAACGCATGTTTCAAACCACATACCCTACAGGACACTCTGCAGTGGCAACGAAATTGCAGACCAGTGTTTGAAAAAGCACGGCATTAGGCAACAATTCCTGCTATTAAGGTATCCAAGTTACCAAACTTGAAAACTATTCTGGCCACTCAAGAAATGTAAAAGCTGAAAGGAACCACTCCATCTGAACAACTCACCAATGCAAGAATGCTGTGGCAGGACCGCATCACAAGGTGTTTTACCACAGGAAGATACATTTCTACCACACTATGTATTGTTTTACCCAAACCTAGAAGTCAGCTTTTAAAATCATCTCTCCTTGGCCATCTCATAACATAACATTACCTTAATCCTAAAAAGCTACTGCATGTAACTGCCTACAAGGTACATAGAACGGAAAGACAAGAGGAATGTGCACTAAGAACCAGGACAAAAGCCTGCTGATACCAGAAGGGCTCCTACAGAGTCTGGTGGGTTTGGATTAGACCCTAAAGCAGTTCCTAACTTCAACAGGGGCTGAACAACTGAATAATCCAATCTTGACTTAGAATCATAGAATCAGATGGGTTGGAAAGGACCTCTGAGATCACCAAGTCCAACCCTTGAACCACTACCACCACAGGTACGAGACTATGGCACCAAGTGCCATATCCAGTCTCTTCTTAAATACCTCCAGGGACAGAGAATCCACCACTTCCCCAGGCAGCCCATTCCAATACCTGATTACCCTCTCTGTAAAGAATGTCTTCCTAATATCTAACCTAAACCTCCTCTGGCAGAGCTTGAGACCAGACTTCAAACCAGTCAGAGTTGTATTTAAACAAAGACAGCACTAAGTGTTTTTGTTACCAGTCACTTCCCTTCTTGTTCAGCTGTTCTCCATCAGAAAACATCTACAGTTGTAGTTAAGTGTTTTCCTGAAAACCTTACAGCTTTTAGAGCACTGAAGATGAATAAACCTGTCAGGAAGAGGAGGAAGGCCGTGGCAAACAGCAATTTTGTGCTGAGAAAGCAGTAGGTGATCGGACACCAGAGAAAAGGAAGGTTAGTGGAGAACAAAACTCAAAAGCTTCTTTCCTTTTAAAGTCTATGTGGCTGCACAGTGGTATTGGATCTGTAAATACACACTTGTTCTCCTACTGCACAAAGTAACTCCAGTATGACAAAGCCTGGGCTGGGTGAAGCCACCCACTGCCCTTGGAGAAGTGGTTTCAACAAGAAAACAGCGCAACATCTCTTCAGGAAACGCAGATAGTACAAGTGACACAAAGGAAAGTTACTTCGCATCATGCTGCTGCAGGAGAGGCACTAAAAATCTCCACCAGCCACAGAGAAAAATATTTCTGGCCCTTCTTCTAAAAGGGAAAAGAAGATCCTGGTGTCTGTGATACAACACCGGCTGCAATTGGCACTTCCCTCCCCCAAGTTAGATTTGTGCCTTGCCCCTTCTTAGAGCCACTTAATCTCCCAAAGTTAGAGTTTCCTAAGGGAAAGCGGGGAATGACACTGCCTGCACCATAGCTCGATGTTTATGTAGAGCGCTATTTTAGTACAATGAATTAAGAGCAGTCAGGAACACAGCGAACCGGTGACAAGCTGGCATGGATTTGTGGAAAGTTACACAAATTCAGTTACACAAGTTTTGCCTGGCCTTAACTATCCCCATTTTATAAATAGATAAAGCAAGAGGGGTTGGGCAATTTGCCCAGGATCAATTAGCAAGTCCTGAACAACTTTGTGAAATCTCAATCTACTTCAGCTGCTTGGCAGCGCGGCCATCCCGGGCCAGGGCAGGCGCTCCGGGCACCTCTCAGAGTGCGTGTTAATAACTCCCTGGTTTCAAATCCTGAAGATACTCTGCAACCCAAAAATCCCACCCATGGAGGGATGTGCGCTCTCAGCCCTCAGCAGGCTCTTCTATCATCACATTCAATCACAGATGGGTGGGCAACAGCATTATTTAATATCCCAGCTGACAAAATCAAGGAAAAAAAAAAGATTTTTTCTGTATTCTGACTCAGTTGGATGCTGATATTGTGCCACGGTTGGAGTGTGGCTCATACTGAGGAAGTCTTGTGCATCCTGGGAGAGTTTCCCCTCAACCTCTCCCAATCCCTTTCCAATCTATCAAGATGCTCACTTCATTTCACAATAATTTATAGGGCCTGCAAAGTTAAGTAAACTGACAAATGCTAAGCCTTGCTTACTGTGAGAAGTCATCTCCTGGTCTATGCAGCAATATTGCTGCTGATGCAGTTTATGTTGACAAGAGTGCTTTTACCATACAGCTTTTAGACTCCAGGGAGCCAATAAATGCCAGGGCATGGAGGTTTTATGACCTGATTAAAAGAAATAACTGCCATGGAGAGGCTGGAACACAAAGAACGTGGCTATCTCAATTTACATTGCAACCACAGCCCAGAACAATGGTATCTGGGAAAGAGCCCTGCTCTCTCCAGAAGACAGATTAATTCAATGTGGAAAACACTTCAAACTCAGAAAGCGACACTGAATTGTAACAGGCTTTGAAAACTTCGTGCCAAGCCTCAAGCCCAAGCCAGTGCCTTTGAAGAAAAAGAATAAAGTGTTAACATAGAAACAAGCTGCCTCAGTTTACTTCTTGCTGGTCAGCTGGGTCTGTTAAAGACAATTTTCTCCTTGGTTCAGTGGATGCACATTTTGAAAGCAAAAGGAGCTACAGAGTTAAAAATAGAGCCATGAGTAAAAATACCAAGTCCCAAGACTTGGGGAGGAGTTTCAAGCTGGGAATTTGTGCAGGCCATTAGAGGAATTTTTAGAATTCCCACTCCCAGCAAATGCCCCCGAGTTCACAGATTTCTCCTCCACCTCTTCACCTGCTCCCACAGCAGCTTTCACACCGGATGCACAACCACCAATTCAGAGTTACAAACAGAACCTGAGAAATGTCTGACACACTTTTATCAAGTTGCTTTTTCTGTTCAGCCTTAACAGAATTGCATGGCCCAAATTAAAGAAGGAGGCTTTAACTTTCACTGGTTAGAACTGCAGAATCCTGCAGCAAAATTCCTGCCACGAATTCTACCACAGTGAAAGTTTGCAGTAATTAACTTCACTGATACATTGTGGAGGTACAGCCCAGCAGTGAGGTTTCCTCCATTACAGGGATGAGCATTTTTTTCCAAACCCTGAAAGCACTTTGTTCTTTTCCTCAAAGGATTTCCAGTTTGAGATGTACACTCGTCATTTACATTTCAGAATTACATTTCTTCTGAGACAAGAAGCAGGAATTGTGTCAAGCAGTAGGAAACACACAGGAACACAAGGTTGCAAAGGCCAAACATTGAATAAGACCTTCTTAACAACTGTTCACAGGCAGTTTGGACTGAGGAATGGCAAGAGGGAAAGAAGTCATTATAAAAGAATGGAAGCCATTCTTCCCTGCTACATTATTTAAATTTTTCATGTACACCAAAGCAGCTCCTTGCAGGGAGGTGCCCCATTCACTCTGACCCTCAGGCTTCATTCCACAGCTGACCATCTTTTCAGTTTTTTCCTTCTGGTGTAACTTTCCAGTGAAACTTAAACATGTTTGTTTCATGGGAACGCAGTGATGTCACCCAGCTCAGAACTGAAGCACTCAATCAACAGAATTATTCATAATACGCATTAATATGATTGTCAAAGGCAAGTGCTTTGATCTCGCTGAAACAAATCCCATTTTATTGGGATTGGTTTGCTTCCAGCATTTTTTCTTCCCAAAAGAATTTGCGAGAAATTTTGCTATTTCATCCTGGGTCAGGAGGAAAGGAAGCTTAAGTGTCAGAAATTCCCACAGAAACAAAATCTCGTGTTATGACCAGGTCAGGCTCTTCTCTATTATTCATTAATTTATTTTTGTTTCTTTCAAGTCATCAGCTGCCTCCACAGAAACGAAAGTGCTTCCTGCCACTGAGCGAACTCGCTGACCTTTGTTGAGTTTAGTGGCCCTGCTGTGGCTGATGAAAAGTCACAGAGCTGGACCTTCTGCATGTTCAAAGGAAGAGTTTGTAAAGAGGGAACTTTGCACATCTCACAGTGCTGCTTTCACAGGACAGGCTGAGAGGTGGATTTCATCATTTAAATGTTGCACATACAAACCACCAGTAGTTCAGTCTAGAGGAGCATGTACAAATTACAGACAAAATAAATCCTCTGGAATCCATACAGTTAAGACCAATCAACTTTTAAGTTACTTATCAACTGAAAATTCAGCAGAAAAAATACGTAAACAGGTACCTATTACCAGTGAGACTTAACATAAAAAAAGCCAAGCCCTGGCACCCTTGCAGAAGAGAAACACAAGCAGCTTTCTCTAGAATAACAGCTATTTGCAGCCTCTCCCAAAACAGAATCTAAAGCTCCATGCAATTACAAATGCAAAAAGTTACATCTCAACACCATTATTAAAAAAAAACAAACTAGGATTTTACCTTAAAAGTTTGCTCCTTTGAGCATTTTAGAAGCCACTCCCTACGTTCCATCAGCTGCCACACAGATTAATTATTTACACCTCATTAGAAATACAACAGCAGGCATTAAGGGTACTGGGAGACTTAAAAAGGAAAACAAAGCAACTTCAGGTTTTAAACAGAAATAGGTGTTATGTGCTGTAAAAGGGATTACTGTCCTCTGAAGAGAGGGGAGAGCTACCTATAAAAACCACTTTGCAACATGTTCTGCTTCCTGGTGGAAAACCTACAGCTTTCATTCCAAGATGCAAAGCCAGGCACAGATATTCCAAAGGAATAAAAAAATGCAACAGGCACTCCTCCCTGACACAACAGTCACTGCCTGTCCCTTAACCCCCAGCACACTGGCTTGACCCACTGCTGTGCCTCCACCAGCAGGACAGGGAACTAAAGAAGAGACCTTATCATCCACAGATACAGCTCTTCCCAGCTAAATACAGGATTGAAAATGTTAAACATTTACAGGGATGTTTGCCAAGATGGCAGGACCAGGCACAAGCTCTGCCCTCCAGCTAGAGGTGGCCCAGGGCCTGGAAAAGCACTGCAAGATCCACGAGAAGAACAGAGTCCTGAGAGAAAGGGCAGTTGGAGAAGAATTGTACTCAGTGCAGGAAAACAGCACCCTGGGAAGAGGAGGAAAAACAAATATCACAGGTTCTAAATGTACTCTCCAAAAATCTTGTCTTAATGAATGTTTCCAAGGATGGGGTGTAATTCTTGGTTTCTGGAAAGAAGAGGGAAGTCTGTAGGAACATGTATCAAAGAAAATATCAGAGTGAGGTCTGGGGGGACAAAACACACCCCACAGCACCCTTTTCCACAGACACACCGTCCAGCCACACCAAGGACTGTTTCCAACACACCTGTGTTGCTGCAGCTCATGAGAGCCCTGACTCCAACACACAACTCCAGGCACATCTGCATCAGCTAAAGCAACTGTCTTAATGGTTTCCCCTACCCTATCCTTAAGCTTGCATGACTGCTTCCAAGACTTCCAGCTCACTCCAGGTTGGGCTGGGTGAGGGCAGCCAGTTAAATACCCCCTCTGCCACCCAGTTCAACTGGAGCAGACCAGGGAACAGCCACACGAGCAGTGTGACCAGCAGATCTTTCTGGCAACGTTCTAAGGGATCTTTACTATCCGACATACCCATTTCCTTCTGACAAATCAATCCACCCTTTGCCACAGTCCTTTGGAAAACCACCTTACACTCTGATGATAAATCAGTAAGGTCTGTGCACTCCACTTCCAAGCCTATAAATCTGCTGAGTTAAAAATCTGACTAGCTTATGCCAAGAATTTTATCTGATCTATTGATTCTGAGCACTTGACACTCAAATGATTTATTCCTGCTTATTGTCATTGTTCCAAATAAGAGTATTTTAAGATAACAAGATGTAAGGAATTCTGGGTTGGTTTCTTGGTTTGGTTTGTGGTTTGTTTATTGTTGGGGTTTCTGGTGTTGTTGGTTTTGTTTGTTTGTTTTAAGAACTGTGGGGCTTTTTGAGGTTAACACTTTTTTGTAGATCTCTCCTTGATCATTAAATAATTTCTTTGGATATGCAGTTATGCCTAAAGTTTACTCAAAGCTACCAGGAAAGTTACCTGCGATTTGCACTGAGCCATCTTCTCCAAGAAGAATATTTCCTGCTTTCACATCCCTGCAGAAAGATAAAGCAACAATAAGTGGAAGCCATTAAATCTTTCCTTCAACCAACAAAAATACACAAAACAGTTACTATTTCTTATATTTTGTTTCTTGCATTAGCACCTCATGTCTCTCATGCAAAAACAGTAGGGATTTAACATTAATTGTAACTTCACAGACAGACATTAAGTAGTATTTGTATGATTTATAGCTAGTAGCATTTCAGGTCACTCAGCTGTGCTGTGAAGCCTCAGCTTTAGTGAAAAAGTCTCCTTGAATTTTTTTTTAACAAAGACAAAATGAACACACAAGAACATCTAGCATGTGCTATGAACGTTTTGTACTGCTCTTCCTAGACAAAGAAAACTCCAAGTTTTTAGGTTTACAGCAGCACTTCTCCATCTTTGAGGGAATGCTACATTCACTCCAAATACTTTGAAGTTTTCCAGTTTGTTTTCACGGGCTGCTCCCCACACCTAGCCAAGAGAAGCATCTTTATAGTTGACACTTGAGTTCACCAGCACTGCTGCTAAACCTGCACTGCCCAGGAACCCACACAGACCCGGAGCAAAAAGAGGAAAACAACACCAAAACAAGCAAATTTCCCCTTCACTGCCTTTGACAAGTATTCCAAATCCTTTCACATAGAGAAAAAAGTCAAAAGCTATTTTTTTCTTCTTCCCTTGTGCATCATGAGAACAGAGCTGGCTTGATGGTCTGACCAAAGAAGCCCAGTCAGGCCCTGGAAATCAACTCCTTCCTGGCTTTGCTCTTCTCAAGAGGAGGCTGGGCCACTGCCAGTTCCAGGCCAGGATAATTTTAAACACATCCTCTCCAGCATTAGCATTTACCACACTCTTCCCAATACCCAGTCTAGGATATTGGCATGGCAAAGCTTTCCCCCAGCATAGAGTCGAACAAAACAGTCCATAAGACAGTCCCACTGAAGATGAACAGCAAACTGCAGCTGACAGCACCTTGACCCTTCAATCAAGTATTTTGAGTCCTGTCAAATGTACACCTCCTGCTAGCAGCTGGATGGACCTATATGGAAACTCTGAAGTTACAGGACATGATAGAATTGAGGAGCTGACTTTCCGTCCAAGGAGCATTATTTTGTTTTCTTCCTGCAATTAACAGCTGCAGCAATTGGAGACCAGACAGCATTAGCACTGCACTGGATGGAGACTCTTTATGAGACAAAGGTCCTGAGGGGATTAAATACCCAATTAAGCATGTAGCTGTGCCCTCCCCCTTAGCATCCTCTGGCGAAATCCAATACAACTGGAGCTGCAGAGCTAATTGTCGTGAGAGATCCAAACCTGACTGACCCCTGCACTCCCACAAAACATTCACAGTCTGTAAAAGGGAGGAATGGAAAAGCTCCCTGCCAATAGTTAAACAGATGATGCCTTCGGGATCTGACAGCATAAGCATGTGGAAACACTGGAGTGCAGTGCCCAACTCTGCTGCTTCCTAGGTAAGGAACTGGCTTGCACAGTGTGAAATGTGCTTGGCACGGGCACAGCCACCTCCAGGAATCCCCCTGCACACCGGCACTAATTCAGAGGGAACACAGAGTGTTCAGGAAACCCTCCAATCCTACTGGAAATGTTTATCCACAGCTGATTCTCCTGCAACAGCCAGGATGCACAAGGGCCTTTCAGAGCTGCCTGCCAGTTCCAGGTTATAGGAAAAGGAATAGGATGCACTGAGGTTGCCTGCTGAAGTTATAATTTCTCTTACTGGAGTAAGAGTAATTTCCTCTTCCATCTGTACTCCAGGGCAGCCCAGGATGCTGGAGCATTTCCCCAGTAAGCTGGGCCATGCGGTATTGTAGGGCCTTTCCAAACCTCCCCTCTGGCATGACAGCATGTGTGGCTCACTCAGCCCCCAGAGCAGACCATACTCAGCTGTGAAGGAAGTGCCAGGGAAGTTTTTAAGCAAAACTAATGATGAGGCAAAAAAAAAAAAAATTCAAATCGGGCCTCACTAGTGTAGCAACAGTGGCCAGAAAATAGGACACATTCAATACCACCAAACCATCCCACCACAACAGAGCAAGCTGGATAGGCTTGGAATGCAAAAAATAGTGAAACAAGCACTTAGATTGAATCCCATAGGAAAAAAGAGCCAAAGGACTCCAGTCCCTTAACCTCCCCCACCGATGCAGAGGCTTGTTTTCTTTTTAACTTCAGCTTGGATTAATTAAAATTTACATATTTTCTCGTTGGAAACAAAAGTTGGTAAATATGATGCTTAAAGCTAGTTCAAGAAATTAAAACAAGTCACTGCCACAATTCCAAATCCAGGAGGCCAAAACTGCCACTGCCAAATACCCAAGTCAAGCCACAGAATTAAATCACCACTTCATGTGGCATTTCCTCACAATGACCAGCCCTCTGCAAAGGCCATTACTCACCCCAGCCTGGTGCACTCCACCCTAGAGCAGCAAAACTGATGGGGCACCCAGATGTTTAGGGACACCAATTCCATTTTGGAGTTACTGTACCATAGAGGCAACTTCCAGTTTTCCTATTCCTCAGCCCACTCTATACATAACACCATAACACTGGGAGAGCACAAACCCCTTTCTTTAGCATATACTGGTGCACTGGCAGCATCTTCAAAGTAGTAGATTCTAAAATCATCTTTAAGATTAATTAATTGCATTTAAAGCAACGGGGCAGGGGAGAGAGGGTAAGTGCTTTCCTGTTTATTCTCCTCAGAAGATGCTTATAAACTCGCACGTTGAATGGTGAGAAGTTTGTTACTCCAGGATACAGTTATTGCCAAGGATAACAATTTGAAGGTACTTCCTATTAATATGGTAATGACCATATCCTGGGCTGATACACTGGGAATAAATGGTGTGCCTCTGGCACAATTACTACACTGGAAACAGGAAGCAGCTTTAGCGTAAACAGTAATTATACCATGTTTTAAATGAAGTTACAGAAGGCTGGAGTGAACTTTCTTGTTGGTAGCTTAACAAACGTTACAGTACTTCCAGACATTCTCACTCTGTAGCTGTCACCTTCCCTTCTTCTAAAGCCTTCAGAAGCTCTTCCACAAAATAACAATTATGTTTTTATTTACCTTGTACTTCACAACCAGAGTGGGAAGAGGGGTTTGGACTCACTCCAGCGCAAAGCTGGATTCTCCACATCAGCCTTGAGAGGTTTTGCAGCAGGGCAGAAGTCCCTCCTCATCTGCATCCCAAACTGGTTTAGCTTCCCACTAATGTACCAGTTACATCACATTAATGCCTTCAGGGTGGGGCTGGGCCATGGGCATCATGTGCTGTATAACCAAATCTGATCCCCACAACAACATTACAACCACGCCTCCAGCTACAGGAGACTTGGGGGCACAGGAAGGCAACGAGATGATGGTCCCCAGTTTTGAGTGTTGTGTTCCCACATCCTCCACAAATTAATTTCAATGGGGTGGGGGGACAGCAACCAAAGGAACTGTATCCTGATGGCTTGTTCCCACTATAAAAAGCCTACATGAGTCCTTGAAATCCTGCTTAATGATCAGATCTGCCCTCACCTGCAGCCCTCAACCCTTGGCACCAACATACAGTGCTTTGTTAAGGCCACTGCAGCCACAATACAAGGGACCTGAGCAGAGTGGCATCCCAGGAGCTCTGCAGGCCAGCACTGGGAAGAAAATTATCCCAGAAAGGGAAAACAGAGATAAACCCTGTTTATTCTGCCTATGCCTCCAACCTGCTGGCATATGCCTTTAGGATGCAAAGCTGGCTGTCAGCACACCCGTGAGTCATCTGCCCATTAGACGCAATTTACATCAACTGCAACAATAAAATTTCATGGACTGAGCTCCACAGTGCATAATTTGGCATGAGGAAGGAGTGGTTGGTCCTGCCAAGTTTAATTTAAAAAAAGAGAAGGTGCAAGATGCAACAATTACTATTTTCTGTTAATGGTATTGAAGAACTCAAAATATTTACACTGAATGCAACCAATTGCTGGAGTTGACGTTGTTCTGAGTAATGTAGAAAATGCTCCCTGGACAGTATCTCTATATACAGTTAAATACGAAGCAATCTGTGACATTATACACCAAATGAGCACTATCCTCTCTCTACCATTAAACATTCCTTTCCCTTCAATGATATGCTGTTACCTATGTCACCTCTTCCCTTTGCCTTATAAGCCAAGATATAAAAAGCTGGTGACATGCAAGAGCTTTACCATTTAGAGCTGCCAAATGTAAACTAGGCTTGGAGCGTGCAGGCAGATCAGTATTTTTACACCCTCAAATGTCAGTAAGTTCAGTACAACACAGGAGAAGGCATTCAAGACAACACTCGAAGTGCTGTACACATTAACATGCCCCTGCTCCTGCTCAGGAAAGCTGCGTGCACCAATATTTTCATGCGACAGAGTTGAGCCTTAAGTCCCAAACTCTTGGGTGAGGTGCAATTACTGTCTGTTCCTGTGCTGCACTTAACTGCAGAGCTGGCCTCAGGAACATCTCCCAGAGCTTGAAGGTTTTCCAATGGCAGAGAGCTGGCAGAGCAGCTTCCATAATCCTCTCCAGCCTCCCTGCTGAGCCAAGCATAAGCAGAGGGAGGAGAGGGCCAAGTCCACAGCTTGCTTCATCCCTGCTCATCCACAGCCCTCTCAGCAGGCCCTCGTGGCCACTGCCAGCCGGGCCCCGCGGCAGCAGCCAGGCTGCCATAAATTACAGCGGGGGACCAGCCCAGGGACACGCTTTATTGCTCAGGATCAGGCAAGCACAGTGACTGCTGCTTCCCTCCTCTCCGAGCTGCTCTGTCAGCTGTTGGGCTGTGCTGAAAGACCAGGGCCTCGGTGCAGGAGCTCAATGCCAGCAGCACAAGGCGATTCATGATTTACCCCCCACCTCCTCCAGGGCTCAAATGGGACAGGCATTTTTAAAGGCACAACTTTATGGGGGCTACACAGGTAGGAACACCTAAAAGCTTTTTAACTGTCGTTTTAATGGCTGGAGAAAGTTAGACGAATAATCCAATGTTACCAAGAATTAAAAAGGTCCTTAAAAAGTGTTTTTTAAGCAAGGCTTTGGCAGGTAGAAGTGACTGTTTGCAAAGCCACAGTCTGTCACAGTCATGCGTAGACAAAGCCCAATGGAAAGGACTGTCAGCATCCATCAAAACGAGCTGTAAGAGTACATCAAGTACTTGTTTTCTCTATGCCCTACCCTTAAGATCCAGGCAGATCACTCTGAGTGTAGTGAAGAGATCTCTTGGGAGAGATAACTCCATCCTGTCTCTTGGCATAGGCAAACAGAAACCCCAGTAAGGGCTACATGAGAAACTAATCTCCCATTGCACTTAATTGTAGCTAAATCATAAAACACCTTTCAAGAGGCTCCATGATGCACTCACTATGTACAATCCCTCTTAATTTTTTGCCCTCCAATGCTGCTTTAAGTAGAGGGTTTGGAGCCCAAGAAACAATAACATGAATTGGATTTCTTTTAGGTTAAGTAGCTGTGTCAGCTCAGACAAAGGACAACTCACTAAGGAAAGCTGCAGGAGATCTGCCTGAAATTCCCTGTCATCCTCCTTGTCCGAACAGCTCCAGGGGCTGGGAAGATGCTGAGGCAGTACAGAAAGAGTTGTAATAATGGCCGGTCTT
>JAYRBT010000082.1:3883969-3898327 GCA_036023395.1 Myiotriccus ornatus | reverse complement strand
TGGCAGTGAGGTCCTCAGGACGTAGATGGATTGCCTTACAGGGCTAACGGGCTCCACCTGCCCGGGGAGTGGCCCTGTAGACCTTGGGCTAACCCAGTGTGAGTCTCTGTTAGGAAGTGTCACATCCCTCACTGTGTCCCTGTCGCCGTTATCGCAGTGCCTTCAACTTCCCTTTATCTCAGCAAATTACACCCAACTTGCACTTTTCACTCCTGTGCCAACTTTGCCTTTGATGTTTTCGCGCTCTCTTTAATTCCTTCACTTCACTCGTGGTTACAGCCTAAGGAGGGTTAAAGGGTGGTGACTTCAAGGACAGATCCTGCCTGCCTGCCTGCCTTGGACTCCGCCCCCCATGCATCACCAAGCCAGCCCAGCATCAGTGCTCAAGTAACTTCACCTGCACATCACTGTGGGGAAGTTGCTCCAGCTAAATTCAAAACCTTAAAAAACAGTTTTCAGACAGATCGGCTCCTTAAGCCAGAAAATAAAGTGCTACAAACACTGGATTTAGCCCTACCTCCCAACATGGAGGTGATCTAATCACACCAACCTTCACAGTCCCACTACTTCCTTCAGCAAAAGACTGTTGCTTCACACATTCACCCCAATGCAAGTCACTGCTGTAACAGCAGGTCATGGTAAGGAGGATTTGCCAATCAGTCAGGGCTTCTGACACCCTTCAGCAGTCAAGAGAGAAGCTATATCTCCAACTTCACATACCACTTTTAAAGCTGCCCCTAGTCTGTCAGAACTTCAGGGTTTTTTCTCTTGTTTAAAGAAAGGACCCTGGCCCAGCAGGCTTTAAAATCAAGTTTTCATACCAGTGAACAGCAGCTACAAATGTACCAGGATTTCTTCCACAAATTCATCTATTCAGCCCTTCCACTTCCTGACCCTACTTCCTAAGGACTGCAGTGGGGACAAGGCACAAAGATCCTTTAACAGCTGCTGCATGAAAAGCAACACACACAGAGCAAGCTGTGGAGTCACAAGGTCTGTTCCTACCCCTGGAGGCCCAGATATTTTTGGGACGCCTGGCTTAGTCATTGGTAAGACAGGAAAACAGTCAAGTTCTAACGTGGTCTTGTTTCAATACTTCATGTCAAATGATTTAACGCGCAAAGAGGCAGGTTTGCTCCGCGTGGCAGTGCCAGTGATGCCCATCACCAGCTGCAGCATCTCCTGCGTGTTATAACATGGTCCTAGCGTCCTCAGAAACTGGAATTTCCCAGAAATTACCACATGTACATCACTCCAGCTTGAGTACAAGATGCAGCAGGTAGCAGAAGAAGTGGGAATATCAGGGATTCCCACATCTCCCTGCCACGATGGAAAGACGAAAAGGTCATTCCAGTAAAGACAGAACCAACCTGGATCAAATAAGGGCCAAAAAAAATTTATAGAGGGTGGCTTAAGAAGGTCTGTATTTCCAAAAGGCAAAAAGCACCCCTCTTCTGGAGAAGCAGTATGTATATCTGCACACACACAAGGTCCAAGGCATTCCCCAATGCAGCCAAGAGCCGTCCCTATCTACAAAGCCACCCACAGCTCCTGCTCAGCCACGTCTGCAACGTGACACAGGAGGAGAAATTCGAGACACCCAGAGCCCTGTCAGCTCGACTTCCTCCTCCAAAATCTAGAAACAACAGTTTTATGCATGACCAGCAAAGGAAGAAGAAAGATCTCCACATTTCATCCAGTTATTCCTATAAAATGGAGAAAGCAGTTATAAAATTGGGTATGTATACAATGGAAACAGTGCTCTCTGAACTCCCAGTCTCAACTGGTGATGCTTTCCAGGCTACCACTAAGTGATAGATTTCTCTGTGGCAGTTCCCTATTTGTTGTCCTAAATGTGTATGGGTTTTGCCTCCCTTTTTCTTTTGTGAAGTAATAACTTTACTTTTTAATATCAAAGTTTTATTAGAACTCTACTAGCCAGGATATAATTTGCTTTAGTAAACATACAAAAATAACTTCTGATGTAATCTTACAAGATTTTCAAGTGCTTAATATGTTACCACACAAATTTAGCAAGTGACCCTTTTTTCTCATGCTTTAGCAGAAGATATGGTCTGAATAAATGCTTAAGGCATCCCCAAAAATGCAGCTTTTAGGATCTATAAAGGCCAGAAAATCTGCTGCATCACAATAGGGGACAATACCCAAAGCCACCTTTTCGAAGGGAGTTATTTACTTCATATATCAGAGTGGAAAAGATGAACATTATTATTTAAACAGTCACTCTGCTACTGGGTAGATGCTGCAAGAGCCTATGTCAGCCTATTCGTCCCAGTAATGTACACCAGATAAATGCAGTGACAGGAGACAGATGTCACAAACAATGCTGTACACACGTGTGAACAGCACTTGGTTTCTGCAGAGTAGAAAGCTAAAAGAATCTGTTACGTTTTCACCTGATACATTTAATGCTGCAGACATTGGATGACTATTCCCCCTGGTAACACATCGAATCCAAACGCTCCTGACAATTCAAGAACTGCTGGAAACTACATCAGTTGAGTGTGCAATTCCATCATGGATCACTGACCAAAACCTGTCACTGCTTTTGGAGATCACCCCAACCTCTATCTCCTGCTTTGCATGGTACTTTTCCCACTTCACATCTCCATGCAGCAGAGGGAAAAACCTAAAAACTTCCCCTCCTTTCAATGTGATGCACAGGATTTCTACCAAAAAGTAGGTTTTCCCTTGGACTACACCAAGGTTACTTCGAGTAAGTGCAGCACACTGAGTGACAAAGTTCAGAGGCAGCACCTGGGTCTGAGGAGAAAACGTGGGGGCAAACACTTGATTGAAACACCTCCAGACATCACCCTGCGAACACACAGAGTCCCCTGCAGCTGCTGCAGGGCCCCCAGCACCCCTGTGATTTCAGCAGCAACAATATTTACCAGCAGAGGTTTAAATCCCAGGTTTTTAGGCTTCACAGCAGAGACTGTTCTTTATCCACTTTGAGGAAAACTGTCTCCACAGGAGTTATTGTTTCTGGCTGTCTGCAGATATGGGATTTACATCTGGTTCATATTTTCTCTCCGCAACTACAGTGGGGTTTTTTTTATTTTTTTTTTAAACAATGAATTTCTGGATGATGCAGTGGAAGAAACAACCACCAGAAGAACATGTTGGTTTGCCAAACCACCACAACCCCCTCCCATCTGACTGTACAGAGAGTAGGATCTGGTGGTCTTTGTGCCCTTGACACTGCACAGCAAGGTGTTTGTTGGGAGAACAAATCACCCTGTACAACCCAGAGAGACTCCCAAAAGTAACATTTCCATGAACTACTGAACTGTTTACAAATCAAAGCTCCAAAATTTATATTAACCTCTAGAGGTTATTTCTACCCCTCCTATACTATAAGAGAAGAGACCAAAGTACACCTCTCGGAATAAGAAAATTCCACTTCCCACAGCTGAGCAATAGCCCTGACTTAAAACCAAACTGGCAATTAGAGGTGGAAAGGCTCCACCCATTATCCATTCCTCCCCTACCAAACTTCACTTCCAAAATGCACTCCCCAAAGCAAGATTACAGCAGTGTGGAGAGAAGGGCTTGAAGTTCTCCCACAGTATTGCTACAGAAACAAAAAAGTACAGTATCTCAGTCATCAAAATAATCAGAGGCATATTGGAATCCAGTTTAACCACAAGACCTGCCAGCACAGCTATCAATGCATTAATCAGCTACATGAAAATTAAGCTTGAATCCTGTAGGACAGCCAACTTCTGCCCAAATACATCCATCAGCTCCTGCATCTTAAATACAAAACTTGCTACTGGAGCAGCACTCTTGCAAAAGCCCACACAGAAGTCTTGGTGATCTGCTCACGTCCTTTTTTCAGAAGTTATTCACTCTTAATATAGGTAAAGAGGCAAACAATTAAACTTTGATCCTCTGTCAAAACCATCCTAAGGTCCAAACAATAACTGAATACAGACGGCACAAAAACACAGCAAGAATATTGTTTCCAGGGTCTCCTTCAAAGCAACATTCAAACAGCCGCCCTAGCACCCTGCTGCCCACACTCTTGATTTTCAAAAGCCACCAAAAAACCCCAAAACATCCTGTATTGCAGCACAGGCTGATCTAACTCAGTATATCGAATGTTCTTCTGCACCTCTCACCCTGTAAGAAGTAGAGCAGCGAACAAACTAATAGCTGGATTGCTGCCATGCCAATATTTCAAGTGCATGCAACCCTAAACCACTTCCCAGGTTTTTTTTGTTTCTACAAAAAAAGCAGGCAAGTATCACATTTATTGTGCTGCAATAGGAGAATCTGGTTATATTTGAGCAGCGTATCATTTCACCTGGACTAACTAAAATACTCAGTTACACAACAGCTAATCATGAACAGAAGATAAGCTCTGAGATAAAAATAGGGAGAAAGACAGAGAGACCTTGTAACAGTTAATCAGCATGATTCAGTTGTCAGCCTGCCATACGGAGCACCACCTGAAAAAGCCTTGAACTTCCCTCCAATAAATCTTTTTAAGCAATAAAACCTCTTGGGTTGGTTCTCCTTTAGTTTTATTTTTAAGTCATTCATCAAACTCCTGCTAATCCCCAAATATACAGAGGAATCAGAGTCCAAATGGGGAAGAGGTACAACATACCCTGAGTGTCACCCAGACAAGATTAGCCCGGCATCGACCCCTCACAGCATGTCAGTCTTGCTCGACTTCCATAAAAAAAATGTGCCTGAGCAGATTCCCGCAGGACAGCTTCATCCACAGGCTTCCTCTGTGCTCAGCACACTGGCTGCTGCCCAGGTACTTAACTCACTCAACATGAGCCGGATCACTGGGATTTCAAATCCTCATTGGGATCACTGTGCTACGCAGGAAGCCACAATGGGGACAGCAGCAGTAGCTGGCACTGGAGAGATGGCCAGGGATGGGCACGTGGCAGAGAAGGCAGGGAGTGCTACCTCTGTGATACAGAGGCAGTGGTGATTCTGGAGGAAGACAGGCACCATTCATAATCGTTACCTTGGTAGAGAGTGTTTCATGAAAATAAAACTGATTTTGCTTTCTCCTCTGTCTTTCCCGCAAGGCCGCAAGACATTTCCCAACAGCCCTTGGAAGATGAAAGCAAAAAAAGATCACTTTGGGCAAATGTGGGAGACTTCAGCATTTGTTGCTGAACAATGGTGCCTATTCAAGTCTCGGACTTGCTCTGGCTGTTAATTAGGAAAGTAAACAAAAAAAGAATTATAATTTAAGCCTTCACTAGATATTTGGCTTTCTAATCTCCTCTAGAGAATACTGTCAAACTCCTCTCCTGTCCAAAGCAGGGATTTACACTTCCACGCCAAGCCAGTTTCCCAAACCTTAATTGGAAGTGGCACTAAGTTCAAGGCGGGCTTACGCAGAGTAAGATTCAGTAGCAGTTTCATTAAGCCAGTTTTTCATGTGTTAACTTCATTTACCCGTTTAAGACGATGAATAATTCAGAAGTATCAAACAGCTCTGCTGTCAGACATATGTTCTCTGATCTCACCAATGATTTATGGCCCCACTTCAGGTCAGCAGCGCCCACAAAATCACATTTGGGTCCTGCTATTCATCCTTTGGGCTTTGCCACCAGCCTGGTTGTCCATCTTTGGATGTGCTAATTACAGTCACTCACTCATACTATGTCTCTAATTTTAAGAAGCTGTTTTCTCCCAGGTGTAATGTGAACAGAGATGGGATATTTAGTGCAACCAGCTGAACGCTTTGCTCTGCTGGACGGCTGCTTGCTTTGGGTTGGATCTTCCAGGTCTGGCCAAATCCCTTCAGTTTTGATCCTTCACAGCTGATCTTGCCCTGGCCTCAAGTTCACCCCAAGCACAGCTGCCCCACATTGCAGACACGATACAGCAGTTCAGCCATCACCTGGTGTGGTTTCCTTTGGAGCCAGATACTTTAAGCTGACCCAAGGGACTGAAGTTTAGTTATTTTAAACACTTCCTCTCGGAGCATCTCTGGCATGGCTGTAAGATTTCCACCTGCCTTTCCCATCAGGCATGACAAGTATTATGACACCTAGCATTAAGCAAAATGGCAAAACCATACAGATATTCCTATGGATGAGGAAAGGTCCCATCTGTGCTACATCTTGAAGCTGTGTTTTCCTCAGCAGCACACTCACATCTGGATAGAACGGAACACAGCAGGACGAACTCCATTAAGGAAACATGTTTCATCCCTCAAAGGCATGTCAGCTCGCTTTCAGCCAACACTTAAAACCCAGACAGGAAACCTCACAACTTTCCTTCTGTATCCCGCTTCTCCAAATTCCCCAGACCACTGTGCCCGACACAGTGAGGTAATCCAAATGCTTTTCCCTGATAAAATACTACACAATTGTTGGAGTAGCCCCAAAATACAGGGATGCAACACATGCAAAGCAGCTGATGCCCAACCACAACCTTGAGCTGCATCAGTGACACAGCTTTGATTTCCTTGCTGAAGTTCCCTAAATATGGGCAAGATGCTTCAACCACCAAGATGAGAATGGTCACAGCAGGTTTGGTCCAGTTCACTTCCAAATGATTCAATGTGAATCACATTTTCTTCAGACCAAGCAGTTTGAACTTTGTGAACGGGGTATTTTTGCTGAGAGCGGTAAAACCCCCCACACACACATGACTATATTCCCTCTAATCTTTACCACATTTACTAGTTTTGCTTTTCCAACCCAGCCAAAAGGAGAACCACCACTCTTTTCAGTACAGAAAACATTATGTGATACCTTCAGAAAAACTGAAATTTAACAGGTTACTGCTGCTTTAACATATATATTTCAATTACACTAGACCAGAAGATGAACTAAACCAGCCAAGCAAACCAACTGCGAGTCACAGATGGACACAGTTCTATCCATTACTTATGGCACAGGGAAAAGTTACCAAGTACTTGGCAAGTCGGTTTATCACTTTTCTCTGAATTTCCAGAGCTGCCTGAAGTATTACCTCTAAAAAACAAAAGTTAAGCAACCAGCTATGAATCAAAACTGTCTTCAATGAAGACAACAGTTCTTGTTGAAGGATTTTAATGGAGACTGGAAAATGAAATTTGACACTTCTTTCAGGGGAAAAAAATCCACCTCAATTAGTTGCATTTTTTTCCTTTTTCAAACCAAAAAAACCGACAAAAGCCAGTCAGTTTGATTATAAATATGAAATTAATACTTACTGGATTTTCTAAATAAATAGAATTTTGGGAAAAAGTAACTTCTTCTCATGCAGCTATAAGAGGACAGAAACTTACTCCAGCACAGCAGTAGCAATGCTTGTAATGGCATTGTACCAGAAGACAGCCAAGCTCACAAAATTCCCAAGAAAGAAGAGGCTGTTCCAGCAGCACTCTGTGGCTGGGATGGTGAATATTACCCACAAGCAGTATATTCTATTTTCAGCACATATTTAGTATTGAAAATCTCAGCCTTTTTAATGCAGAACAGACTGACTTAGCATCTTCTCTTACTGAACTACACCACACCTGGGGGAGAGGAAAATATGATTTAAAAGTATCTCCCAAACAAGAGAGCAGCACAGAAACCCTCACGTTTCAGTGATCTGTCAAATCACAGGCCATTAGTTAACTGGGTTTTGCCTACAGAAGTTTTTCCATGAATTTTTTTTCCATTTTCTTTTTTAAATAAAATCACTCAAATTCAAATTTCATTATGTTGATCTTGCAGTTAACCTTGAAAAAAAATCAGGGCTTGAAGGGCTCCTTATTACTTGCTCAACACTGCTTATGCAGTGCCTTTGGTGAGCTGCAGCTCAGCAAGAAAACAAAACTAGTTGCCGTTTTCCAGCTCCAACAACCACACTTTGCAGCTGGCTGTTGACATTTAGAATGAGATTTTCTGTGTCAGAATTTTCAGCATCCCAAAGTTTACCAAAATTTGGCCTAGTCATAGCATAGAGATGTAGTATATAGACTACAGACATTTGAATTCTGCACTTTGATTAAGCTCCCACCTTTACTTTACTTTCTTCAGGCCCTCATGGTGAGTTGTGGGATAAGACTCTGTGTGCTCAGCTACTCTGTTTCAAGAACATTTTATGACAAAGGTGAGAAAAATGTAAAATACCTGTGGATTTGCCCGTTTTTATGCAGGTAGTCCAGCCCCTCCAGCACCTCCTTAAGGATTGTGGCTATACAGGGTTCATCCAGGACACCAGTCTTGTGTTCTCCTTTGGCCACGATGTGCTTGATAATATCCAACACAGAGCCTAGAGAAGAGAGTTAAACACCTCAGTTTAAACCACAAGAACTGATTCACAGTTAAGTGTAGTTTATAATCATTTAATATACAAGTCCAAGGAATTCAGGATCAAAGTCAGCAGCTGAAGCCTTTGCTGCAGGAAAGCAGAGGCAACGATGCACACCTGGGTGCAGATCCTCAAGGTGGGCTCCAGAACCCCTGTGATCACAAGTAACTGAGAAGTTATTTGAACAAGCCAAAATGTGACATGTACATACACAGGGCTCTTGGATGGTTTTTAAGTAGATCCTGATGCTACAACTGGTTTAGTGCTGAGCACTGGAGAAGCTGGAGCAGGGAAATGGAAAAAGCAGGGGGCTGCCAGGACTCACAAGCCGAAGGCAACAAGCTTGATAAAATTAAACTCTCGGCTCCTACAAACCCTAGGCAGAGAAATAGCAGGAAAAATCTAACCTGTGAAAGGGCTGACACCACCCTAACAGGAAAAAAAGTGGAAATCATTAAATAGAGAACAAATGAGGCTCAATTCTGACAATTAGTCACTTCTTCACTGTGTACAAAACTGGACTGGCTTAGATCCTTCCCTAGAAGCATCATGTTTAGTCTCTCTCCCAAGCATGGTGTGAATGACATCATCTTCCATGACAAACCACACTTTACAGAGCAAACCACCTCTTTGAATTGCACCCAGGAATAAGCAGAACCAACGACTCATTGCATGCCTCTTGTGCAAGGTCCTGTTTCCATGATATACTGGGCACTGTACTCTTTGTATTTGCATCTGGACTAAAGACAGTCTTCTCAGAACTTTTTATTGCTCCAGTATGGGATGTCTAAGCCTCTTTTCCAAAGCCTGTGCTATTTAGCCCTTTCAAAGTCGGGTTTCTGTGGTTTAATGACTGAATAGGGACTAGTAGGATTTTTACAGCTATGGGCACAAAGCAATGTCAGCGGTCCTGGGAAGTTCTTAAAGAATGAGAAAAGCAGGAAAAACTGCCCAGCACAAATTCCAGCTTTGCTTGTCTTTGAACAGGGAGCTGACAGGGAAAGAACATCCCGGTACTAACTCAGCTTACAGGGAAAGAACATCCCAGTACGAACTCAGCTAGTTCAGAAGAGCTGAGTTCAGCTCTAGAAAAGTTTAGAAAAGTTCGTTCTTCCTAATCCACAATCAAAAAAAGGTTAAGTTTTTTGTATCTGAAGAACAGAAACTTGCTCTCATGAGTTTGGTCAACAGGAGAATTACACTTTCCACCCTGTAAATGCGTGAAGAAAGTGGAAAAATACAATGGAGGTTTTTGGTTTGATTTTCTTCTCATCCTTTAGGTTCAGATAGACAAAACCCCTTTCCTCCTTTATTTTATTAACTATCCTATTTGAATTTCTAGGTCAAAACAACTGTGCAGATCATTTTCACTTAGGAAAGCATTTTCCTTTTGGATTCTCTGACAAAAGCAAAAAGGCTGCAATGTTTGAACACAAACACCATGTGGAAAGGCTCATTTTGCACAATTCAAATTGCACAGGAAACAATTCCCTGGGTGCACAGTGTCCCTTGGTTTGTGTAAAGCATCTAACAGCTTGCTGAAGCCAGGAGAGTGACTATTCCCACCTTCTATCTCCTCTAGCCCTCCAGCACCAGTCCTCACACTGTACACCCCGACACCCACTAAATCCACTGAAAAATAAACTGAGGGAGAAATCTGTTGGTAGTGAGCATAACCTGTGAACAGACGAGGTTTTGGAGTCAACAAAGAGGAAAAAGGAAGGTAGGAAGGAGGGAGAAACATTTGTGAATGGGGGAGTAAATGCCTTCTGTCAGCAGCAAGTGGTTAGACCAGTTCCATGGCTGCCCTAAATGGCACCTCCAGCTTTCTCTTCCCAAAAAAATCTCTGCTTGGTTCAGGATATTTGAAGAAGATACAATCTTAACACAGCGGAAATTAACAAAAATGGGGAAAAAAACAAAGGAAAATGAAAAAAAAAAAAAACAGAAATGAAGTTACATAACATTCCCCTCCAACATTTTATGCAAGAATACTCTTCAGCCTTCCTTTACCACACCTGAGCGGGGAAACACACTCATGTTTACTGAGTCTGGACACAGATATCAGCCAAAGGTTTCACCCAGACATACTTCAGGCTGTTTTCACATATGCTGGACTTCCTGCATGAGAGCAAGATTATCTCTACTGAAGGAAACTGCAAAACCCCAGATGTCAGAGCATGTTCCCCTTCACTAAAGTCTCACCTCCATGTTCTGAGAAAAGGATCTTCTGCTGTGTGCCACAAGGACTCACCTGGACTTCAGCCTGTCACGTTTTCATATTTAAAGAGTTCATGCTTACAAACCCCGGTGTTTCTTATTTTGGACAGGATTTTTTTGTGACACCAAGAAAAAACCCACCAAAATCCCCTCTACTTTCACTGTTCAGGTCTTTCCTCTCAAATGTGCCTTTATCTGGAGAACAAATTGTCACTTGTTTTGGAAGTCCAGTGAAAATATGTGGTTCTTCACGTACTCATTTTGTCCCCTTTCCACCCACAGCTCTGTGTGCAGACTTTGTTCACAAGCATTTCCCTTCTCCTGCAAAGGGCTCAGGGAACATGAGGAGGCAGATCATATGGTGCTCAAATTCATTTGGTCAAAAAATCCTCTATTTAGCCGAGTCAGAGGTTGTATTTAACCCAGAAAAGGGGGTGGAGGGCAGACAGACAAGAGGGCACGCACAGAGCCAGCCTTGGTTGTGAAAGGGCTGATTCACACCCAGGCTATACCTGCTCCCACTCCCGCCTGCCACTTTTTAAGCACAACTTTTTTTAAAAACCACTTTCACATTGAGATGTTCATAGAAGTGGGGGAATTTGCCAGTTGTCTACAGAAAGGAGAACAGCAAAAAGGGATCAGCAAAATGCTTAGTGCAGGAAACAGCAGAAAAGCAACCCAAAAGCCACCTTTCTGTTGGAGAAAATGTTATTAGGATCATCCCCACTTTGTCTGTTCAGGGTTTGGCTACTGGCACCACAACACCATGAAGTTGGGATTTTTCCACCTCACAAATCAATACATTTGGGACTTGATCCTGACTCCCAACTAAACTGCAACTTCATAAAGAACAGCCCCATGGAATACAAAGAAGGAAGCCAAGCTGCCCTTTCAAGCACTGCTTCATGCCACGTTCGAAATCTTCCAGCATTCTGGCCCAGGAAGCCTGGCATGGAGCAGTGGAATCTCCAAACAGAAACACACAGCCAAACAAGAAAGTACTTTGAAAGCAGAAGTCATGGGAATTTTGCTGTTAAGAAAAACACCTTCTGCTGGGTCAGGATTGGATTTCAGAACCAGGCTGATAAACTCAATGCAGAGTTGTTCCCAAGGGTCCCAGCTAAGCGTGTGACACAGTCACCAGGGTAAGACCTGGTAGGATACAAATACTCACACCAACTCCACATGAGATCAGTGGATCACAGCCCCATCCTGAGTCTAAGGGGAAAACCAGAGTGTTTTGCACAGAGTGGGCTGTTCCCGGTCCAGCAGTACAATAACAGCTAAAATTAACTGGAAACTAATTCAGCTGAACTGGAACCTCAATCTAAACCACACAAGAGCATGTGCTTTACAAACAGACCATACTGCTTGAAAACACCAGCACGACAGCAGGTACTGCCAGCTCCTGAGCCAGCTTCCAAAGCAGCTGAGGAGGAACTGGGGAAGTGAGAGTACATCCGAATGCACCTGGATCTCTGACTAAATGCAGTTTCACTATGGATTTGTGCTCCATGTGCAAACTGTTCTATCACACCGGGTAAGACAGAAGTCTCCCATAATCTAGTGGCCAGAAGATGAGGTTCACATTGGAGATAAGGCACCCAGCTCTGTATTATACAACAGTTACAATATTCTCAAGGGGAAAACAAATCCACTGCAATGCCCCGAAAAGAAAAAATATAAATCTTTGATTCCTCCCTAAAATAAAACTACCATTTTAGACAACATTATGAGGCACTCTGATGCATATCACACATGGCATTAGGTTTGATTACAACAATTCCCTCATGATTTTCTTCATTAAAAATGCACAAGTAGCAAGTACAGACTCACAGCACAGGAGGGTCAGTGAGCCTTAAGAGAGAGAGAGAAAAAGAAATTAAGTTTGGCAGAAGCTGACTGGAAAGCTCTTCCAAGCCCAGAAGGGAAGCGTATCAGGAAAAGACAAAACAAGACACAGAGAAAAGGGCCAGAACTGGAGTCTAACCATAAATATAAATAATGCTGTCATTAACAAGGATGTTTAAAGAAATCTGGTGATGAGCAGCTGATCTCAAAGCCCAACAGAAGACAAAAGCAAGGAGACAACATTTAGAGATGAACGGGGAAAAAATGCAGCTATAAACAAATTCCTGCCCATCAAATATCCAGTGTGCAGGACATCAACAGGAAGCCTATGAGATGTTGTGCAATCTGATAAAGCATTTAGCATGGTTTGTCATTCATCACTGAAGTGTCTCAGTGATGAAACACTCTGACTTCCATGACTACTCTGACACCAGTGGTCATGGAATAGATCTACATGGAATACACAATCTCTCAGTGCAAACTGTACAGCAATTGAAAGGTAAGTGGTTTTCTGCTCAAACTCATGAGTTTGCCAGTCTGCTCTGAAAGCTGCTAATGCAGGATCTCCCAATGACAGCACAAGTCCCCAGGAACTCCCAGTACGCAGATTTACCCTCACCTGATAGAGCCCCACCTGTGACTACTGCAGGTCAAAGGCAAACATACAGTGAGTGACTTTTTCTGGAGTCCTTACTGGCCACACCAGCTCTGCAGACAGACAGACTGGTGTCTGTCCAGCTGCACAGTAGGAAAAGGTGTCCCACTGCTCCCTCCAGCTTCTCCCAGGAGTAAAGAGCAAGAAGCCCCACAGTTCTCTTTTCCTATTTTGGCAAGGCTAGAGAATATCTGATTAGGCCTGACTCAACCCACCAAAGACAGCTCCAACTTTCCAGAAACAAGTACAGCTGATTTCCACCCATGACAGCGGTATCTGAACAATGAAGACACAAGTAACCCACGAGCAGATTAACATCCTGAATTTGTAAGAGACAGATATTCAATTTTTGTATATTGACATCAGACAGACCATTTGCAATGGACTGTCTTGGATCCCAGCAAATGCAGTCCTGCCTTGCACCCCATACACATACCCAGCAAAACTATCTCTTTGAACACCCTGTACTATGTGCTGCTCCAAAGACACGGGGTTTTCTATGGCAGCAAAATGAGATGATGGAGTCCCACAGTTCACCAGCTCCCTGTTGTGCCCATGCACCAGCTTATGAAGCCATATTGTAAAAGGGATCACTGCAGTCACTGGTAATCCAGTTTTCAAGGCAGGGTGGAGACCAAACAGCCAGAACTCCTTAAACCAGCTTTGCTGCTGGAGAAAACTTGCATGTAATCGCACCCTCGGGGCAAGAAGTCCTAATTGTTCCACTGATTCGCTTTCGACAGCAAACCACCACAAACATCAACACTTCCTCTTCCAAATCCAGAGCACGTTTCTTTGACCTCACCTACTCCAGCAAGCACGTGGAATGGCATTTAGGAAACCTGTTTCTGACATTCTTCCTCAGGAGAGGAAGGAAGTATCCACATGACAGTCTTCAGTGGCACTGCTTAATGTTTCAGCACCTGGGGTTGAAGCAGAGAAGGGCACGAAAACCTGAGCAGAAAAAAAAGCTGGTTTGGAACAAGATTACAGATAAATGCAGGAGTATTCCAGCTGGAATTTTATGTGTCCCCAGAGGCAAAAGAAATGTACAGCAGAGTTGGTTGCTGTGGGAACCATATCTTGCATGTTATACTATAACTTAGGTGACAAAGCAAAGATACAGGATAAGTTAAGTGCAAAGAAAACTCCTCCTTTAACTTGTTCTGGCAAGTAGAACAGGAAAATTTAATACTTTAATTTAATTTCAAAAAAAAAAAAAAAAAAAAAAAGTCCAAAGGCATTTTAGTCATTTCACAATAACATTATACAAAAGAAAAATATATTATGGATACAAATAAATATACATATAGTCATTTTTCTTATTTTTTTCATTGTAC
>JAYRBT010000082.1:3866135-3883959 GCA_036023395.1 Myiotriccus ornatus | reverse complement strand
ATAACAGTAAAATTTAATAATTTAATTTAATTTAAAAAAAAAAAAAAAAAAAAAAGGCAGGTAACAGTACCTGCATTGATTTGCCATTTGAAGGCCTGGCACAAATAGGCTGGAAAATGGTGCTGGAAATTACTACACAACTTTGTGAGAACCAAAATCTGCCCCAAACCTGATGAACACTGATGCTGAACAGGCTGCATTTTTGACAACTGGGAGTTGGTAGATTCATTGCTGCTTCTTTTAAGACATCCCAGCATTAGCCAGCAGTTTCATTGAGCCTGACTGTCACCAGAGCCAGGAACTGAATCTGCACCTTGTCAGTCTCTGGCAAACAGAGGAAGAAAATGCAATAAGAAGAGCTGCTTGGATTCAATACTTCTGGGGCTGAGAAATACAGATACAGCAAGAGAACACCAAAGGAAAGGAAAGAACAAATTATACAAAACAAATGAAAAGACATTTAAGTAGATTGCTGGGGTTTCTAGCTTTGAAGCTTCTTCTTCTTAACCCTGGTTAAACCTCCTGAGAGGGAAAGTTAAGGAAAATTCCATTTTTTGCCTCCTTCCCTCTAGAGCATTTACACTGATGCATAAGAAATATGACAAGATCAAGGCAGAAAACAAGATAATACAATAAAGGGAGCAAAACAGCCTATTGCAGTTGAGATCAAAACATTTACAGGAGAAAATTTGAAGGCAAACTATTTTTTCATGCTTTTCTTGTTACAGGAGGGAATGGTGATGTATCTACACACACTCATGTACATTCTGCATTCATGTACAGTCCCATCTCCTGGTTCTGACTTATCCCATCCTTAATTGTTTGAAATTAAGTTGTGCTTCTACAAATAAAACTAAAAACCCTCAGGATGGATTAAAAACAGCACAGCTCTCTCCTAAGAAAATAATTCAACATAAACACAAGGATTTCTAAAAACCTGTGGCTTATGCTTTGATCATAACTCTGCTGGAATTCGGAGAGGCCAGATCAGAGATTAACACAGCAGAAATGGAACATGATGTCCTGTGTCCCCAGTGGAGGCCTAAGACTTGCCTACCTCCTTTTTGGTCTGGCTTGCTGAACTTGAGATCAAAGGTTGAAGTAAGAAGTTGATTAGATAATCTTTAAAACTTTTGGGAAATAAAAGGTTTAACTATTTCAATACAGTAATCTCCTTAGCACATTTAATTAGAAGGCTTCAAGAAGGCAGAATATCCAAGAACCCCACTTGGAAATGTTTCAATATTTAAAGCATTTGCATACAGTTTAAAAAATACTTTGGAGGTCTCACTGGCTGTGGGGTAGGACAGTAAAAATTGTTGTGTGATGTAGCAAGTCACCAGAGGCAGCTGTTTCATAGCAGCAACTGTTTTACGGAGTTATCTACAACCCTGGGTCACCTGTGAAATGAGAGCTCCTGTTAAAAGCAGCAAGAATTTAGAAGAGCAGGCAGGTCATGGTCAGCAAAAGCACAAGAACAAAAGGACAGCTGCTCCTCTTCCTACTAAAAAGCCACAGGAGTTTGAGAGCAGGACTGGGCTTCAGCTGGCTTTAAAAAGGCATGAGTAAAATTCATGACAGGGAAATGCCAGGGAGGCAAAGAGCAGGTCAGCAGTTGTCTAGAAATAGCCGTTGGAGTTTAGCGTGGAGTAACACCAGACCCAAAGGCTGGGGTGTCAAGTTGACATTGCTGAGCTTGGATCCCTACAAAACTTCCAGCATTAGAGAAAAGGGCCTGAAATTTCTACTGAAGGGAACAGAAACAGCAGATACTTCACAAACCTGACACAGACACACGTCACCAGATCTGAAAGAGGCTGTGGGAGTAACAGGACCTCTTGTCGGGGCCAGCTGGATCTCATCACAGCCACGTTTCTGCCATCAGCAACTCCATACCTGCTTCGGTGTCAAACCTGCCCAGTGCAAACTGCTCTCCCAGCAGTGACTCCGACCAGCCTGACTGCGCTCTGATGCCCAGCAGCAGCTCTGGGCTGCTCCCCAGCATGTCACCTCCTCACTGCTGGCGACTTCCAAAGATAGAGAACAAGTATCTTCCACCAACACAGCACTTGTGGAGACAAACAGCTCTGTTTCAGTGACAGTGTCAGTCAGGTAATTAAGGTAACTTTGAGTGCACTGTCTTCCTGCTCAGAGCTCAGAGGAGCCAGGCACTGTCAGACAAGAGTACTCCACGGATTTAGAGTATATTCCCTTGGAGACATTTCTGAAACACTTATATGTACAGCTAGATTAGGATTTCATCAAAAAGACTGTAGCCAGAAAATAAATTAAACTGCACTTACAACAACAACAAAAAAGGCTTGCATTACAGACTGGGCTGTCTTGTAGGCTGTTTATCAAAGTAATAACGTCAGAGTAAGTAGGCTGAAATTAAAACTAATTTCAGCCTGAAAGCACACGCCAGCATATACTGATGGAAAAGAAGCAATTAGATTCTGAACTTTTACCCAGAATAAATTCCCAAGTACAAAAGCCACAATCAAGATACAGAACGGACATCAAAACATATTTCACATGCGCTCAGTGGGATGTACAAATCTCAGTCCACACTTCCCGAGTGGTTAGATGGAATGAAAGAGTTAGGCTGCACTCTGTTTTTGGTTTTGTTTGTTTGGGGTTTTTTGTTTGTTTGTTCTTACTGTTGGGTTGTTGTGTTTGTTTGGGTGTTGTTTTTTTTTTTTGCTTTCTGATTTATAAACCAGCCCCAAAGGTTTTTCCTGTTGAGAAACCCAGGTCATTATTTTTCCCACTGGATGACAGATGACAGCAAAACAAGACACTTTATTACTGATAAGGACTAAGCTCAAAGGAATGAGAAGCAATTTTAAAAGTGTTTCTTGTTACATAAATCACTCAGCCTAAAACCAACTGAAAATAGTCTCATTAAAAGTGAATGAAAAAGCTCTTCAGTCAGAAAGCTCCAAACACAAGTTTCTTTCTCCATCCTTAGTACTGTCCTGTAGAATTTGCCTATGAGATCTGAGATTTCTCAAGCACAGACTTAAAAGAAGCTTAAAGTGAAAACAGCTAAAAAATACCTCTCAAGGTACCCTCTTGCTTAGAAACTGTCGGGTCATTCTCAAACTCCTTCCATTTACTTTAGCAATTCCTCCAGCCCTCAGATGACTGATTTAAGTGAAAAAATTTAACAGACTCCCAGAAATGTTGGGGAGGGGGAAGAATTATACTGTTACTAGTCTGTCTTTTATTGACTGACCCTGGTCTCCAACATATGCAACAGAGTAAGAAGCAGTGACGTTTCCTAGCACTGCGTTACTGGAAGTCTCCCACTGAATGCCAGAGCTGAACAAGGGTCAATTATGAGGCTGTATAACATAAAAGCCCATTCAAAGGGAATATTAAATGAGAAGCAGGTCTTCATTCACACCTCCAGGAGGCTGGTTCTGAAGCAGTGATTATTTTTCCAGAAATTTTCCAGTGTAGTCTTTACATCTGTGGTGCCTCGATAATGAAATGATGGTCCATAAAGAGTCTGACTTTTTCCCAGCTTTACACAAAAAAAAAACCCAACACCTCCACACAAAATTGAGAACAAACAGAAATAGCATTTGGAGGTTCAAGAATGAACCTCTTCACGACTTGATTCTGAGAGAAAACTGTTGTGAAATGACTGAGGCAGCTGTGCATTTTCTTCAGAGTTGTGTAGTCCCTTGGAAAAGGCCAAGCCCATCACTGCTGCCTCTCCAGCACCCCCAAAATCCCACTTCCTCATGTTGTGGAAACTTTCCCATAGATACACTTTTTATACACACACCAAAACTTCCTGTAGGCTGGCAGGGGACTCTTTTCCACACACAACCAGCCATCCTATCTTTAATGACCTGTTACATGGCCCTCCAAGAAAAGAAAGGGTATTGCTTACTGACACATGAGCACAGGAGACACTAAAATCCCTTTAAGACAGACTTAAGTTGGTATGAAATGCGATTTCCCTCAAGAGAACTGCTAAAATCCTTTAAAGAACATCTTCAAAGACACGTTTTATGGGCGCTGCTGAGCTCTTGTGGAAAAAGCCAACAGGTTTAGCCAGATTTTTCCACATCATCTTCTGGCATTTTACAGTTTTGAAAATTAAGCCAAGAATAGAGAAGCCAAGAAGTTTTTGTTTGAAAGCAAGAAAACAGGGATTTTTTTTTTTTTTTTCAGTTTTCAATTCCTTTTTACTAGGTTGCCAGGAAAATGAAGTCTTCCTAAACACAGGCTTAAGATTTAGCAACAGTGCTTTGTGTTATTATCCAGAACTTGATTCCATTTCTTGTCTCAACTGTAACTTAAACAGGGATCCTGGAAAATATTATGACATCAAATAAAACATTACTGATAAGAACTTTTCAAACTCTCTCTATCAAAAAAAGCGGTTTCTCCAGTGTCTGAGAGAATAAACCCAGAAAGAGGAAATTTCCCTGGCTCTGTGTAAATTGTGCAGTGATTTTTAAAAGCTACACTGTCACATATTTCAGTGTTACTAGTGATGTACAAAACATGAGAAGCTACTTCTGAGCTAAATGGGTTCAAGTTAAATACTATTATGTATTTAAAATATTTATTTCTTCTATTAATATTTACCCATCCCCCTGAGCTGGAAGACAGGAATGGAGAAGCAGAAAGAAGCCCCCATAATCCAAGGGGAAATCCAAGGTTAGCAACCTGCTACGCCACTTTAGATACACACGTGTGGATGGGATTCACCCAAGAGTACTGAGGCAGCTGGTGGAAGTGCTCACCAAGCCACTTTCCACCATTTACCAGCATTCCTGCCTCCCCAGGGAGGTCCTAGTTGACTGGAGGTTAGCAAATACAACACCCATCTACAGGAAGGGCTGGGAGGATCCAGGAAACTACAGGCCTGTCAGTCTGACCTCAGTGCCAGGGAAGATCACGGAGCAGATCACCTTGAGTGCTGTCACACTACACATACAGGACCAGCAGGGGATCAGGACCAGCCACTGTGAGTTTGTGAAGGGCAGGTCCTGCTTGACCAACCTGACCTCCTTCTATGACAAGATGACACAGCCTGTGGATGAAGGAGAGGCTGTGGATGTTGTCTCCTAGACTTCAGTCAAGCCCTTGACACCACTGCCCACAGCATTCTACCAGAGAAACTGGCTGGGTGAAAAAAGGCTGGGTGGACAAGGTCAAAGAGTGGTAGTGAATGGTGCTACATCCAGTTGGCAACCTGTCACCAGTGGTGTCCCCCAGGGCTCATCATCAGGGCCAGTCCTGTTTAACATCTTCCTCGATGATCTGGACAAGCGGATCGGGTGCACCCTCAGTCAGTTTGCAGATGACACCAAGTTGGGTGGGAGCACCTACTGGAGAGTAGGAAGACTCTACAGAGGCATCTGGACAGGCTGGAGAGATGGGTTGAGGTCAACGGTATGAGGCTCAACAAGGCCAAGTGTCAGGTCCTTCACTTGGGTCACAACAACCCCAGGCACTGCTACAGGCTGGGAAAAAGAGTGGCTGGAAAGCTGCCCAGTGGGAAAGGACCTGGGAGTGCTGGTTGACAGTAACTGAACATGAGCCAGGTGTGCCCAGCTGGCCAAGACGGCCAATGGCATCCTGCCTTGTATCAGGAATATGTGGCCAGCAGGACCAGGGGAGTGATTCTTCCCCTGTACTCAGCACTGGTGAGGCACCTCCAGTCCTGTGTGCAGTTCCGGGCCCCTCTCAAGAAGAAAGACATTGAGGTGCTGGAGCAGGTCCAGAGAAGGGTAGTGGAGTTGGAAAAGGTCTGGAGCACAAGTCTGATGAGGAACAGCTGAGGGAGCTGGGGGTGTTTAGCCTGGAGGAGGCTCAGGAGAGACCTTCTCGATCTCTACAACTCCCCGAAAGGAGGTTGTAGCCAGGTGGAGGTCAGGCTCTTCTCCCAGATAACAAGTGATAGGGTAAGAGAAAATGGCCTCAAGTTGCACAGTGGAGGTTTAGATTGGACATTAGGAAAAATTTCTTCACAGAAAGTGTTGTTAAACATTGGAACAAGCTGCCCAGGCAGTGTGCAAGAGTCACCATCCCTGAAGGTATTTATAAGACATGTAGATGTGGCACTTATGGATACAGTTTAGTGATGGCCTTGGGAGTGTTGTGTTAATGGTTGGACTTGATGATCTTAGAGGTCTTTTCCAACCTAAACTCTATGAGTCTATGAAATGTCTTAATTCACAAGCGGGAAGCTCAGGAGGTAAATAAGGGAAAGGGTACTACAGGAAGACAGGTTTTTACATTGCCTTTTACGGTAAAGAAATTGCACCACTCACCTCCACTAAGTAACTTCATCACCAGCCAAAGCTCATCTTTCACCACGAACGATGTGTAGTAAGATACAATGTTGGGGTGATGGCACTGACTCATGGCTTGAATTTCTTTCTGTAGAGAAAAATAAAGCATTAGCAGTTGGACCCAGTGATTATTACCCCTCGGGCACAGAAGTTATCTTCATCTTCCTCAAGACACAAAGAGGGTGCAAAGGAAAAGGATACCTAGAAGCTCAACAAAGGAAATCCAGAAATACTCTAAACACTTAGACTGCAAAGGTATTTTAGGGTGCTCTGCCTGCCTGTCCAGAAGGAAGAAGAAACTCACCAAGAAGCCCTTGTCAAGGACAACAAAGTGGTGGCAATCAAAACACCTGCATGCAGCCACAACAGAATATTCCCAAGAATTCACACATCTCTGACCTAAGAAGTTCCTGTTGACTTCTCTTTTCATTAAGACATTACACAACAGATACTTAATCTGTTGAAGACTGTCATTTGGATGAGGAAGGGAAATATCTGCCTCTGGGAAAAAAAGGCCTCCTATTCCTAATGTTTCTTCCCAGCAGGAAAGCAGATGGCTTAGCTCAGTCAGGTTGAAGGTACAAAGGACAGCTGTATCCTTTGTCATACTGGAAGAAGAGGGAAATCCCTTTGGGATCAGAAAGTCATTAGCTACTACAGGTGGAGAACAATATGAAATATTTCAGATATTAAATTGTTTTGAGTTTTGACCATGCTTAGTCTTAGATTTGCTTATGGGTTAAGGGTTGAGGTGTTCCAGGTTTTGGGCAGGAACACCACCACAGAAAGCACTGACTGATTTCATTATGCAAGCACAAATCACCAGTTTGGACAGAAAGCCTCACAGTTTCTTGGCTGTCCATAGACAAAAGCCATCCCTTAAGCCAAGCCTGGCACCCTGCACTGCACCCAGCCGAGCCATTGTGCTTTAGCCAAGTTGTACCTTCAGCCAAGTTCCCCAAGCTGTCAAGTTGTTCCCTCCAGCATCACCCACAGCAGACACTCATACCCCAAACTTCAGCTCTCAACTAAGACATTCCTTCACTGAGTACGTGGATGCCACTCACTTTTCGAAGGTTTAATCCCTGCTCACTCTCAGCCTCTTCCCCACGACACAGACTTAGCTGACCCCATAATCCCAAACTCACTGAGAAGGAGAGGAGAAAGGGTCCTTCACACCCTGATCCTTTCCTCCCTCTAGGCACAAGACCTCCCTGGTACTGAAGTACAAGAGAGAGCTCTGAGAAGAGTTCACTCGTGTCTAGGACACCCCACAAACGCAGCACATTCTCCTGCTCACGTGCAAAGCTCTGCTTGTGACCGAGCACAGCGCAAAGACAAACTGTTTCCCCTTGGCAAGGCTTTAGCTGGCAATCACAGCTCCAAAGGAACAGGCTCATGTTGATTTATCCACCTAACACTGCTTTTCAGGGAGTAGGTGCATTTGAGGAATCCAAAGCAATCGGTTCCTCTTTCTGCTTCCCCAGAAGAGACACCAACTTTCCAGGAAACTTCAACAAGCAGATTAGAGAAGAATCCTTCTAAACAGGAAAGGATATTTCAAGAGTGGGGAATAGGCTATTCATCTCCACGTAGATACTCTTTGACTAAAAACCACTCTGTGAAAATAAATACAGCCTGAAACAATATCCTCTGCTTACTCTGACAGCTCCAGCTCCCTTCCTTGTATCAAGCCATTTTTCAAAAAGGAAATAAATCAGCAGCTTTGGGGTTTTCTGTGGCTTTCTACAGTTCTCTCTCTGACAACTAGAAAATACCACATGTGCACAAGTGGCACCAGAGGAAACTGAGGCAGAAAGCAGCAGGCAGGACTGGTGATCCATCCCATCAGCCAGACCTTCCCCAAACCCAGCACTCAGAAATGATCTACAAGATCTGTTTTTATCTTTCTTTTTTTTAAAATAGACCATTCAAAATATTTTGAAGCAGCTCCCTGGGAGATCAGGAGAGTAATACAAGAAATATACACAAACATTGAATATTTTATATATATTAGTGTATCCCACTGCATTTCAGGAGGCGATGAGACAAAGTCTGGACCAAGTTTACTTCAGAACCTAGACCTGGATCAGATCTCTGCTGTTTGCACAACCCTGTACAGTGGCCTTTTTCAGGCATTCCGTGACACTCAGTTACTATTTTATTATTTTTCAAGAACTTCCTCTCTCAATCACTATCACAATCTGCTCCCCAGGCTGGGAAGCACAGTTAGCAAAATAAATAAATTTAATAAAATAGCTTAAGCCTGTCATATGCTTTGGTGCACAAAGAAGGGGAATAAATAATCACAAACCTGATCTATGCAATTAAACACCTCTGTCAGCCAGAGGATGTTGTAACACAGGCAGATTAATCCATTTCTCACACAGTGTAGCACAGCTCTGAATAATTAACTGCATCACAGCCCATGACTTTCAATGTTTTTACATTAATACCAATCAGAAGGAGCAGCAGCCAGGCAGACTTTGCCTCCCACTCACAGACCTCCACCTCATTTTCAGCCGTTTTCTAGGCTAATCTCACACCTACATCAAAGCTTGGTTCCTCTTCACCCCAAAGAGAGTAACAACATCCTGAAGGCTCAGCACACACAATTGTTTTAAGTGAGGGTGGCAAATCCCAGCAGGATTTGTGTTAAAATGCTTCCTGGCATAACTGAAATGCAGCCAATTCTGCCGTGCATGCACAGCCTGTGCTCCAGCAGCACAAATGCAAGGGCTGAAGGGCTGCTGTGAAACCAGGAATCCCAGTCAAGGATCACTGGGCAGCTCTGCTCAAATGCATAGCTACAGAAAGAGGGAGCAGGGGGGACAGAATGCAGCAACAGCCCTTCTGTGGGTAGTAAGCACAGCTTTAATATATTTCCAAAGCTTTTCTGAGAGCTTGCTGCTCTTCAAACACAACAAAGTCAAAGCAGGCAAAGGTTTCCTCTCCCTCCCCCTTTAACTAGACCGCTATCCCCAGATAACTGAGCTACGACTCTGCTTCCCTCATTTTCCCCAGCACCGAAACTCTATTGGAAGACTCCTAATAAAAATCTCAGCGGTTTCCACACCTCTGTAATTACACCAGTGCTAAACATCAGCATTTATCTGGGCTGCTCTACACAAGTTTTAAATGTTGCTTTATTCCCTCTGTGCCAACAGTCATGGGTCACTCGACAAGGCCCCCCCCAGGCCATGTGCAGATCCGGTGGGTGACAGGCAGCTCTTCCACCCAGCACCCCTCACACTCCACGGCTCCCATGATGAGACAAAGCCTTCCTGCCAATTCCCATAAAGTGCTCTGCTTTCTGCTCAGCTATGGAGAATGAATTACCGACAACAACATGTCTAGACACAGGCAATGGCTTGGAAATGCTTACATGCTCACCCTGGGCAAGATATTAAAAATATCTGCATTGTCAAACACCAAAAGCAAATAGACTGGGATTAGCTCTAAATGCCTCCATGGCTTCCACTAAGGGTTCTGACAAATGTCCACCGACTTACAACTGAAGTTTGAGTTAACAGGAGCAGCTAAGGCTGTTTTAGCTACCAGCTCAACTTTCTTAATGGTGTTTTCTGTTCACACCATCACCTTCTGTTCTTTGTGTTTATCTGTCCCTGAGGTTTGCTTCAAAGGCACTTGGCTCTCAAATACAAGGATAAAAATCGTGCTTTATTTAGTTTTACTTCCTACATGTTGACATGAACTCAAGAGATAGAGCACAGCAGCAGAATGCTTTCATGTGGCTACCTGCAACTTCAGAGGAATCCAGAAAGCTGCCAGCTTGGCTGCCCTGTTTGAAGGCAATCATGACCATAAGAGAACTGGGGAGGGAAAAGCACAGCCCGGTGAGAAACCAAAGGAGGTCAGCTGTGATCACCCCTTGAAAACACCAGTGCTTCAACTATGGCTGGCAAAGATCATAAACCATGAGATTTCAGCTAAGAGATAAGGCATTAAAGCTGCTCTTCATCCTTTTAAAGCAGGATTTATAGCTCCAGTCCTACAGGCAGCCATAACTACTCAAATTTTGCTCCAATTGAAATTCTCACGGTTTAGCTAAAAGGTTGGAAAATTGAGAATATTAATTCATTCCTCTTTCAAAACATAAGCATAAGAACAAAGAAAAAAAAACCCCAAACATGTTCTTCTACCACAACCAATTTGAGAGACATTTTTATTATAAGGAGGTTGGAAAAAAGCAAAAACCTTAAAATCAGAGATTCTGATCCAACTTCCACTCCTTGTATTATTCAACTCCTTACCTCAAGATGTGGCTACAAGAGCTAGAGTGGCACGAGTAAAGAGGGGTTAAATGAGCCCTAGAACAACAGTGGGAAAGAAACAATTCTGAAAGGGATAAAGAGACTTCATCATTAATTAATCTCAGGTGATGGAAACAAAACACTCCCATAGCAAGTCATTCAGCAGTTGCCCATTTCAATGGCTACCCTTCAGCATCAGTCATTCATTCAGTATTAGTGACAACTTACTGAAGGAAGCAAACATTTAGGACTGTTGTGGTGTTGCAACTCATCCACAGCCATTTTTTGTTGGTTTCAGCCACAAAGCAAACGGGCAAGTGACTGACTCAGCTTTACCCTCATCACCAACTAACCTATCACTGACCCTTAGTTGTTCAGGTCAACACCCAGTGCTTACAGCTCAGCAAAGCTTTAAATGTGTGATTAGTCCCCACAGACAACTGCAAAATCACTGAAGTTCTTTACATGCACCATCTCATGCTCATCCAATACCAGAGAGGGAAGACACTCTACATTCAGGATTTCCTGCACCATTAACCCTGATGTTCATACTGAACTTTACTAAAATAAAATAAAACAAAAAACCAAAACCAACATCAACCAAAAAAAAACAACTTCAACCAACCCAGCAACTACTGTTTCTGTTGTTGCTGCTTTGAAAAACAATACAATCAAGCTGCACCCAGCATAGGTTTAAGTCTTGTGTAAAGCTGCAATCCCATCATGCAAGAAACACACAACATGGCATATCATTGACCATGCAGAAGCCACATATTATAGATCAGATTCTCTGGCACTGACACTTGGGGACTTTTTCTCCTGGAGCAAGTATAAAGGTCCTCAGGCCTGAAACTGGAATTATAATGGCAATTCCCATCAGATGACAGACATGGATGAAAGGTCTGTACTACTACTACACCAGCCTGCTGCTTTGTTCCCAACAACCTTACAGTCTGCTTAATCCACTTCGAGGAACAGCTCTGTCAGATCAAAGGCAGCTCAATATCCTGTCCAAGTCTTCAAAAGAAGGTGTAAAAACCCTCTAAAAAGCAGTTACACAGTTATCTGCCCAGAGGGGAGACTTCTGACTAAGCCTGGGCAGTTAACAGTTGGCTTATGCTTTAAACCAGGGGAGTTCATAATCCTTTTTTTAAATCCTATCTAATTTAACCTTCTCAACTATAGGTTGATTTATTTAATCTCACGCAATGTTTGATCTCCGTATTTTTGGCAGAAGTTCCCCAGGTTAATTCCATGAAATTCTAAAGGACATTTCTGATTTACTGCAGTTCAACTTGTTCCCTCTGCCTCCCCAACTGCCCTCTGACCACAGCAGTGGAAGAGCAGTACTGTCACTTCACTCCTCTTGTATGTAGACCTGTCAGGCCCAGTCCTATTAGAATTTGGAATCTCTTCCTAGGAGCAGCAACACCACATCTCCCAGTGTAAAATATCTCATAGTTTATGTTCTCCTCTCTGCTGTTCAGCATTCCTGGTAACTGCTAAGGTGACAATCCACATCATCTACTACTCATGAAGGAAAAAAAACACCATCCAAATGAAAGAAAACTCAGCTTTAACTGGATGAAAATGAAGCGGAGTTTGGGGGACAGAGGGGAGATTTAGGGCCTTTTAGATTAGTAATTCTTTAAAACAAAAAAACATGAAAGAAAAAAGCTGGAGGCAGGGTTATTTTGAGGCAGATGTTACACTACTGTGTTTCAAGGATTGGCAACAGCAGCAAAGCAACCAGCATCCCACAGTGGAGAAGAGTAAGAGCAAAACACAGCACTGAACAGCATGCGGCTGTGAAATACAACACTTGGGCAGACTGCTTTCAAACACACACCAAATGCTGTGTGCTTGTTCACTACCCTGGGCTGCAGGACAAATAAGAAGCAGAACTTCAGGAATAAATCAGAAAGTCCAAGATGAATTGTAGGCCACACCGTATTTGATCACCTCTCCTTACACTCCACTCCCAGTCACACCCGTGAGAAACAATCATTACAAGCTACATTGCACTTCACTGTCAGCTGAATCCCACATGCAGGAAAGACCTGGGAGCACTCAAAAACGTACAGGGAAGAAGATAAAAAATCAAGCACTGAAATAAATTCCCGACTAACATCACCTAGTTCAGTACCTCGGCTAGAAAAAAGCACATCTCTCCATGGCACTACTCCTGCTGTCTACATTCTTTACAGCAATTAGCACTTCAGCTGAAGAGCTGAACGCCCTTGACTTGGCTCGCTCTTAACTCAAAAAATTGGTCCTTCCTGCATTTTCCGTACCCTGTAGCAACAATAAATTAATCCATTGCATTAACCTAGAATGTCATACGGGGCATGCAAAGCGTGCAGGTTATCCCTGACCACCCACACAGTTCAAGTGTATGTTGAAATACAAGGATAAAGATCAATACCTTTAACAAGCCAAGTCATACCACTTAAATCACTCTAAGCATGGCATCTCCACAAGCCAGAAGGTGGTCCTGGATTTCCTGGCCTCTGGGAACACTCTAGGTTCAAGGAAGCTCAAGGCTACTCATCCATTCAGCTGGTTTAGAGCCACTTACTCTGCATTTCCTAACCCCACTCCAAATCAACCTTCCTCTTCTCCTCCATCCCAAGCAGTGCAAGTGCCAACCACTAAGCAGCACAGACACTGAAAGAGATGGAGAAGAACCAAATCATCCTCATCAGGACGGCAGAACTATTTGCTGCTCTCCCTACCCTTTCCCAAGCAACTGTTTTATCCACTTGCTGGGAATAAAGAGAAGTCTACAGGTCTGAAGCACTGTAGAAAATTAATTATAAAATCATTTAAGCACAATCTTGCCTTTGCTACCACACTGCCCATTGAATGGCCAGTGCTGTAACACCAGAGCACTGTCCTGACCCCAGGCAGTCCAGCAAAGCTCACCATGAGCTGACTGTTGTGCTCAGGTGCCTTCAGAGCAAACGGAGCTAATGAAAGGCCAGCTCGAGGTTTTAACTGCTTAGGGGGAGGGGAGAAAGCAAGGAGGGGACATAACGCACCTCAGCATGAACTCATCATCTTTCTCTTTGCATTTGCTTCTTTAAATAACTGTAATCTGCAAGGATTTACAGTTACCTTCCTTGGGGGAAAAAACCAAAAACCACACAATCCTTCAGTAAGCTGTTGCTCAAAAAAGTTAATTAAACTAACAGGGGAAACTGCCACAAAGGAGACTACAAGACTATAAAACTTCAGAATATTTACTTTAGGGAAGAAGCAAATGTGGAAACAAGATAAAAGAAGTGAAGGTAAGAGCACAGAGCAGGGAAATCAGGAACTTCCATCTTTTTGGCTCTTGCACTGGGAATCAACATCCAATAAACTAACAGGTTCAAAACAAACTCAGGGAGAACACTTTTTACACAACATCTCTACCTCAGTTGCCAATGCCCCAGGAAGCTGCTGCAGCTCAGAACCATCCTCTCCCCTCCACTATGACTTTAAGTTCAAGAATATTTGCATACCCAAGCCCAGAGAAGGACTCACTCTAGACCTGGTCAGAAAACTGAAAGCTCCAGAGAGCTGATAACAGCAAGACATGGCAATCCTACCCGTAACAGGAAAAATCCTTGTGAGGCCCAGGTCAGCCAGGGATTTAAAATATGCAATTAGAAGTACTTACAGAAAATTACATGCCAAGTCTGCACAGTATCTCCTTCTGAACCCGACCCTTTTAGCCAGAATTGGCAATTACTCCAAGACTGACAATCTCAATTACTACAAAATGACAATACAGTCAGGAATACAGCTGAGAGTAGTATGGACAAGCCACATAAAAGGCTTGAAAAGGGTGCTAAGGGTTGGTATCAGGACAAAAAGACCAACTGTGAAAAGGGAAGAGATCTTGAACTCCTACATCAGCATGAGCCATAAGAGGATTTGCACACAGGCCACCTTAAGAGTCCTACACGCAATGTGACAGCTTGGATGGAGCCCTTCCTCCTTACAAGGGCAGATTTGCAGATACCTATAATGATAAAGATAACATTAGTCACTAAATAGCAGCTGAAACCATGGTTCAGGTGATCTGCTGAAGATCATACAGGTGTACAGTTCACCAGGACTCCCAAATTCTGCCCGTTTTACTTTTTAACTGCAACCACAAAAACAAGTGCCTGAGGTAACACTACAGAAGCTGTTGAGATATAAGTGGACAGACAGGCAATACTATAAAAATCCTAGAGAGTTGCTTTAGAAGAGAAGATGGTACAAGGCCTCATATCCCCAGTTTTTACTATGCCAATATTTACTGTGGAAAGTTTGACCCCAGAGAGCTTTCTCATTTTAGTGGAGACACCTCACTGTTCACAGGAATGTCCATTTCTGCCTGTCTTAAATCCAGGGATCTTCCACGTGTGAGGTGACAACTGCAGCACTGCAGAAGCACAGGTCACACACACAGGGAGAGGAGAAAACCAAGCCCAGCAACATCCGAACCAGATGAGAAAAAGGCAGTTTCAGTTACCACGGCTACCTCTGCAAGAATCTGTTTTCCATTGAGATAACCTTGAGAAGAGACACACAGCAAAAGGAAATTACAGAGCTACAGCTCCAAAGGACTCTCTCCTGAACTCGGAATTACGGGGGTTTCCATATGGCAGCCTGCAATATGTCAGTGATCCCTTTAGCTGGCATCAGTACCAGAGAGAGATTAGGAACAACAGCTAATTCATTTAGTTTTTCTCTTTGTAGGTGAAGGGGAAAAAAATGTAAAGAACTGCAGGAAGGGAAAAGAAAGCAAAGCCATTCCCTTAAATTGTAAAGCTTCTGGAGGCATCTAGCTCTGGATCCCCCTCAAACCGCAGAGCTCTGGTGGGTACAGCTGAGCTTCACACTTGCACATTAACTCTGTTCAAAACAAAGGGATTATACAAAGTGCTTAGCTCTAAACAAACTGTCTGAAGTTCTGCAACAGTTGATCTTTTTAACATTTGAAGTTCCGTGTCCCACAACCAGGACAACTGAGCTGCCTCTCGCAGAGTCAGTCAAGTCCCCTCACCTTCACCCCACCTCAAGAAAGGCTGTTAAAGGCACTTGGCAAAGAGATATTTCAGAGAAAACTGAAATACAATTTTTTTTGTAGACAGACAATTTTGGTTGCATACCAGGAGTTCATCCATGCTCGTCTGACACTTCTCAAGATTGATCCGTTTAATTGCCACCTTCTCCTTCTTCGGAGTGCAGAAGGCCGCCTGTACCACCGCAGTCGCTCCACTCCCTGGGGGTGAAAAAGAGAGTCAGCAACATCTTACCAACTTCAGCGGGCAGGGAGAGAGGTCAGACAACAGAATTACGAATGCCAGAGAGTAAAGAGAGCAGAGCCAGGTGGAAACCCAGTGAAGGCTCTCCAGGCACTCCCCATTCAGGTCTGTGCAGCCCCACGGGTCAGCTCAGCTGGTCACTCACAACCAAGTGCTGGGCAAACCGAAGGAAAACAAGTGGATCTTTATGATCCCTTCCAGGGATCGTTACAGCTCTGCAGACAAAAAAAAAACCCATCCACATTCCATCTTCCTTATAACAGAGGATTGATTCTACCCGTGTACTTTTAAAAGCAATGCCACTGAGGTCACACAGACTTTTAACCTGCTGCATTCAACCAAACTGTCAGAACAATCCACAGTCTTTGCTACCAAAACTAATGAGATTTTTCAAATATTTTTAGGTACAAATTGCTGTTCTCATCTCTCCTCATTTCATGCAAAGACACGAGGTAGGTTTCATTCAAGCAGATTCAGCTCCAGTTCTCACACCACCTCGCTGTCTGGGTTGAGAACTGCAGCCAGAGAACATTTAAATTCCAACAGGGAAAGAATACCGCATTTTAATGTACAGTTGTTCAAACTGCTACAACCAGGGATAAGAGTTCTGGATTTAAACTGCTCAGCAATATCATATCCTTTGATATCAAAAGGAGATTGCAACAGTGAGACTTAAGATCTAGTTGATGTTAAGTCTATTTTGGTTGGCCTCCAAAAATTGTTGCAACATTCATGTCTCATCAATAGGATACCTTGTTACTTTACTTTCTACCTTCATCTTGGTTCCCCACATTTACACACTTCACTGGAAAAGAGTAAATCCAAATTAATAAAAAAGGGGATAGGATAGGTGGAAAATAGTTCAAGAGCTTCCTATTGCCAATACCTAAACGTGTTAATAAGAAATAAACCCACAGCTATTTTGTTTATTATCCCAGGCAAAACTCATGAGCCCATTTAGGCTGAGGAGAGAGACGAGAACTACTATTCTGCATTTTGCAGTAACACACCTATTTTACCAGATTCTCCTGTCCTTAACACTATAAAAACTACTTCCAGATTCTGAAGTTCAGGTAAAGCACACTTTTGCAAGCTTTGTGATTTTTGTCTAGTACATTCACATAAACTGGGGGCAAAAGTTTTCAATCTCGTCTTCAAACAAAGGCTACTGAAGCTCCCTACAACCACCATCAACATTCTTCTCACACCAAGCTGCACCAAGATAAATTCAAATAAAGTTCCGGGTGGGGGAAACATCTTGAAATCCAGCCTTGAAAGACACAGAAAAACTTCTCCATTCAAAGTCACACTGAAATAAATTGAAAAGTCCTGAACAGTGGGACAGTGCTCCTCTAATCTTCAACCAGAACCTGCTACAGTGGAGCTACAGGACTTTGACTTCACTTTATATGGCATTGCCAGTGCACCCTGGACAACAGCATCAGCTTGCCAGGGATTCCCTGCACTCAGGAGTTTACATTTTAATCCCAGAAGGCAACAATGTGCAGAACACAAAATGCTAAGGTTGCTAAAGCTGAACTATTTCACAAAGCAAATGGGTTTTTAAGAAGTTCAAGACTGAGGCCATTTATTACTTGCACACATTTTTCAGAGCACGGAGTAAAGCAAAACGCAGGTGGAAGAAAAGGACACCAACAGCAGCAAAAATATTGACAAGGGACTTTGAAAACGAAGTTTGAGTGCTATAAGCAGGTCTTGAGGAAAGGAGGGAGATGATGTAGGAGTCTGTGCAGGTATTTAACACAAAGAGCTCAGAAAGAGCAAAGCGGGGAGGTTCTGACAGCAGAGTTTGGCTACACTGCCAGGAGCAGGGCTGAGATAGACAACATTATAATAATAATGGCCAGACTTCGCGAACGAAGAACCGGGGAAGGTCTTTACACCTTCCAGCCTGCGCATTGGATTT
>JAYRBT010000082.1:3780485-3848512 GCA_036023395.1 Myiotriccus ornatus | reverse complement strand
CGACTCCGGCCGCCGCCGCCGCCTCCACCTGCCCATGCCCGGAGCGCCTCGCGTCACCCGCGCGCGCCCCGCCCGCCGCGGCCGGGGCGCCGCCCGCCGCCATCTTGAGCGTGGCTCGGCGACCCTCCGCCCGCCGCCACGACCCCTGCTACGCCGCGGTTTGCTCGGTTCGCCGCCGCCGCCCTCGGGGGACGGGCGAGTGAGGGGAGGGGGAGGTATGGGAAGCGAAGGGTGGAGGAGGGGTCCTTAAGGACGGGAAGGGCGGGGATGCCACACACAAGATGGCGGCGGCGCGCAGCGACCCCTCCCTCAGGCACGGGGCGGGAGGGGCTGGCGGTTTAAGGCGCTCTGCCGGCGCTGATTGGCTGCCGCCTGCCCGATCCGCCGCTCCTATTGGTGGAGCGGCTGTCAATCAAGTGCTGCCCGTCTCCAGGGTCCCTGTGCCCGCGGGGCCTCGCGTCGAGCTCGGGCCCGATCCTGCCCTGAGGGGATCCAGAGCCCGAGGGTGGGTGTGGAGCGGGGCCCAGGCGCACATTCCGTGTTTAAAAATAGTCCCCGGGGTGTGGCGGATCAGGAGGTTGGTTTGCACTTCTCGCTGCCTCCGAGAAGGAGGACAGTATCTTTTTCTATTCTCCAGCGTATCCTTCTGCCTGCTCCACGCTGCAATTCCAGCGTTCGCGGCTGTGTCCCTGCACCCTCGTGGGGATGTCCAGCACCCTCATCCTGTGCTTTCATGGCTCCGTAGCTGGAGCTTTGTGGTCTGGATGCATTCGGGAGTACATCTGGTGGTCACTGCAGAGAACAAACTGGGATTAAAAGAGTGAGGAATACGAGGCTGAGTGGCACCATGGACCCACAAAGGCTGATGTGTGTGTCTGTACATATCTATATATACTTACATATATACATATACATTTTAAATGTTTGCAGGTTGAGTATCTATCTTTTTTTCCCCAACATAAAAAGAGATAAAACAGTATCTCACTGTCGCCGGGCTCCACAATATCCATCAGGAGAACCGACTTGGAATCTCAGTATCAGATTTCATTCTTCTCTGTTGGTCACCGTTCTTCCTGTGTGGCTTGATGTCAGGCTCTTCTGCGAGTCAAAGAACATCAGTTACATGTATTTTTAGCCTATTAGGACAAATTCCTGAGATGCCTCTGGTGAACCAGGCTTTGTGGAGGGCCACTGCCAAAGGCATGTTCTGACCACAGTGTTTTCACTTGTGCACTAGTGCAGGACATCAACTCATTCCTATATGCTTTTTTTTGTGTCCTACAGAAGCCCCACAGCCCCATCTCACTTGCTGCTGTGCAGGCACTCCACAACTCTGTCATAAGGCAATTCCAACTGAAAACCTGTTTGTTTTCCTGCTTGTCTGCGTTAAACATTCCCCCGCTGAGCAATTTTTAGTATTTGCTAAATATGCTTTAATTACTGCTCAGAACTGTCTCTGTTGATCTTATAACCATGTTATAAAAGGAGTTTACATAGCAATTAAAAACAGCTTTTACCCCAGAGCACGCACTCGGGTAGCCAGTGTCATATTTCTGATAGCTAACAGCATGCTAGAAATGGATCTGAGCCAGGCATCAACAACAACAAGACACTTACAAGGTTAATTTTACCACAGTGGTTTTAAATTAAGAACCATCTTTTGGATTCTCTGATTTTGGGCTGAGAATCCTCCCCCTGTAGGCAACGCCAAAACTATGTTTCTTTAGACCACTGTGGCAGGATTAGGTCCACAATGAACCTTCTTCTTTAAGAATTACCCCAGACTTTGATTGGAATTAAAATTTAAAATGTGCACTGACAAGACCACCAGCGGCCACACTTGCACAGAGAGAGCTGAGTGCTGCATTTTAGTTTTCCAGCTCTGCAATGAAAAATGCATTTCCACATTTTTAAGCCAAATCTCTCATTCGCACAGACTCCAGCTCCCATAAATGTTGTATTATTTTTTAAATGAACTCAGCATTTTTAGTCCCTCAAAAGTCAGGGGTTGCTGTTTCATTCATTCATTCAGCAAGTTGTTCCAACCTGAGTCTGATGATGGATGAAAAAATGGAGCTGGATTCCACAGAGCTTTTATTCCTTAGCCAACTTCAGGCCTCCAAGCAGCACCTTCTCCTCTTTCATCGTTTCTGCTCATCCTACTTTTCCCGATTCGCTTTATTTTGCCTGCCTTGTGTAGGCTGTGAGCTCCTCAGGGCAGAGGCAATGCCTCTATTTATAAAAGAGCCCGTGAAGTGGTGCTGCTGAATCAAGTGCTTTGTTGGAATAACAAGAAATTTTAGTTGAAATCTCAAGTGGAAAAGCAGTTTCCTGGTGTATCCACCTCCTCCCTGGACTGGGCTTTAGGGGAGACCGAGAAGTGGAAAAACTCCAGACATCTTTGAGGTGGAAAGGCTGAAGCCTGAGGAAAAAAAAATCTCAGAGCTGCGTTTCCTGATTTTTTTGACTTCCAGTAAAACAGGCAGTGCCCTTCTTCCATGGATTGGGCTGCAGAGTAGAGGCTTTCTCCTCACTCCTGCTTTTCACTGATGTCCTGGGGCTCGTGTTCCGCTGTGAATGGCCTTGGCACACCAGGCATACGGCACATGCTCTCACACAAAATGCTCCCCTTCTCGTAAGGCACATGGTTTCCTGCCTTTCTGGGCGAATTACTTATTGTTTCAACGAAACTTACTGGCACTGTGCAGCTCTTTGCCTGGTTTTTCCGTCCATGGAATCTTGGCTGTCGTAAAGCTGATGTTCAATGCACAGATTGGTGATTGTGATACTCAGCACACAGACATTACTGCCTTTAGTGCCTGGAAAGGGTTCCTTGATTGCTGATGGGTTTTATCAGCAGGTTGAGGGGGGTGAATCTGCCCCTCTACTCCTCTCTTGTCAGTGCTGCCTCCAGCTCTGAGGTCCTCGGCACAGGATGGACATCAACATGTTGGAGTGAGTCCAGAGGAAGCCATGAAGATGCTCCAAGGGCTGGAGCCCCTCTGCTCTGGAGACAGGCTGGGAGAGCTGGGGGTGTTCAGGCTGGAGAAGAGAAGGATCCAGGGAGACCTTAGAGCCCCTTCCAGTACTTAAAGGGGGCCTATAAGAAAAATGGGACAAACTTTTTAGGAGGGACTCTTGCAATAGGACGAGGGAAATGGCTTTAATCTAAGGGACAGTCAATTAAATCAGATACAAGAAAGAATTTCTTTGTAATTAAGGTGGTGAAGCACTGGTACAGGTTTCCCAGAAATGTGGTGAATGCCCCACCCCTGGAAACATTCAGGGCCCAGTTGGACAGGGCTCTGAGCAGCCTGGTCTTGTGGAAGATATCCCTGCTCACTGCAGAGGGGTTGGATTAGATGGCCTTTAAAGGTCCTTTCCGACCCAAACTTTTTCATGATTCTATGATCATCATCACAAGATGAACATAAACTAACTTCATTCACACTTGGGTTGTAGAAAATTAGTTTAAACTCTAGTTTGTGTATCCAGGCCCTGCAGATTTCATCTTTCTAGTTGTGTAGACTCTCAGATACGTCATTTTCTTCTTGTTAGGGTTGAAGTTGCTCTTCCAGCACGGCCATGCGGAGACATTTGCTGTCACAGCTCGGTGCTGTTTGGGGCCGCAGCACTTGTTGGTTAAAGGCTCTTTAAGGCATCACAGACCTCTGTCTGTGAGTGCCTGTGCATTGGCTCCCACGGCTGGAGCAAACAACAGCAGTTAATGTGCCTGTGGAACTGCCTGGCACGGGCCTGGCTTGAGGGGAGCCCAACAATGCCCATTTCATTGCCCTCAGAGCTGGGCAAGCGCGTGTCGGCGAGCAGAATGCCTGACCTTGTTCCGCTGCAAAATCTGCCCGCTGTTCTCTCTTCATGGAAACACTTCCAGGTTTATTGAAGGGACCTCACTCTATCAATGCAGCAGCTGATTATTTCACAAAGTCCAAGGCAGTTTCCCCTCCGGTCAACAAAGGCAGGCACTGCACTTGTTCTGCAGGGAATCCTTGGCAGATTTGCTTTGGGTTTGGAGAAATTAAGCGAGGACCCTGCAGCAGAGAAGGAGCAGTGCTATAAAACCCTCCAACTAGCGCAAGATCTTAATAGCAGTTGTTTTCAAAACACAAGCCAAATGCCAATCTAAACCACACCTTCCTGAGGGATCCTGTGTGCTACTCTGTATCTCCACCCCTTCACTGAGCCCAGGTGTGCTAAGTCATTTTAAATTCAGGTCTGAGGTCACTTAAAAGTCAAGTAGCTGAAGGCCCAGTTTTAACAGGTGAATTCTGGTTTTCACAGGGTGTTTACTGAAACCACCTTTTGCTCTGCAAACACACTTCTCATCCCATCACCCTGCCCCTCAACAGGAGCTCTCTGCTGTTCTCTTACTTCCTCCACTGAAAATATCACCCAGATTTTAAGCTCCAGGAAACAAGTGAAGAGTTTTTGACCAGGACAAGTTTTTCTTCTTACTCTTTTCTCATCAGTTTATGATTTTGTTGTATATAAAATGAAAGCCAGTTAACCCTCTCTGTAACAAATTAAAGCTTTGCTGCCTCCTTCAAATATAACATAAAATTGATGCTAGGTTTGAGAAATAATTACAACAAGATCTTGATTATCACATACCTGCACCACAGCTTAATAATCAGCCCTCTGCTCTGGTCTACACTAATGCTTCCTTCATACTTCTTTGTCTTTACAGAAGCCAATGAAAGACACTTCACATGTTTGTGCCTCTTTTTGCCCTGAGAATGTCACAGCTCCTGAGGACAGAAAGGTTTTCCCACTGGCCTCTTCTGTGGATGGTAAATCTCCATCATAAAGCACTTTCTAAGCAGCTGAGCGGGACAGGGGATGAGAACATATTTTAGAGCTTTTCCCCTCGTTGCTGAAAGTGCAAAATAAGCCTGATGAAAGCATCCAGAGCCTGCTGGACAAGTGGATACCCCTGGGCTGACTCTTCTGCAGCTGATTTGGGTGGTCAAGGGACTGCTGGTTCTATGATTTAAAGCTTTGCCTGTGTATTTAAAGCATTTTGACAGGTCTGGACATAACCCCTGACAGAGATCTTAGAGAATATCCCCTCCTTGCCACTTGCTGTTGCAGCAGAGAAGTCCCTGGATACTCCAATCTCCTTCTGAGGATTTGCCATGGCAAGATTGAGCACAGAAAGCAGTTTTTAGAGGAGACACTGCTGCTCCCAGGTGTGCAGCACAGCATGAATACTCCGTCAGCTGGGAGCGCTTGGACCCCATTTACAGCTGGCAAACTGAAGAAATAAAATAAAACATCTTTTGTAACATTACAATGGAGCAAGAGGAATTCTCTCTTAAAAGGCAGCGAGAAGAGAAACCCTAGGAATAGAAAGATAGGGTTGGCTAAGATTTCATTCAGTTCTTGTCATCTGGGAATAAAATTTGTGAGGGAACATTGTTCTTATCCTTATAAATGGCCAATATCTTCTTGAACCCAGAGAAGCAGAGGCCAGGCAAGGTTTGTGGTTCACATTAGCAGATTCTAATGACATGAGTTTACAATAATAGTCTAATAGTTCAGTGTAACAGTGACTCATGGCTTATTACTGTGGTGATAGGAATGTAAAGAGATCTCATTTGAAAAAAAATCTATTTGGATAGTTCACATCCTTTCCTCCCTACTCATGAATTCCTGTGCCATTGACTGCTGGCTGCTAAAAATAGGATTCTTTTTGTGTATCTAAAGGAAAACCTAGAATCAGAGAGGCAGTTGGAGGGGACCAAGGCCCTTCCATACAAAGCCTTCAGGAAATATTTGTAATGAAAGCCCTCTGAGATGCAGGAATGTTTTTAAAAGATGGGAACAATCTAAGAAGATATTTTGGAAGGAAGAAGGAGAGGAATTAATGAATTGCAGCAGCTCCCAGCTTTGGTATTTTGAACCATGGGGATGCAAAGATTCATCTCTTTATTAGGTACAGGACCAAGCTAGAGCTTTGTCTTGGAGAAGCTGTTCCACTTCAGCAGCAGCAGAGGAAGCTCCAGGGAACAGCCCAGGATCAGCCCTGTGGGCTGATTAGGAGCCAGGAGAGGAGATTTCCTAGGAGTCACTTGAAATTGTACAAGTCCCTTAAGGACAGCAGCAGGAAAGGGGAACTTACATGAGTAAGGTATCTGCAAATGGATTATCACCACCACCCCTTGGAAAAGGGAAAAAAAAACCCCACGTGGCACCTCACAAACTGAAGTGTGAAATCATGCAGCAGGGAAAGCTGTCACAGAGAATCAGAAATTGATTTAATAGACAAAAATTGACTGCTGCATAATTTGTGCAGATTGCTGAGAGAGAGACAGAGACCCACAGCTCCAAAGGGCTTAGAGCGGGGCACCCTCTGGCAAAAGGGGTGGAGAGCAAAATTCCATCGCTGGCAATTGTGTGCTGAATGCTTCCTCTTCTTCAGTAGGGAACAATTAAAATCGATGGCAGGATGCAAGGTAACAAAGGGAAATGACTGATCAATATGCATGTCTTGGAGCTGAAGATGAGCCCGTCTGCTGGGAGCAGCATGCTGATGAGGCGAGATTCCCAGATAAAACCTGAAAAGCTTCTCCTGCTGCTCCTTAACACAGCTGAGCAGATGCCAGGTGCAGTGCCAGGAGAGGTGAAGGCACCAAGGAGGATAAGGAATAACTGTTAGGAAAACCAGGGAATATTAATTTTAAGACTAAGTAGCTTTAAAGTAAAAAAAAAGTGATGCTTCTCTTCTTTGCCTTTCTAAATATCTCAAAAGCCCTTTACTAATATTGATAAATTATGGTCTTTACATACCTGTGCAAGGTTTTAGAGGTGCTGAGACATTGGCATTTTAAGGCCAATGTCCATTTTATTCCTCATCTCAAAGCACTTTAAATCTCACATCCCTGAATATTTCACTCGGGGGGTGTTGCTGCCAAGAGCTGCCAAAAATCAAACACTAAATCTTTCATGATTCAGTAGTTTTAAATCAGTCATTCAGATTTCTGAATACTTTTGAAAATATTGCTGTAAAGGGTCTGCCATGGATCTAGTGGGACAGGGAATGGCATGTGGACCTCCAGGTTCCCTTTCCCAGTTTTTCCCCCCTTGAGTGGTATTTATTTTCTGAGGCAACAGCCCATGGACTGGCACATGAGCAGTTAAGCACCTCAGGACTCACAGCTCATACATCTCATTCTGCTGACATGGACAGAAGGTGAACACAGCTGAAGATTAGAGCCAGAAAAATGCTGCAAAAACTTTGTGAAAGTTCCCTTCATCCTAACCCCACATTTGCCTGAACATATTGCCCATGAGTTCCTAACTGTGGCATCCTAAACAGTGGATGAAGACCCGTTCTGTCACCTCATGACTTTGATTTCATTGACAAACCAGGAAAGACTGGTAGTGTTGAGACAGCACGTTCTCCCTGGGCTTGGAGCAAGGGTTATTCTCCTCCTGGTCCTGCACCATGTCACCTGCTGCCTCTTCCCCAGAGCCCTCCCATTCCCTCAGCACAGCTGAAGGAGCAGCCATTCCCTTGGGAGCCACTGCACCTTTCCCTGAGGCTGGTTCCCAGCCAGGCACACTGCTTTGTTCTTTCCCTATGGGAATGCACAGAAGGGAGAGCTCTACAAAATCTCTCCAGTCCAGGGAGAATTTGAATGTTTGGCTGTTGAGGAATCCCTGGCATGTTCCTCCTGATGCCTCTGTGCTACCAGCCTTCTGCCACCTGCCTTCTCATTGGGGTTCCCTGCATTTGCTGGGAAGGGGAGGCTTGAAAGCACAGGATGGAACAGCCATGCTGTCCTCGGGCTCAGCCCCAGACACTGTGCACTGTCCCATTCTGGAGGGTGGTGGGAAGGCCGGGTAGAAACAGGAGGAGGAAAAATTTCCGAGCAACCTTTTGTAGAGGGACTTAGTTAAGTGTTTCATGGCCAGTGCAGAAACGTTCATTCTCTCCTTCCAGTCCAGCCTCACCAAAACACAACCTAAGACTAGGAACTGGGGAAATGGGAATGAAAACCCCTCCACTGGCTGCCAGGCAGAAGAAAAATCTATCTGCATCTGCTGAAACCTCCATGCTTTGAACTGCAGGGATACATCCCATCCTTTTGAGGAAACCATCTTATTCAGCTGAGATAAGTGAGCATGGACAGCCCCAACCTCTGCCATGGCATGAGTGGCTTTATCAGCAGGAATGGGAGGAGGGAAAGGCACTGCTAAGCCAGGCTCTGCTGTGGAACAGAAAATGCATTGTTTGTAAATCAGACTTTGGAACAGCTTAAGACTTAAACACACCTTCAGTTAATTAACCTTTTCGCAGAGCAGCACAGCCTCAGAGCGAATACAACAATATTCAGTCCCATGACTGCAGATTTTGCTAGAAAATAAACAAATTTTCCAGGACTGGGCTTGATAGTGCTGATCAAGAAGTTGGGTTGGGTTCAAATTCATCTCCAAATTCTAGTGGGGATTCAAAAATGCTTGTAACACCTAGAGAAAATTAACTTTAGCAAAATATTTGTACACAGTACGTGTCGTAAAGCCTCAAATGGTCTGAGAGATGCCCTTTAATAAGCTCTATGAGTGTGTTTCCCAGCAGTGTGAACCTTGTGGGGTTTGGGTTTGTTTTTTACTGCCTTATTAAAATATGTTTCCAGGATGCTCAAACAACATTTTCTCAGCCATTTTTTGTGCACAATTACACTTTCTTCTCTATGCTAATTTTATTCCTGTAAATGTGCCCTCTGGACCAAGCAGTGCCTCCATCATGGTAACAACTGTTTTCATGTTAGTGTTAATGAAGGACAGAATTTGATCCTTTGAGGTCAATACTTGACCTCTCACCCTGCATCTCTGGGGCTGAGAAGACTCCGCCGTGGTTACTAAGTTTCACCAGGTGAACATTGTCCTCCAGTAAACGAGGAAATGGTACCAACCTTCCTGCACCAAAGTGAACAGAGGACTGGGAATATTTCTTTGGCACAAGAGGAATGACAGCTGGAAAAGAGCCGCTGCAGCAGGACCCTTTAACCCCACCTGACTCAGAGCTGCGCTCGTGCTCAAATGTGGGCAGGAATCATTCACTGCTCCAAACAGAACAGGGCAGTGGAGTAAAGCCACACTGGAAGCGATGGGATGCCAGCATTTCCAGGAGTGGGATTCTCCTGGCAGGCTGCTCTTGCCAGCCGTTTCATGTGTAGAACATATCCAGGGATGGTTTCCATATCGCTGTCCATATGTTCCCTCATAGCAGCCATAGCAGAGACATGACTTCATATGCTTTATAGGGAATGTGGTCCTGCAAGTGGATTAGCGTGTGGCCCCTCCTGTTGGGAAGAGCGGCTCATCCCTGACCTCCAGGAATTCCTTCCAACCAACACTTCTGTGGTTCAGTGATCCTTGGTCTTTTCCAGTGGCAGGGCCTTGGCCGGACAGCTGCTGGGTTTGTAAGTTATTTCCCTGGCTTGGACTGACTCCGAGCCAGAGGAAATAAAGCTGGCAGGATCCCCCAGCTCCCTCCACTGCAATATATCCCTGCCAGGGCCTCCAGAAAGGGTGCAGAGCAGGAGTTAATGGCCCAGCAGCCCAGGGGAATCCTGGCTCCATCCCCTCCAGCCTCCTGGGTACCAGACCTGAAGCAAATCCAGGACGGTGACAGACACAGACCACAAAGCCAGAAACGCGGCCTGGAGAGGAACCACACGTGTCCAAAGTACAATTCCTCGGTAATTTTCATCCTGGCATGACACAACTCTGCCTCTCCCTGTCCCAGCACAGCCAAAACCTCCCTGTTATGAAGGGAGTTATTTAGCCAAAGTTGAAGTTATATAGCCAAGACACGAAAAAAAAAAAATACAGAACTATCCCATACCATTCCTCACTTACACTTCATTTTGAGACCTAGTTTTATTCTCTGATGCCCAAGAAGAAGATTCAGCCCCCTGGGTTTTAATTCTTTATTTTAAAATGTTTTCACAAGTAGCAAAAGTTTGTTCCTTTGAGGAGAAAACCCACAGAATCATTGACTATTTTCAGAATGGCTATAAACACAGATGCTTTGCCACAGATTTGTATTAGAATAGAAAGTAATATAAATATATAAGTCTGTATATAAAAATAAATGATTTGGTACTAGCAGATCCAAGTATGACAATTTCAGTGGGGGACAGAGACAAAGTAGAAAAAGAAGTAACATCACAATTTTCTAAATCCCTTTCTTAAAGGCATTCAAAAATTTTGACCTTCCACTGAGCTTGAAAGAGGGAAGGAGAACCCCAATTGACACAATATCTACATTTTGTATCTTTCATGCCACACTTGAAGTTATCATGACAAGGCTGATATGAAAGTGTCAGAAGTGCATAAACTCTGGGGTTTACACAGAAGAGGATGCATATTTAAAGCATATTTTATGTTTTAGGGCTGTTACTTTACTCCAAAATGATTATTTTAGCCTATAAGACAAATTTTAACTGCTTGAAATAAAGCAACAGTCCCACAGCAATAAGACTTATCTGGTGTCTGAGCCGGGCAGAAAAAAGGGCCAGGGCACCACGAGTAGGGTCGTAACAGGATCCCAAAATCTTTCACCATTAACTGGAATATGGCATTTACCTACTGGAATTCAGAAGGTTTAGAAATTCAGCTCCTATTTTTGCTTTTATCTTCCAGAACCAACATTTTCCCTTTCGGGCGACCACAGAATCATCTATTACAAACACTATTATTTTTCCTGCCGTTATTTTTCACTCATTTGCAACACTCTCAACTCCCAAGTCACCCATCAGGACTCCGGCAGGAGACACCACACGAGGTTCAAGCTGCCAAAAGTCTCTCTGGTTTTGGTACAGCCTCCCCAGAAGAGGGTGCAAGGGGCAGAGAAAGAGAACCCACTCCTGTTTTCTCCATCCCGGACAAGGGGTCGGTGCCCAGCTGGCCCATCCCGGCAGGATCTCCCCTGTCCCACCCGCAGGTCCCTCTCGGGGAGCCAGCACGGGCCATGGCCTCCCTCTAGCGTCCACAGCTCCTCTGCCTCAGCTCCTCCCCAAACCAGCCACCAGAGCCCTTCCAGCTCTCCGGGCAAGCAAGATCTGGTTTGGTCCTGCGAGTAATGACCCATAATTGTTGTTTATAGGCAGCACAGACGATGAGAATTCACCGAGCCCCCCAGGAGCGCCCGGGGGATCAAGCAGCCTCCTGAAACTCTCCTACAATTAACATTTAACGATTATCCAGGAAGCCCGAGGCAAGCAGCTGTCTCCACTTCTGCAGGAGAGGCCCGAGGGCAACAGGACATGAAGGCAAACTATTTAGAGCCCCCACATCAGCTTAACTTTCCTCCTCCAGTGCCCGAAGACTTCTCACTTCTTCTAGCAAGACAGAAAGGTGCAAATGTCACCTTGGCACAATGGCAGCAGTTGTTTTTGTAAGAAAAAAACCTCCAGCTCGTGGTTTTATCTAAAAATGGCTCCTGATGCCAACGTGACTTATGTGAAGGAGCTTCCCCGTGCTCAGGGCAAGGGCTGCTGCTGTCAGCCAGGAGGAACCAGCAGCAGCATCCCTGGTTTAAGGATCATTCACTGACCATCTCCCTCACTGGCTGAGGGAGAGGCAGGGGCACATTTCTGTCTGTTCCTCAGACCTGGTAATGCTTTAAAACAAATCTCAAATTAAAAAAAACCCTAAAAATTACATTCAGATGTAACCTTAAAAATGTAAACTAGTAAAACATTAAGCTGTAAAATCAACATGAGTCAGTGGCTGAAGTAATGAACAAAGGGGCAGAGTTCAAGCAACTGCAGATACATAAGCAAAATTCCTCTCTTCCCCAATTTAAAAAGTAAATATTTACTGTAAATCTGTTTAATATACCGTGGCTTTAAAACACTCCTTTGGGCAGAACTCCTGACCCCCACCCCGGAGCACTGATGAGATCTGCTAGTCATTGTGTAGGATTCAAGGCCAAGTCTAACAAGAAGAGCAGTCTCAACATTGCTCCAAGCCTTAGTCACAGAAATACAGTAATTATTGTGGCAGTTAATTAAAACAGGCTCTTTCCTATTAATGTAACATTTGCCTTTATATTTTAAGCAGCCCAGTTTTCAATTTAATACACTATTCAATATTTATCCCTGTGCCTTTGAGGCATCCCAAAAGCTGCTGGGTTTTGGAAGGCTTTCAAAGGCGAAAGAAGTTAAGATCTGGACCCACTGAGGTGCACAGCTTGGTTCCTGCTCAAGTCAATGAGCAACAGCAGCCCCTGCTTTGTGTAGTAAGGGCTGTCACTGAAAATATGTATTTTAAGACTGAAGGCTCTATTGTAAACATTTAATAATATCTAGGAATATTAAATGCTGGTATAAAATCCCTGAATTAAATGTGACCTGAACAGAAACAGACATGAACCAACATGGTACTGTAGCTTTTAAAACCATAGGAAATGCTTGTTTGACAAAGCCTGCAGTTTGAGGCACTGAGGTCTTGCTAAAGCTTACAACAGACCGTTCCTGTATCAGTCTCTTGGTCTTTAAATGTGTATTTCCAGTATTTTCAGTGACAGTGCTGACTGCACAAATGCTGGATGCTGCTGCTCACTGACTTAACCCAGAACACCCACACAGTCGCTTTATCTGCCCTCAGAGTTACAAAGAAGTGCAGGAGAAAGTTCTTTGTTCCCAGTTCTTTGTTCCCAAGCACAGATTGCAAGTATCCAGGTTCTGAAGTGGTGGAAGACCCTGTGTGAATGACCCCCTAGTCCAAAGGCACATCCAGGGCAGGTTACAAGAGCACCCGGCTCTCGAGACTTTGCCTTATGGCAACATGAGGGATTTTGCCAGTCTCCTCCAGAACCACTTTTTGGTGCAAGGGTTGGTGTAATCACAGATCGTGATGAACCGTAAGATACTTGGAAACTCGTTCTTCATGGATTTGTACTTGACTGGGATCAGCCGTTTGCTACGAGCCCCTGGAAGACAGGTCACACAGGCAGAGGTTACACAGAGCCACAGTTGGACCCAAATCCATTTCCCCCCCACCACGGCACCCTATTTCCAGCATTTACTCACACCCTAAATTTACCACAATACTTTTTTCTTTAGTAGCAAATTTCCCTGTATGGATCTCAAAGCCCTTCACAAGCCTGGCGTGCAGCTCTGACATCTCTGGAGCAGGCAGCATTATCCCACTGACAGCTGGAGCACTGCAGCACGGGCAGCTCCTCGCTCACAGTCACGTGGAAGGTCAACAGCAGGGCAAGGGACTGAGCCCAGGTCCCTGCCTGCACAACCAGATTATGAAGCCATTTAGTTCCAGTGGTACAGAGCCCACTGACCTCAGACGCTTCAGATGTCACTGCACTGAAAATGATAATGTGCAAGTGTAAATGGGAGTATTTGTGAGATCTTACCTGGGGAAAGACTAAGAGCAAATTTGGTCTGGAAATCACATTCATCGCTTTCCAGGTAATCATCTGAAATGACAACCACCATCCTCCGACACCTGGAGATGAAGAGTCAGGGGGAAAAAAAAGATAAAATGTCAAAGGAGATGGTTGTCATTCTCATGGATAGAAGCACATACTGCTCTGAATTGCTCTGGTGGAGAAGGACCTGACAGCTGTGTCCCAGCAGGAACTAGCTGCAGAGCAGGAACGACTGACAGACAGACAGTGACTTTACACACAAAAACCTGATTAAAGATAACACTCATATACCAAAAAATGAGGAAACAGCAAAGTCCATATTGTCTGTGCAACCTTTATGTGACTCTCTGTTCATATATGACAAATAAGGCCAAGAAAAGTGATCAAACATAAGCAACATCACTAAGCAGCACCTCCCTCGTGAACACAATGAATCAACATGTTGGGGAATGCTCGAGTCTTGAGCCAAGAGCATAAAACAAACCCCATAAAGACATTCTTGTGGATTTTTGCTGTTTCACTGGCACCACACTGCAGACATCAGGGTAAACTGACTGTAATGTCCCATGACACTCAGCTGGCCCCAGCAGCCACGGCTCACTTACCTCCTCTCTATAAGTTCTCCGCTGATGGACCACACACAGGTTCCTGGCAAGACATCCCGATCAAATACACAGAGCTTCAGTTTGAACTCTGTTTGCTCCAGCTCCCTGATCATCTCCTGGACAAACTGCAGGTCTTTCTGACAGTAGCAGATGAAAGCATCAAATATCTCTGTTCCGCTCCCTGAAACCATTAAAAATGTAGCTGTCATCTCCTACTAGAAATGAAGTTCACTCCTCCAGTGAGCTTTCACGAGCTCCCACACACTTTGACTCGGAATCAGGAGCTCTGACAGACAAGCTCTGGCCAAAGTTGTGAAGGAAATTTAACATTTTATTAGACCAGCTGCCCTTCAGCCCAGACTCCTGTCCCTAACAGGGCTGGCAGGAGGTAACATACGTCTGTGCCTCGACTGCTTTCACCAGCCAGGCTATTCACATACACCCACATCAGCTGGCAGTGCTCAGGAAAGGGGAGCTGAGATGCAGACAGGCAAAATCTGTGGAGGCAATAACATCCAGCCACAACATCCAGGGAGTCAAGGGGAAAGAGTCTGTGAAGAGCTGGAGGGAGCAGAGTACCCAAGAAAATGCAACTCAGAGCCCCAGTGCTCTGGGATTTCACTGGGAGTCACACATCTAAAATATCCTCGTGGCTCCAGGTCCTCGTTCTCCAGTTCATCTCACAGAGATTCAAACTTCCCAACCAAAACCTTCCTGCAGGCCCTTCATCCAGCAGTGTCCTGTAACACACTGTCCACGGAGCTTTGGGGTCAACCTTGAAATCTGGAACCTGCCACTTTTATGGCTAAGATGTCAGACCTGGGTACCTGAAGTCGTATCCTAAGTAAATGGGCCTGTTTTCCAATTACACTAATGGCTGGCAGCTCTTGTTTATTTAGCAGTTATTCAAATATTAAACTGCTGCATTTTAAGGGCAATGTCTCTCATAATTAAGCGCCTTAATACTGCTGGATAGCTTCCCACTGTGGGGTTTTTTTTCCATATCAATGTCACTACAGATATTTTCAATTTTTTATGCCAGTTAAAGCCTACCACAGTGAAAAAATAGGTCAGAGACTCTAAAAGCTGCTGAGGAAAGTATCAACCCGGCAGGCAGATCCAGCCTAAGATGCAAGATGCATCCAGTGAAGCAGAAGGGGAATGTCTGCCAGGTCAGTGGAGCTGAGGGTGCTGCTGCAGGGGCACGGCGCTAACCTGGGGGTCACATCAGCCAAAGCTGCCCTGTACAAACACCAGCATACGGGTTTGTGGACATTTGGGGAGGGTTAATGATGTCCCCACCCCAAAGGGGGTCAGACTGGCCGGCACACACACGTGTGCACACACATGGCTGCACACGCGGGGCTGCACGTGGTGGCACGTGCACGTGGCTGCCCAGGCAGAGCTGCACACACAACCCAGCAACACACAAACACAGAGAGAACTGTTTCCTCTCTCTGCCCACCTCACACTCAGCCCTACTTCAAACCCGCTTCCTTTTCACTCAAGGTGGTTCCACCTGCCAAAGGCAGAGCAGGGAAATCAGCTCTGACGTCCCTCCCCCTGGACTCCAACCCCCTGAGCTTTCAGCTGCTGCTCTGCGCCAGGCTGGGCTAAGGGACATGTTTTTGGGAAGTCTCCTCCCTGTATGTGTCCAGTGACTCTGTGCCAGCCTGTTCCTGGGTATGGCATTCCCCAGGGTTGCTTTTCCTCTCTGCTCTAGGAAACAGGAAAAATGAAAATGCCCTGTGACTACCAGTTAAACCATTCCAGCCTAGGTTATTAAAATTCAGGGAAGGAATGAAAGCAAACAGGTTTTCTGCACTTCTCAAGGGGACCTGCTACAGCTGAGGGCCATTCCAACATGAGGCATGAGGCCTTCCAGCAATGGAACCACCTGCACTTACCGTAGGGATCGTCCCTGATGGTGATGCCCATCAGTTCCGAGGTCTTTGGCACGCTGCTGTCCACTGCTGGCACTTGAAGAGGCTGGTTGTCCTGTTCCTGCTTCCTCTGCAAGTACTTCCTACAGTCCTCCTCTGCAAAAACACACAACCAAGGCTCTGGTGATGTGGGTTTACACTGCTGCCATTCATCAAAACAGGAACACCTATTTCATGGATCAGGGATATTAGATGGAAACTCTCTCTCTGTTTTTTTTGGTACATAGAATTTCTCTTACCCCTTTCTCTACCTCTTGATGATGCCTCCATGACCTCCTCTAGGAATTAATTCCTGAAGCTGACTCTTGCTGTTTAAGTAAATACTTCCTTTTACTTGTTTTAAAACGATCTCCTCCTATTACCCTTGGTTCTTGTGTATCCCAGCACACCTTTAACAGCAGGCATCAGGCACAGAGCAGCTCCCACCTCTGCTGCCTGCTCTCACTGTTCTGCATTTTGGAGAATGTAAAAATCACAGAACAGCTGGGGAGGAGTCTCAATTAAAAGTCTTCACAGTGTCAATGTCTTCGCCCAAATAACAGACCACAGGACAAGAGGAAATGGCCTCAAGTTGTGCCAGGGGAGGTTTAGATTGGGTATTAGGGAAAAGTTCTTCACTGAAAGGGTGGTCAGGCATTGGAACAGGCTGGCCAGGGAAGGGTGGAATCGCCATCCCTGGAGGTATTTAAAAGACGTGCAGATGTGGCATGTGGGGACATGGTTTAGAGGTGGCCTTGGGTTAATGGTTGGACTCAATCATCTTGGAGGTCTTTTCCAACCTTAGGAACTCCCTGCAGACACACACCCCTGGCCCTTGTCAGCCAGGACAACTGCAGGTGACAGTGAGTATCTACACTCACCACACACAGGAGGACACTAACATTTTAAGGAGCCCCTGAAAACAGCTTTTATGTTGTGCAACACCTACAAGGGATCCTCTTACCCAGGGCAGATGGGTGTGTACCCCTCTCTAGGGTAACTGAAGGACAAAGTCCTGTCACAGTCGCTGCTGTGAACTTCCCAGTCAGGACAGTGATGGACACAGATCTACTATGAACAGACTTGGTTTAAAAATAAATGATAAATCTAAATGTTAAATCTTTGGAGAAGCAAAAAGAAACCCTGCAGCCTCTTCTACTCTGCAATTACAGAAGAACTGAAAGTAAAAGGAGATTTGAAACCAGGAATTAAGAACAAGATAAAACTCCCTAGAGCCTTTGCCTTTGCTTAAGATTACAACAAAAAGCTCAATAAGTATTAATCAGGAAACTCCTGATCACTCAGAGGGTTTGGCTGGCACAGCTGCAGAGCTCATGGTGCAACAGCAGAGTAGAGAATCCCTGAGCAGCATGAGTGGGTCTGCAGGAGGCCCATCCTGAGGCTCCATCCCCTGCTTCTGCCTCAGCTTTGCATCTCGTGACTGGATTATCTCCAATCTAATAAGGCTCAGATCTGATCAAGGCTCTTCCTGAGGCTGAGGCATTCCCAATCTGCCCTCCTCCTCCCCCCTGCCTTCCCAGTCCTGCAGAGGGAAGAACCAGCCACATTCCTTACCAGCCAGAAGGTTCAGATTTCAAATCTTCCCTCACTAAACTCAAACTCAGGCCCCACCTCTGCCAGCTGCCTGAGGTGTGTCAGGTAAGTCATGATTGAAGCCACTTTGAATTTGCCACTGAGTTCAGCAGTCATGGGTTTATTATGAGTGCAAACGGGGGGCCCTATGGCATTACAGCTACCAAGAGCTCCCATGAGGGTGTAAGGACGAAAGGCATTCAGTGATTTGGGATGGATCAGTCTCCCAGCTGGAAACAGCACCTGACTGTACAGATCAACAAGAGTGAACAAAATCAGGGATGATTTTGGGACTGTAAAAATAAAGGATGCTAAACAACAAAACCAAGTAGCAAAAAGCTGCTCCAAGCTAAGCTGTCCCACTCCACCCAGTACCTAACCAGGCTTTACATTCCTGGAACACTCAAAGAAAAGCCTGAGGTATTGGAAAGAAAGAATAAACACATGAAACCCAAAGAGCAAAATGAGTAGCATGATGAGAAGATGGAGAAAACAGACCAAGTAACTGTCAGTCAGGAAAGCAGCACTTTTATAACAGGTCAGGCCAGAAACAAAAATCATTGAGTTTCAGCAGGAAAGAGCACAAACCTATCAAAGCAAAGAGCTTCAGGTGCCTAAAGATGATTGTACAGCGAAATAAGCTGCTGAGGAAGATCACAGTTAGGGCAGAGCTGCTGGGACACTGATGTCTTCTGATCCTGAGCTGGACCCCACTGCAGGAGTCCCAACTGTGCACACAAAGATGCCCCTGGCATCAGGAAATACCATGCACAACAGTGCATAAAACCATCCATTTCCTCTCCTCTTATGAGTAAATATCTCCAACTTCTGCAAGAGCTCTGAGCACCAGCACGAGGTCACAGGCCCTCACTGCAGCCCTCAGCCAAAAATAATAGCAGAGAGAAACAGCCAGTTGGTCAGGCTGAGGGTCCATTTGCCCCTAGCACCGTCCTATCTCAATCACTGCCCAAAACCAGATATCTAGGGGGGAACATAAGAATAAAAGAAGCTTACAGAGATATTTCCCGAAAATAATTTATCTTCTAGGTACAATCTACAATCTATTTATTATAATCTATCTCTTGGACGATTTAGAGGTAAGGAATTTCCTGAGCCAGAGACAGTATTTTTGTGTTGAACAGCCCTTAGTGGGTCTTTTCTCCAATAATTTATCTGTCTCCTCTTATCAGTGTGACCTAACTCTGGGCAAAATTTGTGACTTTCCTCCCACTCCTTCTGCTGGAGTCTATTCCAGCTCTGACAAAGCCCATCCACCACAATTCTTTCCAGTGGGCCAAATCCTGAGCTCAGGGCCAGAACCACCCTGGGTGATCCCAGTGTTTTTGTGAAGCCCCAGCTCTCTTGCACAGCTGGAAGCCTCCCCTAATTTGTTAGGAAACTCTGATCAGCGCATCACAAAGCACAGTGATGCTTTTGTCTTTCCCCAAACCTGGTCTTCAGACTGTGTTCTTAAGTAGGAAGAACCACAGGAGCAAAGGGAAGTCCTCCAACACTTCTTGGTCGGGCTCTCTACAGTGATGGATTTCTACATCTTCCTTTATCTCCGTGAGTAACAGGAAGTGAGATTTATTACTTCCTCACTGCTAATCCAGTAAGTTCTATTGTACAACACAGGACTTCAATGGAGTCTCTGGCTTTGGAAATCCTTTGGCAAAAAAATTCCCCTTCTGATAACAGCTGGCTTCCTTCCGAACTTCTCTGATCGCAAAGAGTATGAAGAGCCTATAAAGAAAAGGTTATCAAAACAGCATAAGGGCCTTATACTTCTCACTGACCTGCCCCAGTTTTTTCAGTTTACATGGAAACTTTTTTCCCCCACATTATCCACTTCCACACATCCCTCATCTCCCCCAGCAAATACCTTCCTATCACACTATAGCCACACATTATAATTTTCACACTGTCTGGTGCCAGTGCAAGCTGTCTCCTGGCTGACCTGGCCCAAAGCATCCTCTGACACACTGAAACTTTATCACTGAAGGTTTAGGATAAGATGGGGCTTCAAGTTACTTTGCACTTCTCTCCTGGAAGCTAAGTGAGGCTACTGTGAAGGTTTGTGTTGGAAGGGACCTTAAAGATCATCTCATTCCAAGCTCTCTGCTGTGGGCAGGGACACCTTACACAATCCCAGGTTGCTCAGAGTCCCATCCAATGTGGCCTTGAACACTTCCAGGGGTGGGGCATCACAGCTTCTCTGGGCAACCTGTGCCAGGGCCTCACCACCCACAGGGAAGAATTTGTTCCTAATATCTAATCTAATATCCTAATATCTAATCTAAATCTCTCCTCTTTTAGTTTAAAACTATTCCCCTTTATCCTATCACTGTCCACCCATGCAGGAAGTCCCTCTCTCCTCCTCTTTTCTATAAGCCCCCTTTAGGCACTGGAAGGGGCTCTAAGGTCTCCCTGAAGCCTTCTCCTCTCCGGGCTGAACATCCCCAGCTCTCCCAGCCTGTGTCCGCAGCCGAGGTGCTCCAGCCCTCGAAGCAACCCTGCGGCCCTCGTGAAAACACCAAGGATGTCACTCCTGTCACAGTCTGGGAAGGCCTTTTCTTTCAAAACTGCGTGAATTGAGTGAAATTCGTTTTCTTAACATCACCTCCCCGGACAGAGCAGCAAAGACCGGCCGGAACAGCAAGGACAGACGGGAGCAGCAAAGACAGACGGGAGCAGCATCCCCTCCCTCCGAGGCATCACGGAAGCAGCACCGGGGGCAGGCTCGGTCCCCCTGCCGCACCAGCGCCGGGATTCCCGGGGCAGTCCCGCTCTCCCCGTGCCCTCCCCGGCGCTCTCCCGTCCCGGGCTCCTCACCCACGCTGCCGGACAGGTCCGTCAGCACATCGTCGCGACCCAAGCGCCGCAGCACGTCCAGGAGCTGCCCCACGGTGGCACCGCCGGGGCAGCGCCCCGGCCACTCCTCCAGCAGCGCGGCCGTGGGGTCGGGCAGCCCCTCCAGCCGCCGGATCTCCAGGAAGCTGCATCCCAGCGCCTCCGCCAGCGCCGTCCAGTCTGCGGCCGCGGCCGCCCGCGGGTTGAGGTAGAGCCCGAGGCGGCGGCGGACGCCGTAGTTGAGCGCTACCATGGGCACGGCGTGCAGGTCCAGCGGGACGGGGCTGCAGCCCGAGCCGGGCCCGGGATCCGCCGGGGCCTTGGCCATGGCTGTGCCGCTCCCCGAACTTCCCCTTCCCGGCACTTTCGCTTCCCGGCTCGCCCCGCCTCCCTCCTCCCGCCCCCGCCGGGCTCTGCCCGCCCGCCCTGGGGAGGCGCGTCCGGGACGGGGTTTGGGGCCGCGGCGCTGCTGGTCCCTGTGCTCGGCACTGGTGAGGCCACACTCCCAGTCCTGTGTCCAGTTCAGTTCGGGAAGGGCACTGAGGTGCTGGAGCAGGTCCAGAGAAGCGCATCGACGCTGGGGAAGGGTCTGGAGCAGGCTGGGGGAAGAGTGGCTGGGAAGGTGCCCAGTGGGAAAAGACCTGGGAGCGCTGGTTGACAGCAGCTGAGCGTGAGTCAGGGTGTGCCCAGATGGGCAAGGCGGCCAGTGGTATCCTGGCTTGTATCAGGAATATGTGGCCAGCAGGACCAGGGGAGTGATTCTTCCCCCGTACTCAGCACTGGTGAGGCACCTCCAGTCCTGTGTGCAGTTCCGGGCCCCTCTCAAGAAGAAAGACACTGAGATGCTGGAGCAGGTCCAGAGAAGGGTAGTGGAGCTGGTAGATGGTCTGGAGCACAAGTCTGATGAGGAGCAGCTGAGGGAGCTGGGGGTGTTTAGCCCAGAGAAGAGGAGGCTCGGGGGAGATCTTCTCACTCTCTACAACTCCCTGACAGGAGGTTGTAGCCAGGTGAGGGTCGGTCTTTTCTCCCAGGCAAATAATGACAGGACAAGAGGACTTGGTCTTAAGATGCGCTAGGGGAGGTTAAGGTTGGACATTAGGGAAGAATTTCTTCACAGAAAAAGTCATTAGACATTGGAATGGTCTGCCCAGGGAGGTGGTGGAGTCACTGTCCCTGGAGGTGTTTAAGGAAAGACTGGACGTGGCACTGAGTGCCGTGGTCTGGTTGACACGGTGGTGTTGGGTCACAGGTTGGACTCTATGATTTCAGAGCTGTTTTCCAACCTAATTGATTTAGTGATTCTGTGATTCTCCCACTGGGCTTTGTCCAAATGTACTGTCCTGCCCCGCAGATGGGAACCTGTGCTATGGGTCAGGGGAGACACTTTTGCCAGAGGGAGGAGTGCTGTCACTAAAGCTGTTTCACTTTATCCCCCCCACCAAATCACCCCCTGATGGGTACATTCCTGCCCAGGCCCCTAATACAACAAGCAGTGGGATTATTAATGTGGCCCTGCCAGGGTGGGTGTTCAGAACCACTTGGTTTGTCTCCTTTTGGCAGAAAAACCTGCTTTTGTGTTCCATGAAAATTCATTTCTCATCCAGACCTGAACTCATCTACCCAAGTGAGCATTCAGAGATTTTACAGAATTACAGTTATTCCTTACGAAAGAGGCCCAGTGGATCCCTAGTGGTTATAAATCCAGAGCCATGTCCCATCTTTGGGGGTCACAGTGGGGGGACCTGGGCTGACCCGCAGGTGACAGTGCTCCACGACAGCACAAATACTGCCATCTCCAAATTCCCAAAGTCTTTCATCAAGTAGAATATTCTGCATAAAAATAAAATTATAAAAATGAAATTGTGTAAAAATGGCCAGGGAACCATTTTAAACTGTTTTGGCACCGAGTACAAAACACAGTTCTTGGCTGTGAACTGAACACTTCCCATTTTCCAGACTGGCACCAAAAGCAACAGGGTGCTGCGAAGACTTCAGGGAAGTTTTCAAGAGGAGCATACTGATTCTCCAAAGTATTGCGGGAAACACAGTAAAAGAACATCCTCTCTCTGTGGATCTCTGGGGAAATGAGGAAAATAAAATATTCCGCTAGCAAAACTTTTAATTGCACAACAATTTGTTGTTTTAAAGCTTAAAAACATGAAAAATTAGCATAAGAAAATTCAGTTGTGACTGAAAACATGCCACATAAACCATCATCTCCAGTTTGTAAGAAGAGGTGCTTATAGACAACCTCCAAATATCCACATCCCAAGGGTGTCCCAGGGACACTGAGAGGAGATTCTGAGTTACTTTACCGTACCAGACCCGCATCAGTGGTTGTTCAAGGACATTAACCATTATCCAGGCATCTTGAGCAGTGAAACCTCCAGCTGAGTGCTCCTCCAGCCTTCAGCAAATGTCTTTCTTGCGAGAGAAGTAAAAATCTATCCCTCTGTCCCTGTGCTGTGCTGGTGCCTGTGCAGGTCCCCTCCTGCCCCTTGGATGGGGACTCCCTCCCTGTGGCAAATGAAACATGAACAGTGAGAGATTTACTGATGTTTCGGAGTGAATCTGGTCCCAAAGCAGTGCTGAAATGCAGCAAAATGTGGACAGGGCACTTCTGCTCCCCAGGTCCACTACAAAGGCAGGAAGGCCCGACAGGCACAGCTCTAGGCTTGGATTTAGGAAACCAGGGTTTCTGGTAAGGTGATCTGGAAAAGTTGATCAAAATGGAACTCTTGCCTGGCAGAGGAGCTTTTTGGCTTCAAGTCACTGCCTCAAACCAGTGTCTCACCAAGGAGCTACTTCACAGAGTCCCTTCTCTGATCCCAGAAGGTTAGCAATCCAGGCCCTCCAACAGCATGGCCGAAGCAGAAGGCTTTGCTTCCACAAAACTTTCCACTCATGGCAAAGGAATCTGGCCTGAAAAATTTGGTATTGCACCTTGGGATTAAAACTTGAAATGGAGACATGCATCATTCTTCACTGAACACAGTATGACACCTAAATGTGAGCCTCCGCAAAGTATCCTCACCTGGGAGGAGGCAGGGATTAAGAAGAGTGGGGAAGGCAAAATGCTGAAAACTCATTGTAATACACAAGAATTTGTTCCATCCATTTCCTTCCACACCCAACTCCTCCAAGAGCAGCAGCCCAGGCAGCAGATACAAGCTTTGACATGCTGCAGGATCAGAATCTCAATCTGTCCCTGTTCTAAAGGGGAGATACACCCAAAAAGCCAAGTGCAAGGGCCAGTATTTGGATTCACTCAAGCATGGCAGGAAGTCGGTTGTTTTTCCACCTCCTGAGCACAGAGCACAGTGATTTGGCTCCTCTCTGTCCATCTGCATCAGGGGGTGCTCAGGCCATGGAGGCCTTGGAGATTGCCCATCCCTCCCTGCTGGCCAGTGGGGCTGCCAGGAAGGATGCTTTGAAGGACATGCTCTGGCTAAGTCCTGCTGACTATACGAGGCTGATGGGATACAGAAGCAGCTAAAATTTACATCATTAACCACAGCAGGCAGGACAGACAGAGCTAAATAACCCTGGCTGCAGAGTCCCTGTGCAGAGCTGGACCACTCCTGGGGAGTAACGTGACTTTGCATTAAAGCCATTTTTTCCTTTAATACCTGAGAGAGAAGAGCAGAACTCACAGACACTCCTACAGACACAGAGCAGGCCCCCTGGAGCCCTCCCACCCCATCCCAACCTGCCCAGTACTCACGGGCCTCTGGCTGATGTGTCGGCTCCACTCCGGGGCTGTCACAACTGGCTGTGGGTAGGTCTCGCCTAGAGTTACTCCTGCCTGGGAGAGAGCAGCACTGCTCAGTGCCCAGGGGCTGTGGATATCTGCTCCCTTTATGCCCTGTAGCTCTGGGACCCACAGCCGGACATAATCCCCCTGCAAACAGAACCAACGGGACAGGATCCACTCAGTAACAACCTCCAAGTACTTCCCGGCAAGGGTTTCTCAACAGGCAAGAGAGAAGCAGGCAGAGGAGGGGGACAGAGGTGCATTTTGATACTGTTCACCTGCACTGTTCAGGACATCCTGTGATGAAGTCACTCCCAAGAAGTTTCCAGTGACTGAAAGAAATTAGGATGACTAGCTCAGCTGCACACTCTTGTGTTCCTGAATCTCTCCTATTAACTCTACTTCTATGTCCCTTCATAGGACTGATTTCTGATTTCTTGTCAAATCCTGCCAGCTACTGTGCTGACAGGCAATAGTACAGCCTGCCAAGAAGCTAAGGAATAGTGTGGGAACAGGTAATCCAGTATGTGAGCAATTTATCTGCTCCCACCACTTAGTGAGTCAGAGGAGTCACAGGCTTAATCTACTCTCCAGCACCTCCCAAGGAGCAGCTCTGCCTCTCTGGTCACTCCTGAGTTCTCAGAGAAGCTGCTCTGTGCTCAAGGAAACGTCTGTGTGAGGCACTGGTGGGATGTGGCTGTTACCCAGAAGAAATGGTGATGAAACACTGAACACACAGACCAGGGCAGGGAGGGCATGTGAAGCACCGGCCTCCCTGGGGACAGCAGCAGATTGTCAACGTCACATCTTCCTGTGCACAACGAGGAACCTGCCTGGCTGTTGGCAAGGAGACACAAGAACTGCTTTTGCAGCAGCAGCCACACAGCAGATTGATCTCCTCTGCTCCCTGGAAATACCACCTGTCCTTCGCTGCACTGCTCATTGCTAAACAGCCAAACAAGACTTACATTCCCGTCGTAATCCAGGCCTTGTTTAATCATGTTAAACTTCCTGTTGTCCCGGGGGTCGTTGCCAATGCCAGCGCTGTATAACCAGTTGCCATAATTGCTACAAACATCGTAATCCACCTTGAGAACAGAGGGAGAAAACAGTAAGAAGAGCTGGGCTGGCCCTCAGTGAGTCTTCTCTCCCCGTCTACCCCTTAGCTCAAGGGAAAAATTCCTTGAATGACAATCACTCTGGGGTGGTCAGAGCCCTCCCAAGTTGAAGGTACAGACATCTGGCTGCTTTTTACACCTGGGATCAGCTTCCCAGGTCACTTCATTTCATGATCCTTTAGTCAGTGAGATCTATAAAAGTCTAACCAAAAATCTCTTTCTCAATTTCCCTTTTTCAAAGAAAATCCTTCTCCTTCTGCCATCGTCTGGCAGACTTCACAACAACAAGCCCTAGATTTTGTGTGCTCATATTCCGAAACATGAGTAGCCCAGAACATTTCAAATATGAGAGAAAATTCTTCCTGACCAGTTACCCAGACACCACAGACTGACAGAATCATGACAGTGTGTACAAAGATGCAAACAATGCAAACACTGCAGTCTTCTCCCAGTTTTCTCTCGTCAAGTTATTTCTCATCTAAGCAAATAAAAAGCTCTCAAGGGTGCTTATGTAAAATGAAACAAGCCTTCTGGAATTGGCACAAATGAGAGGAGAACACAGCCCAATCCAAGGGCTCTTCAGCTGGGCAGCATGGCTTAAATCCAACACCTGGAGGTTTCCAGTTGTAGGACAGTTCAAACCCAGCTCAGGAGGGGAGAGGAAGTGATAGCAAGGAGGGTGTGGGATCTCTGAGCATTCCTAGGAAGGGTGTCTGTGGTGCAAAAGCAGCAGCTATGGCAAAACGAGTAGGCTCAGTGCTGTTCTCCCTTTACTGCAGTCACAGCAACAACCAGTCCACACAGGGATTTTTCCAGAAAATCCCAGCCACTGCTCTGAGTGAGGAACTCAGTGCACCTGGATGGCAGAAGGCACAGGAAATGGGCTCTGCTGAATTCCCCTTTCTCTGCAGAGACCCTGAGTGCCGGGGTCAGGGTGATCAGCAGCCAGCTTTGCTCCCTGTGCTCCAGGCTTCCCCTTGCCAGCAGCACTTCCTCCAGCCCGTGAGATGAAGGGAAGAAAGATGCCATGGGAGGCCTGATTGTGTGATTAACGTGCAGGAAAGCCTGTGTGGGAGGCAAGGGCAAATCCAAGGGGGACTGGAGGAGGCAGGCTCATTTCCCCCTCAGCCTTGCCCCTTCCTGGCATTCTCTTCTGTTTGTTTCTCTGCCTTTCCTTGGGGCCTGACCCTGGGAATGAAGTCAGTGAAGTCAGAGCTTCCAGCAAAGCTGCTAACATCCATGGCTATAGGAATAAATGTAGGGAACACACGGAGCATCTTTCTAGTACGAGACCTTCCAGGTCTTCCTCACTTATGGAATAGGACCTGGAAAGCTCTTGCTCTTATGTGGAAAAGCATGGAGCTACCAAAACTCCTTCTGGAGGATCCTGAAGTCATGCACAGTGTTTTTGTGCAAGCCCACTTGCTGCTCACAGTACTGGCATGGGAAGAGCACCCAGATCTTCCTCCTGAAGCCAAAGCCATGTCAGAGCCCAGCTCCAAGGAAGCTCAAAAAAAAAAAATCTACATTCACTAAAAAAAAAGCTCTTTTAATTGCAGATAATGGTGAGGCAACCGGGCTTTGTGTGTCCCTCCAGCACTCCTAGTGAGCAGAGTTCCCTGACCACTGGTAGCCTCTTGTATCCCACACACAAGATCTTTAATGTGAGGCTGACGTGAGTATTTGGCCTTTTTCAGTGAGTACCAGAAGGATCTTTGGGGACTGGGGTCAGAGAAGTGACCCAGCCATTTAACTGAGCTTGCACAGCTGCTGATTGATATATGAGACAGGAACTGGTGCTCCAGTTGGCAGTAACTTGCCAGAACGAAGAAAGATGCCTCCAGCCAGGGTGGAGCTCTCTGGAAGCTGACCCAGCCATTGTCCATACTTGCCTGTTCTTGACTACACGGCTTCCCTGTCCACAGGAATCAATGCAGAGATGCTGTGCCAGCCCACATTTCTTTTTATGTTCTATTTCTGGGCTGCCCTCCTCCCCAGCCTCTGGGGTGGCCAAATCAGAGCACTGTTAACATAATTCATGTTTGAAAGTTTTCTCAAGTGTGACAGATCTCTGGCTAAAACCCTGCGTGGAGGATAAAAACTATTACTGCAAACTTCCCAGCTACATCTTGGCTGATGGCAGCTTCAGTGTGGCGAAATTCCCTTTACTTATGCGAACTTTGGGGAGTTCATACCCTGCAAGCAGCACACACATGGACTTAGATCAGCCTGAAGACCACCGATCACCTCCTGTATCCTTCCTTGTTAGTCAGAGCTGTCCTGCCACTCAGGGCAGGGAGCACAGACAACTCAGGGTGCACAAAGGGTTCAGTCTTACCAGCAGGTGTTCAAACCATTCTGCCCCCATCCTCCAGTCCAGGCCCAGGTCCTTGGTGAGGAAGCTGGCGACGTTCTGCCGCCCCCTGTTCGACATGAAGCCCGTGGCGCTCAGCTCTCGCATGTTGGCATCCACGAAAGGAACCCCAGTTTTGCCCTCTGCAGAGACAAAACACAGCGCTGGGACACGAGGACACTTCTGGGGCACTCCTAAAGCAACCTGTGGCCCTGCATTCACAGCCCTCCAAGCGGGAAAGACGGTGCCAGTGCACAGGGGCGGGGTGGGATTTCAGTGAGGTTTAGCTGCAGTGCAGCCACTAAGACCCACTGGAAATTAAATGGGCAATCATACTAAAAAAATTGAGATAAGGAGAATTTTTGGCAAGAAAAAAAAACAAAACAACCAAACCAAGGTACAGAAAAATTTCAGACTGGAGAAACAATCAGGTGGTGAATTGCAGGGAATTTTGCTGAGTAAAATATACAGACAACAGTGAGATGGGCCAAGAACAGAAAGATTCTTGACAGGTGACTAATAGAGGGATGTACTGGACAAACCCCCAAGGGTTAGTATCTGAAAAGTAGAGAGTTTGTCTATTGTTAAGGAAAATATTTACTCTGTCTGTGTGATTTATTGTATCCTGTGTGCAAATGCATGCACGTGGCATTAACACGAGAAAAGATATATAGGTGTGTATTTCACTGATTCTGATGCTTTAATCTGTTAATCTCTCTAAATTTTGAGATCTTATGCTTGCTATTGATGTTACAATATAAAAGCCAAAGGAAAGGCTATGGAATTACAAAAGATGTGGTTTCTTCTAAGTTTGTTTTAACCTTGTAACCAAAAACAAACAGAAGAACCGAATGCAGCAGTCATGGCAATCTAACATTGATAAGAAAGGCTGGTCAGGCTCTGTGTGACTAAACAGAAGGGACCAGCAGGTGACAAACACTTCCCCATTGAGCAGGAAAATCTAACTGCAGAACCTGTCCACTCGTGACACCCTGTGGTCCTGCTCCTGTGTGGTGCTCAGCGTGGGAAGGGAAGCCAAGCATCCTGCACACACACCCATGCGCTGGTGGTGCCAGTGGAAATGACAGCTCCCTGCAGAGACCCAGCCAGCCTTAGGGGACGTGTGAACACGCAGGCACGTGGAAACCAAGAGCACACCCAGCCAAACCTGCGGTTGCTACTGACCTTTCCAGCAGTCAAAGAGCTGAAGGTCCTTTTTCCAGGGGATCTCTTTGCTTTGAAGCCCTGTTGAGAAAAATAATGAACTGCTGATGAAGAAATAGTGACGCAGGCGGTTACTCACACAACAACCCAGCCTGAGGCACCTTGGTTGACACAAGGCATCAGGGTAAAGCTCATCCTCTCAGTGCCATTATAAAGAAACCTTCTGCAAAGGTTTAGAGACGACCCATTCCTCCTTCCAGATGTTGCAAAGGGGTATCTTTTATATACAGAGGATGCTCAAGCCCTAACAGATTTTGATTATTTCTTTTGTTGATGTTTGCTCTTTTTATTTTTATTTTTTTAAATTAAAACCAATTCAGACTTCACAAGTGGCAGGAGATGTACTCTGGCCCAATGTTCAGTTTTACTCCAGGACAATGTTTATGTGAAATTTTATTCTGAAATCTGCAGATACTAAACCCAGAATTACCCGGCAGGAGCCCCAGGCAACACTTTGCCCCTGCAGTGGGGTAGGAACAGATGAGGGAGATGACTTAATGTTTGCAGGATCCAGTGGGAATTACAGCCTTCTGTACAGTGGCATGGAGGCAACAGGGACAGCTCAGCTCTAGGTGCAGATATCCAAGGCCAGGCTGACCACTGGCATCCAGTGCCATCAAAACAGCCCCACACAGGCCTGGCAGATGTGACACAGGCCCTGAGACAGACGTGCTCCTCTGCAGCCACAGCTGGATGGCAGGCACTGACCTAGGGCATATAAAGCAGTGCTGTCTGCTCAGGTGTGGGCAGCTACATCACCTGGAGAACAGCTCACCCAGCGCAGGCATCACCTCCAGGGTTCCCTGACATAGGGACTGGATATTTGTGGTTGCATGGAGAGTTCAGACCCCCACTTCAGGTGCAGACTCCTGCACATCAGTCACGGGGGCTGGAGCTGAATCTCACTCTGACTCCTGTGTAGTGTGAGGCAGAGAGTATCTGGTTTGTAGGGATTCACACTCCTGGGTCAGTTCCTGCTCTGTCCCAGATTCTCTGGTCAGCGTGGGCAAGCCTGAAGCCTCTACCCAAAGATGGAATGTCTCTGGACACAGCATCTTCACTCTGATGGTTCTGCTGTTTCCCACGGACGTGTGCTAATAATCCTCCCCATATCAAGTGTGGGGCTCAGTGTCCACACAGTGTCCAGCACCATGCTGGTCACACCACTGCTTTGAGAAGAACATTTGTACAACTGAATGGCAGCAGCCTCTTTTCCTGTTTTCCCTATGGTGAGACTGCACCTTTCCTCTCCAAGAACAGCGATCCAAATACCTCTCAGTGAGAAAATCCTCCTGCCGTACTTCAGGGCCACGAACCGAAAATAATCCCTCCACAGCAGTTCAAACAGGACCCTGAAACACAAAGCCGTGTCTGTATCTCACTGTGGGTCAGACGAAATTACTGAATTAGGATTTTGCTTCCGCAGCACCCATCGTTAACACCATGAGGTTTATCCACAATTTCATGGACCTTCCCATGATACCAGCTCTCTCCCGAGCCTACTCACCTGGCTCGCAGCTGGATGACTACAGGGAAAGCAAACTTTTCATGAATCACCTGGGAAGCTTTCCTTAGCTCGAGTGCAGGAGCAGAATTTCGGGAAACGTGTTTTTCGTCCATCCCTTCTGGGACGCAATTCTCCAAAGATCAAGGCGAGGGCCTGACTCAGCTTCACACTTCCTCATGAACAAGTGTGTCAGCACATTCATAGAATCATAGAATCATAGAATAGATTGGGTTGGAAAAGACCTCCAAGATCATCAAGTCCAACCCCTGATCCAACTCCAATTACTATATCATGGCACTAAGGGCCACATCCAATCTCTTCTTAAAAACCTCCAGGGATGGTGAATCCACCACCTCTCTGGGCAGGCCATTCCAGTGCCATTCCTGAGAGCCTTGCCTTGATTTAAGCAACAGTCTTTGTGAGGGACTTAAAAGACACCTTTCGAAAGTGGTTTTTAGTGCTCTAGCTCATGAGATCAGGTGGCAGGCCCACCTCAGCCTCTGAGACCTGCTCCGGCTCTCTGGCATATTGGAAACATTCTGCTCAGATGATGTTTAGGCTGATAAGATCTTTCTGGAAAATCTCATTACGAAACAAGATACTGTCCAAATGCTAAAAACTGGTCTCATAATGCCGAGGTTCAATGAGACCCTCATGTGCAGCCACCACGACCTGTACTTTACTGTACCATTGTCTGCAGTGCCTGGGAGCTTGACAGACTCATTTTTAGAATTATTAATCACTTTAAAATGCTAACATCACCACGGCACCCCAGCTGCCAGCAGGCTGGCTATTAGATGGAAAAACATGAGTATGTTCATTTCTTGCAATCTTTCCTCTCTTAATTGTCTTCTAAAAAAAAAAGCAACCCCAAACACACACTCGAAGAGTGTTGATATTTTATCTGTCATTTGAATTTCAGTGAAATTGAGTATTTTGGCCAGAATTGTTGGCAATGTTCTACCCGTTCTTCACCAACCACTGTGCTGTTTGACATGTTGCAAATGTAACAAACCAATATGAATATGCAGTTCTAGAGTTTGCACAGAGTTTCTGGTTTGGGTTTTTTTGCCATCCAGGTCTAGTGTTAGGCCAGGCTCTAACACAAACCTGCTTCTCCATGAGAGTGATTTGTACAGGTCACACAGTTGCTGAGATTTTGGGGTGAAACCCTGCTTGTATCCTTGGAATGAGAAACCCTTTAGCTTTTATTTGTAAATCATTCTTCCTTCTCATCTAGCCCATAATAACAATACAGAGACAGATGGTGCTGATTTACTGACATCGTTTTTAAAAATCATAAACCACTATTTCCCAGCAATAATAATGACAACTGGCATTCATAATCTCTACTTGCAAAGTGCCTAAAGCCTCTGGGTGTCAAAAGCAGACTAATAAATCCTGAAACAGAACTGCAGTGCAACGCAGATGAACCAGGCAGCAGGCACAGGAAAAGCAAACATTAATTAAGGAGTTAACAAATGACTCTCCTGTGCGAGAGATGCTGGTTTCCTATTAAGAGAAAACAACCCATGCTGATGGTGCAAGGACATACCAGTATGTGCTCTGATTTGCTGTTCTCTCTCTTTCGTACTTCTGGATCTGCTCATAGATGTATCGGGGTGAGATGCAGCCCAGCGCCAGCCTGAAAGCAGAGGAATCGTGTCCTGAGTGCCATGCAGGACTCACAGCTCAGAGGGAGGGGAGGGGCAGTTCTGTGTGGTCTAAAAGGTTTTGCTGGGTTTGCAGTTTTTGCCCCAAACGGCTTTAATCAAGTTGTGCAACTTCTTTGCAACTCCTCAAGAGAGAGAATCCCCTTCCGAGAAACAAAATCCTCCCCTTCCCAGCACGTGGCTGTTACAGGAGCCTCCAAGCTACGGAGACAAATCATTTCACACAAGTCTGACAAGTTTTGCCTGAATGATTTGATCAGCTGGTGACTTAGTGCACCAGTGACAAACCCAAAGCGGATCTCAAATGCCAACCTCTGCATCGCCTGTCCTACCTGTCCTTGTACTACAAACCTCATTATTATATGCCAGGGCTCCTTTTCCTGCAGACCCTCAGTGTCTTATTTGAGCAACCACAGAAGGCTCACTGAAAATCTGAGGCCAGAGGGGAAACCCAGGGAATCAAACCCCACTGGGCTCCTCCCATTTGTTCCAAATAAGCTCTGTGCAAGACAGGAAAGAGCTTGCAGACTCCAACCCCATCACACAGGGGTTAAGGAACAACTTTTACCTTGATTTTCCTAGAAATGCATTTTACTGCCATTTCCACTATGGTCTGTGGAAACATTTGATGTTCTAATGAATTCTGGAAACAGGAAGAAAGAGCCTGAAGAGTTTTTCCTTAATTGTTGACCAGTTCTGACACTTAGAAATGGCCAGTATGAGATGGGAATGACTGGCTGCAATCTGAGCCACTCTGATTGTGATTATCTGACAGGTAGGAACATTTTGAGGCAGGCAGATCTGGACTGTCTGCTCTGGGCAAATGGCCAGCTCGGAAAAACTCAAGTGGAGCCACAAACAAACTTGCGCAGCTTCAGTGGTCCTGGGATCCCGACTGGGATTCTGAAGTGCCACCAGATGGAGCCATCCACTGCAACCATCAAAGCACAAAGCTTGGTCAAAACAAGAAATCCTGACCTGTAACAGCCACAGAAAACCATTTCACACTGCAAATTCTATCGGGATAACATTCCAGATGCTCCCAGCTTAGGCTGAACTGGGTTCTGCAGTTTCAGTCTGGAATTAACTCTGCCCCTTCCAGCACCAGCAACTAAACCACCTAACCAGGAGTCAACAAAGAAGAGATCCTTTTGCAATAGGAATAATTAGAAGTGTCTCTGCTCCCCATAGAAGAAGAGAATGGCAGTGAGGTGAGGTGACTCGCCCCACACTGCTCAGGAAACCAGGACTGGATCAAGTTCTGCTACAACCTTCTCAATGTATGGAAGCTATGCTGCTTCCCTGCCTGCTCCCGACCACCCCTCACACTGCTACTGCTACAGGGCAGCAGTTCCCAGTTGCAGGAATGTTCCCAGGGAACCACACCTAGACCCCTACCCACGCCCAGTAGCACTCAGTAGACAGGTAACATCAGCTTGGGATGGGAGCAGAAGAGGAGTATTCCACAACAAAAATCTTTACCATGGTGCAAATTTGGTTGAGTAATCCATTCCCACCAGCCCATTCCGAGACTCCTTGTAGGATGCAACCAGGTTCTGTTCGAGCAAAAGAAACAAAAGGTTTGAATACTTTACAAACAACCTGCTAAATGTGTTTTCTCTCCTTCTGGAGGCAGAGCAATCTGGCAGGGCTGGGCTCCCTCTCATGGCTGCCTGCAAGGATTACACAGCTGCCAAATTCCTGCCTCCAGCGCAGGTTACAATTGCTAAGGGGCTGTTCTGTCTCACTGGGGAAGACAGCATGTGCGTTACAAAAAAAGAAGGAACAGGTTTTCCAGCACTTGGTTGTGTTAATGCTCGACCAAGAGTAAAAGCTGTGCGTGGTTGTGCTCATTTTGGCTGGGATGGAGTTAATTTTCTCCACTGTAGCTGGTCTGGGGCTGTTTTGGATTTGTGCTACAAGCAGTGCTGATAGCACACCAGTGTTTTCGTTATTGCTGAGCAGGGCTCACAACAGCCTCAAGGCCCTTTCTGCCTCTCACCACCCCACCCTGAGCAGGCTGGGGGTGCACAAGGAGGTGGGAGGGGACACAGCCAGGACAGCCGACCCAAGCTGGCCCCAGGAGTATCCCAGACCATATGATGTCATGGTAAGGAGGCAGTGGAGATGTTTGGAGTAGTGCCTGTTTGTCTTCCCAAGTAAATGTTAGGTGTGGTGCAGCCCTGCTTTCCTGGGGATGGCTGAGCACCTGCCCGCTGATGGGAAGTATTAAATGAATCCTCGGCCTTGCCTATGCATGAAGCTTTTGCTTTCCCTAATTAACTGTCTTTACCTCAACTTTTCTCAACTTTTACCCTTCTGAATCTCTCCTCCATCCCACTGGCAGGGACTGAGTGAGCAGCTGCTTGGGGCTGAGCTGCCTCCTGGGGTTAAACCAGGACAATGATTCCCAACAGCAAAGGAATGCAGGAACTTCCTCAGCACAGCTGAAAGGATGCCCTGAGGCACTGGACAGCACAATTCCTAACCCATCTCAGATGGAGAGATGCCCCCCACCTTTATCCACAAAGCTGGTGGGGTCTGATGCTGTCGAAAATCAGCACATGTGCCTTTGAATTCACACAAGGCAAATTTAAGGCAGTTCCTCAAACTAGGTCAGGAAGAAGTCCAAAAACTGGCTGCACAGACAAAATGCAGTCAGCAGCAGCTTCGCTCCACCGAAGCAAAGGAGCAACAAGTAGCTGTAATTATTGGCTGCAAGTTTTTAAACCAGACTACAGGAGCCTCCAACTATTTATAACTGTGGGCAGAACTTGGGTCAGTTGTTCCTCACCCCAATTGCAAGTGCAGCCCCTTCAGGCCACTTTTCACTCCTCCAAAATGGGAGAATTACATTGCTGATGATGTGGGACAGGAGAAGAGAAAAGGCAAATCAAGGTAAAGGAGCTAAAAAATGTTGTCCCAATTCCCAAAAATTAACGGAAAAAACAACTTCAGAGAGATGTCCACTAAACTAGGTTCCTAAGTATCTGGCATACATTCCCAGATCCTGGATGACTTCTTTTTGGTCTAGTTTGTATCTCTGAAAAACTGAAATAATGCTAATTCCCTCCTTTGCAAAGTGTTATCCAGGAGCTAAGGAAATATTATTATTAGGAAGTGAAATTGCATCCTCACCCGCTTGCACAGCCGTGTGTACAAGGGGGAGGATGTAGGCAAGGAAATGCAAGAGTTACCGTGTCCCAGAAATAATATTGCAGTCTCATTAAAGCCTGGGTCTCTCCTCCACTGCAGGGGAAGGCTGTTCGTGGATCAGTCACAGGATCTGCCACACAAAACACCATCACTTTGTTACCCCCTTGGAAAGGTAGGGAGCTTAAAATCCAGGGTTGCTCAGCAGTAGGGATGTCTGCTTTTGGGACATGAGAGATTGTGTGGTCTTCCTTTAAAATAAGGGTCACATCAAACATATCAAAAAGCACTAAGAGGATGTTTTCTACCCTGCAGAGCAGATCCTCCACAGGGAATTTACCTTCATTTGCTGTATGAGTGGGCAGAGGTTTAGTTACAGTTGAAAGGGCAACCACTGCCTCCATGTCTTGATTCTCAGAAAGGGACATATGATAGAATCATAGAATCACAAAATGGGTTGTGTTGGAAGGGACCTTAAAGATCATCTCTCCCCACTGCCATGGGCAGGGACACCTTCCACTATCCCAGGTTGCTCCAAGCCCTGTCCAACCTGGCCTTGGACACTTCCCTTCTGTGGGCAACCTGTGCCAGGGTCTCCCCACCCTCACAGGGAAGAATTTCTTCCTAAACCTATTGTAAATCTCCTCTCTTTCATTTATCTCTTGAGCCCTTGTTGCCTCTCCATCTTTACAAGGAGACTTTTTTTCTGTGAGAGTATGATGTGCAGTGCAAAGTGTTTGGTTTGTATTAACCACCAGAGCTGGAGTGCAGCCAGTACAGGTACATATTTCACCTTGGCTTCATGTCTGGGTCCTGGGAATCTGGAGCAGCAGGAAATCATTCCCTTTGCAAAACCGTGTTTTTAAAAACAGATCTGAGCAGAATATATTTAAGAACAGAATCTGGGTAGGACTTCATGGGAGCGCAACTGCCAAACTGAATTTTCTTACCCTTCTGTCCGAAATCCTCCATTGTAGGGATGGCCCCTTCTTCCAGGCCTGGAGCCGGAGGCTTCAGCTGCTCTGCCATCCGCAGGGTTGGCCGGACCTTCGCCTCGGATTCCACTGCTCTTCGGAAATGGGTGAAGACGTCGGGCAACCTGCACAGGAGACAGCACAGTCAGGTCTCTGCAGGGTGGTTTCCTTGGCCCCTGCACACAGCACTCACACCCCTTCCACAGGGGCAGGACTAGCATTCCAGGCTGTGCTCCCCTGGGGCAGAGCACATGCCTGTGATACCTCTCTATTTGAATCCTGCCAGGCACAGTGGAGGAAGGTGCCCCCAGGGCTAGCAGCCTTCAGAAGCTCAGTCCTTTGCCCAATTTCTTTCTGCTTCTGATGCAGATTGTGCCTTTTCAATTTAAGGCGTGTCCATGAGGGCCAGATTTCTCTCACCTAACTTCTGATTAACACACAGGGCTGACCTCAGTGTAAAAATCTGCAACCTCCTGGTGCCTTTTCAGTCAAAGGAGAGAGAAACGCACTTTCATGGCCTGACTCTTCTGCCCTGTTTCATACATTTTCTACAGAATACCGTGGATCACTCAAACTCCATCAACTACACCCCATGTGACTACTGAGGGAGCCACGAAAGACTCCATAGGCAAAGGGCTGCTGTCACAGGCAGCTGCATTCAGTCAGAGGGGGTAATGGAGCAATCCAGGCCAGTGTCCCAGAAATGCCACCAATAGTGTGGCCAGCAGGACCAGTGCAGTGACCATCCCCCTGTACCTGGCACCGGTGAGGCACCTCAAATCCTGGGTTCAGTTCTGGGCCCTACAGGAAGGACATTTTGGTGCTGGAGCGTGTCCAGAGAAGGGAATGGAGCTGAGGAAGAGTCTGGAGCACAAGTCTGATGAGGAGCTGCTGAGGGAGCTGGGGGGGCTCAGCCTGGAGAAAAGGAGGCTCAGAGGGGACCCTATTGCTCCCTACAATTACCTGAAAGGATGTTGTAGCCTGGAGGGAGGGTCAGTCTCTTCTCCCAGATGACAAGTGACAGGAAACAGAGGAAATGGCCTCAAGTTGTGCCAGGGGAGGTTTAGACTGGAAATTAGGGAAATCACTGAAAGGGTGATTAGGAATCGAACAGGCTGCCCAGAGATATGGTTGAGTCACCATCTCTGGAGGTATTTAAAAGCTTAGATGTGGCACTTAGGGATATGGTTTAGTGGTGGGCTTGGCAGTTCTGGGTTAATGGTGATCTTTAAGGTCTTTTTCAACCTAAATGATTCTGATTCTATGTCACAAGGATTTTGAGGACTGCAGACTGAGTATCCAAACTCTTCTGGTCCAAACTGCTGGAAGAGCAAAGAGAAACCAGCCCTCAATAAACACTCAAACACAGGCCTTGGCTTTATGGATACTGAAGTGGAAATCCTGCTAGTGCAGAGGGATGAATGTGCCCCTTCCTCTTGATGAGCCATAAACACAGATGGACTAATGGGTCCCTTCCCTGTGGGACCAGATGACAAGGGGCCCTCCTGAATAGTTCACTGGAGTGAGAAACAAGTGGGACAGTGCAGGAGTGAGTGATGCCATGGAGCAGCCCACCTGGCAATGGGCCTGAAGGGAAGGTCATCCCGATGATACAGCGTGGATGCCCAGAATGTCTGAATCTTCACCCCGTGCTGCCTACACACCTGGCACAGCCCCTTCTCCACATCCAGCTCCTCCTGCGTGGCCTACGGAGAACAAAATAGTGAGGCCAGGGCTCTGCAGCCCCAGCTCCCACGTGCACACAGACCCTGGTCCCTTGTCTTGCCCTCCTCCCTCATCTCCATGTTAAGCTCCATCCCTTTGGATGCACACACACAATCTCTGAGCCTTGCCCCAGCAAGGACTCCCACCCAGAGCCTACACCATCCCCATCCCAGGAACTACCCAGCTTCCCCACCGCCACCACCACCACCACCACCACCGAGAAAGGCTCCGAACACACAGGATCTGCATCACCATTTGGCTGTGAAAGAAACCTCTGCAACCTAATTTTATCCTTTAACTATGTCACTTCAGTATTTCCCTTACCTCTTCGTGGAAAGCCACGGCGCTGACAGAGCCCAGCTGAGTAATCAGATCACGGACCACATCTTCTGGCTTGCCCTTCCTCACAACCAGGGTACTACAAACACAAAATACTGGCCTGAATTATTGTTATTTATGTGCACAGGAGGCCCTTGTCCCAGCCCAGGCAGGCACCCATGGACTAGTTCTCTACAGAGCACAGACCTTGTGTGGAGGCAGACAGACAGGATTTGACTAGCCTGCATTTTTTAGGAGCCACTGAACAGAGTTTGTAAGCCTCTGGGGCTTAGTTTGTGTCAAACATATTTCTGACACTCTGGATGCCTTAGAAAGGATGACTGGGCACAATGCCAGGCTGTTACCTAAAAGTGAATCTCTTCATCCTCACACACTAGAGATTGAAGAGCTGGCTGATGCAACTTGCCCAGAGAGGTGCCAGATGCCACATCCCTGGAAACATTCAAGGTCGGATTGAACGGGGCTCTGAGGAACCTGTTCTTGTTGAAGATGCCCCTGCTCATTGCAGGAGGTTGGACTGGATGACCTTTAAAGCTCCCTTCCAACCCGAACTGTTCCATGACTCTGTGATCTTTTGCTAAGCCAAGCCAGATGTTATCTGGTAATGGATTCTTCAGGCCCTGGTCTACCCCAACCATGGTTCTCAAGGCATAATAAAGGAGGCTTCTCTGGAGACCCCCTCACCACAGTGCAGCCTCCCAGAGACTGGGCTTAGAGGGACAGGGCATAAGCAGATGTAACTCTCCAGCCTCCCAGGCCACAATCCATGTTGGTTGGTCTCAAGTCAGCTCCTAGGGAAGACTCCTAGGGATGAGGAAGGACACATGCCACAGTCCTTGCCTACATCTCAAAGGCTGCCACTCATGTCTCCAGTTGTCAGGGCTCTGGACAAAGCACTCAAGGGTGACACCCATCTGTGGTATCTGATTTCAAGAAAGCAAAAGCCCACATGGCACAGCCTGGATGGCTCTTTGTTCCCTGTGCAGTGACCACAGCAAGTCATCTGAACAGGGATCTTACTGTACCCAACAGAAGGGCTGCGGCTCTCAGAAATAAACCACCATCAGAGCTCGGAGCACGGGACATGATTTGAACTCACAGCACAGATACGCGTTGGAAAAGAGTAGGAGAACAGAAATATATGTGTTATTTGCACGGTGCTTTCTACCTTCCTTTTTTCTTGAGCGTTTCCCTTAGATCCTTCACACTTTCCAGCAAAAACCGGAGCCGGTGGGGCCCTGTCTTGGGGAAGCCGAAGCAGTGGGTGCCCAGGTAGTGCCGCGGGTCGAAGCAGTAGAGGGGGATCACGAAATCTGCGTTACCCTCAGCCCAGTGGAGCACCTGGAAAAAACACGGAGAGGGCCGTGAGAGCTGCCGGGGGCGGGATGCAGCGGGCATCCCTCCCCGTCCTGCCCACCAGCGGGGCTGTCCCCACGGAAACCCCCGGCGGGCCGTACCTGGTTATCGTGGGCGCGCAGGTCGCAGCGCAACAGGCAGATGACCGCCCTCGGCATGGTACCTCGGGGTTAGTCCTGCCTCTCCCGGCTCGGCTCCGTCCTGTGCCCGGCCCGGCTCTGCCTCCCTCTTCCCGGCCCCTTCGTCCCGCCCCGCCGGGGAGGAGCCGTCCTGCTCCCGGCTCCCTCTGTCCGCCCCCGCCGCATCCCCGTGGGACGGGCACGTCCCGTCCCGCATCCCGGGAGGGCGGCGGGACCGGGGCGAGCTCACTCTCCAGAGCCCTGCCCCGTCCGGGCACACTTATTGCTGAATTGGCCTGTTTTGTTTGGTTTTTTTTTTTTTTTTTTCAACCTCGAAAATCTCTTTGTCTTCCACACATCGGCATCAGGAGGTTGTAGCCGGGTGACAAGTGAGCTGCAGATTAGCAGTAGTGTATTTAGTTCTCAGCACTGAGAGAAGAGGCTGAAGTGAAGAGGCTTTGTCTCATCCTATAGTTTCCTTAAACTGACGTTGGACACCAGTGATCACACACCCCTTACTCACTGAATTGTCCCTCGGCATCCTTATTTTTTTTTTCATTCAGCTACTCTCATAAGAGGAAACCAAGCACAGGAACAGGCTGCCCCAGGGAAGTGGTGAAGTCACTATCCCTGGAGAGATTTAACAGACATATAAATGTGGGAACACAGCTTAGTGGTGGATGTGGCAGTGTTGGGTTAATGGTTGGACTCCGTGACCTTCGAGGTCTTTTCCAGCCTAAATGATTCTGTGATTCTATGAAGTGCTTGGCTCAGAGGTCTCCAGCCACATGCTCCCCTTGTGTAACTCCAGTGGTTCTCCTGGGGTGTGAGAGAATGGAGAAAGGGCTTGAAATGTTGCAGCAAGGAGCTGGTGATGACTGAGGATCCAGATTTACAGCAATTAATTGCTGCAGCTCATTTAAGTACCTGAATTGCTGAAGTGGAGCTTTTGGTGGAGACGCATGGACTCTTAGATGCTCATCAGAGGTTAGATTTGATACCCAGTGGGTCCTGGGGAGCCCTGGCTTCATTTCCATCTCTTCCAGAGCAGCAGGTCCTCTGCATGCAATCTGCACTGGCTGGCTGTGGGAAGTGATGCTGATTCCCTGTGTAACCCACATGACACATCATCTCCTGATTCCTCTTCTGTGCACCAAGGGCTCCTTTTCCTGGCTCAGCAGCTGCAGCCCACTAAGAACCAGTGAGTCACCCCAGAGGACTCATGTTTGGTAAAAGGAAAGTAGAGCCAAAACTTCGGGCTCATGGCCAAAGAAAACATTGTTGTCGGCTTGCAGTTCTTAGAAGAACAACATGTCTTCTTTATCACATTAGAAATACTGAAAAAAAAACCAGTTTATAAATCTTCCCTGTTTGCCTTTGCCTTCGTTTGGACAAGGACAAACAGTGCACTTGGCTTTGCTTTTGTTTGCAGTCAGGCTTCCCCCACAGCGTCTTGGTTGACATTAAGCCAGGCCAAGTCTGGCAGTGATGACATCCTCTTGTAGCTTACTCAGAGCTGCTAGACAGCCACCCACTCCAAGAGGCCTCAGTTAATGGGTGTGCAAGAGAGAGGTGCCCTACTGCCTGCAAAGGGGGCATTTCCCACTGGCAAAGAGGGCTGGTTGCCACTAAACACAAACCTCTGCAACCTAAATAAAGAAAAGATGTGAAACTGTTGATAGGTCAGTGAAGAAACAAAAGTGGGTTTTAAAGCAAGCAAGTCTCTGCCAGCATTTGATTTGTACAGATATGAAGGTTGTGAGTTGTCCAACACCACACCAGACTCTGCACCAACAGGGTTGTTAAAAGTGATGATCCAGGCAGCAAGAGTGGGCAGGAAAAACAAAAGTCCATAAAGGATGGACAGTTTGCTCAGGCCCAGAACCCAGACCTTATACCCAGCACTGTCCCCTTTCTGTCACGTGGCTGGAGGTTGGTTTTATTTCCTTTGCTCTCTTGTAGGAGAGTGCAAATCCTGTCACACACTCGAGCCAGTGCTTTCTAAAACAGTGCTGATCACATCCACTCTGTACTCTACCCTGATAAGAAAGGGTAGTTCTTTTACTCACACAGTTGCCAGCCCCTGCTTCTCTGAGACCTGTTGAAATCATCCTCTGAAAATAAGTGTAACAGGGGTGTTTAGGAAAAGCGGTGTGGGCAGGAGTGCTTTGTTCTAAAATTAGAAACCAGGAGACCTGGCACTGTGAACTGCAGGCTCTCCAGTCTCCTTGCCTGGATTTTCCATTCAGATTAACACAGTCAGTGAGAACAAAAGCTTTCCTTTTTCACCCACTGGCACCTGTCTCTTTACTCCAGGATGGTGTTCCAGCTTTCCATTCTTCATTTGGGAAGCAGAGAAGCTTTGCCTGCTTGAAATACCAGCAATCTCTATGCCAGTATGGAGGGGAACAAGCTTTCCACTGTTATTTTTGTTAAATATCCTCCAAGAGCCAGCTTCCTTCCTGGAGCCCTGAAGTTAGGGCCTGGGTTCATAGGACCTGGGGGGAGATCTGTGAACTTTGATGAAGTTACACAGGGTACCTGTAATAAAAGAATTGGACATTCATGGACTATCCAGACCTAGGGGAAACCAAGGGACAAAGCTAGACAGTATCTAGCAATTACTTCTTGCAATGTGAACAGCAGCACGTGAGCCCTTTGTTTCTCAGAGACAACCTTATGGGATATCGGATCTTGGACAGATCCCAAATCTCAAGTCAATAATCATTTAGTGATAATTGCTTTGGGTGTCCTTTTCCACTCAATAAAGACATTTACTGTCTCTTGTTTATTCCTGCTGTTGGAGTGTCACAGTCAGAACTCCTGTCCTCTCCTCGAAGTTCTGATTGCATTAAAGGGTCACATCTTATAAAGTTTTTCTCTGCTGGACCATTTGCCTCCAGCACTGCTGGTGTCACCACATCACCAGTTAAGGCCTTTGACGTGTCATGCATCAAAGTCCATGTTCACAAACATGTGCCTAATTTCATTCATTTGTATACCCCCATCTTCATTCAGACAGTGTTTCACCTGTCTAAAGTAACAAATTTGTCTGAATAATTTCCTCTTTCATTTTGGAAGCAAATCCCAACTGTTGCTGTCTCTGTGAGAACGACACTTTTGCATTTAGTTTGTCATGCGTGAAAAGTTTGACATCACTATTTGATGTTTTACTGAGTCTCCCTCTGAGCCTTTCACAGAATCTTGAATCATGTCATTGTTAGCTGTTTTCATAAAAGCATAAAACCTCCAGGATCAACACATAGTGCAGCACTGCTCGGAGACAGATTCTGTTACCACTCCTGCTGCACCCAAGCGTGTGCTCTAATGGCTCTTTGCCTGTGACAAGTGCAGTTTGAGTAGCATGTTAAACCCTGTCCACCAGCACCAAACGCCTCTCACTTTTCATGCACATCTGATGCTCCACCTAGATCTATCTTCCAGCTTTTTGAACCATTAGTAACAATGACAACCTGTGTTTAATGCCAGGGTCTCCCATTCCAGAGACGGCGCTTTGATGTTTTGGCTGCAAACGACTCTGCACTCTCTTTCCTGGTGGAAGCAGAAGGACACAGCCCCACTCCAAGAGTTCAGTTTGCTGCCTGCAGAAATGCAGCCCCTCTTTTTATGGGTCAGAGACTTTCCTCTGGTGTTATTTGTCACGCCTTCTGGTTTGGAGGGGTCTTGCCATCACATATAGTGAAAGGACCATCTGGCCTTGGTTCTGCTATGACTGTCCTTGTAGGGAAAACATACAGACCGATTGCTCTTTGTAGTTCAGCTTGTGACCACTACTCATTAAATCTGTCATTTCCTCTTCTGCCTTTCAGCGGTATTTCCTCCATCAGGAACCTAATGACCCTCTGCAAGCTCTCATCCACCTACTATTACTGGACCTGTCTAAAGCTTTGCCAAGTGGCTTAAACACTGTTTCATCTCTGGTGTCAACTACTGCTTATGGCTGTCTTACAGGTTCGCAACACACTCGCACCTGACTTATGTTATACCCTCAAAATACTAGAAAAGATACCTACCCAGGTAAAGGATCAAACATTTTTAACTGCAGCTGAAGCAGCTTAAGTGTACTCACCTCCTTGGCTGATGTAACTCAACACAGCTAACCAGGGGCTGGGTTTGTGGTCACAGCTAGTCTTGGGAACATCATGTCTGTGTTGTGTTCTGCTTCGTGCTTCTCCCTATGTTCCTGGAATGGATCATTTCAACCATTTGCCTACAGGAGAATTTCTTCTGGATTGCACTCTGATGGATGTAACATCACTTCCCTACTGCACAGGATGTTTTGAGTGTTGACTGCCTTCATACTTGAGGCCCATCTCTAGCAACGCAAATAAAAGCCAAGAATATTCTAGAAAATTATATTTATAGAAGGATGCAGTCAAACCATCGTAGATAATTTAAAAACATGGATCCAAATGTTACTGTCCACCAGGTTAGAGCAATAGTCACCAGGCCATTCTGACAGGCTGTGACACAGGGACAAGGACTACAGTCAAGGTGAGTTTGGTATCTACTCAGCTCAAAGGCATGTCCAGAGCAGGTATTGGCACTGTCTGGGACAGAGGAAGTTGTTAGAGTCCTGTCATGAATGCTGAGGAGAAGCTGTCCTATACACCATTTTATTCTTCACATCCCCACTGGATAGAGGTTGCTTCACGTGGAGTTTTCTTTTAAGGAAGCAGTAGTTTAGAAGGCAGTATTTCTGGGAATCATATAAACACTTTTTCTGGATAATCATAATCAGAAGGAAGTGCCTTTATAAGAGGCCCTGTATAGGTTTGACATCTATTACAGTTTTCCCTTGGAGACAAACCCCAAGGTCGTCATGGTCCTGCCGCCACCTCCTCCTTCCCCTGCAGAAAGGAAGGTTCCTTGCTGGAGACAGGAAGAGCCAACATCAACCAAGGATGTGAAACACCGGCCTGCAGGCTCAGAGAGCTTAGTGCTGCTCCTGCAGGTGACACTGGCATCATGCTTTGGCCACGTGTTGCCAAGGAGAATGGAAACCAAAAGAGAGTCGAGAAAAAACCCTTCACTTTCTCCACTCCTCCCCAGTTTGTATTTACTGTAGTCCTCCACCAACCTACACCTAAAATAGCTTTTGTCTGTTGCTATTTAGCCATTTAGGTCGGATCTACCAGCTGCATGAACTTGCCCCTATTGTACTATTGCAGTTGGACTGTTGCCATCGCCCCCCCATGGGTTTTCTACAGATCTATATTTCAAAGTTATGGCTCTTGCAAAGCTCTGCTGTGTGAGTTCAGACAGGCTAAAAAAAAAATTAGTCATGTTTCCTCTGGTCCTGCTGCTTTAGTAGGCTTCCTATTTGCAATCAAATTATTTTTAATTTTGACCGTGTTCCCATTGTTTGCCAGGAAGATAATCATCTTATCTCGCCGCCGGGATATTTCTCTCCTTTCTCATGTAGTTTCAGATGGATTAAATAAATACCCCTTACACAAAGCACACCAAGCTGGGCAAAAGGGCATTTCACCAATTGCTGGTTGACCCAAAATTTAGGAAATGTCTCTCTTTTTGGAAAAAAAAAAAAAAGTTTGGAAGGACATGCCATAATGGCAGGTGTGCTAATTGTACGCACTCAGTTAATTTTTATCCATCTCTGCTTTGTGGAAAAGTGTGGGTGAACTTCAAAGTTAGTGAGTGACACTGGTTTGGCTTATCAGTGCCAAGAAGGGCCACAGACACAGCCAGCCAAGTTTTTGGTAAAGAAGAAGCCATAAGTGTTCCTGTGGGACCCTTATGCTTCTTCTTCCCAGGTGAAACCGCATCAGCTCCATGCAGGGAACAGGGGATCCCCCACTGTGCCAACCATCCTATGAGGAAGCTTTTCACAGGACCACGCCTGGATGCTCTTCTCTGGCTCTTCATGCCTGGGATCACATCAAAGGGACTGAAATGGAGGGTCAGTTCACTGCATTTTGAGGTGAGGAAACTGAGCAGTGGAGATCAGGCACCCTCAGACCTTCCCAGTGTTTCCAGCACCCCCTCCGAGAAGGAGGAGGAACTGGCCTGTAAACACGCAAACAACAGCCATGCAATGGAAAGTTGTACAGAGGAGCGACACGGCCTGAAACCAAACTGCTCTGTTGTGTGTTTGGTAACCTTCACCCATGTACACTTCCCTACTGCTGGATGCCGAGCGGTTTTACCTCCAGCTTCCTAATTATCGGAGCGCCGCCGCTTGTGCTCTACCACAGATGAGGAAATGAGGACATATGGCTTCTGTGATAAGAGATTTATGTGAGCTGTCCGTGCAGCAGCGTTGCAACTTTCTATACAAGTCCATTTATAAAACAAAACATGTGTAAACAGTCAGGTTTTGATTGTTTCGGTGATTTCTTCCCCCCTCGTGACAGAGGTAAAGGAAAAACTGGAGGTTTCCACTTGATGCACGCAGACAACTCTACGGCCAGTCGGAGAGATTCCAGTTGTGGTAAATCACTCTCTGCTTCCTTTGATTTCTGTCACCTAAAATCCAGCTCCAAGTGTGCGGATGAGGAGAAATACAAAGAGACTCGGGCTTGATGGCTGCTCACACATGATCCACTTCCAGCTGTACAAATATTCCTGAAGGGTTCTGGTAGGAGCTTCTTCATCAAGAGCACATTAAGGAGTGCAAAATACAGATTGAAAAGACAGCCAAAATCCAGTGATGATAATGGGTGGCTTTGACTACACTCCTGTAGATTGGTTACCTTTCAAATCAGAAGAGGGATTAGAGAAATAGGGTCATATTGTCAAGGAAAAAAATCCTAGTGTCAGTGGGGACAAAGAGCAGAGTAGGCTGGATACACATACCTAAATCGATGTCTGGCCATGCTCTTTCAGTCCTTCTCTTGTCCCTTACACTCCACTCAAGAAAAGCAAGTTGCAGGATGGAGAATATTGGTCCTTTTCAGGAAAAGTCTAAAGATTTTTTCTGAACTTCTGGTGAGATGGAAACACAGGATGTCCCCTGCAATTTTTTCCTTTCTTGCAGTTTCAGCTGCTAATGCTGCAAGGACCGTATTTCTTGTGCATTTTTCCACAATATTCAGGTGCCAGATGAGCCCATAAATATTCTGGGATAGTTCTGACCTTACCTGATAAAGTTCAAACCGGGCCTGTTTGCAGAGAGGTATGATAACTCCCCAGGGCTTCCAGCTTCACACTTTTCACCAGGGTGATATGGAGTCACCTTGAAAATACTCTTTGGTTGACACAAGCTCTAAGCACAAGCACAGGTGAAAAAGCTCCACAGAGAAATGCCCTCCAGCAACATTTCCTTAACAACCCACCCAGAAATCAGATCCTCTTCACTTTCACTCTGTCCTTTTTGGACGTGTTTTTCCCTCTGTTTGGGCAGAGAAGGTGAGTCATGGAACAAAGACAGTGTGGAAATTTACATCCAGCTATGAAAGTGCCTGTTATGACTACCACGAAAAAAAAAATCACCCACACAACTCAATCTCAGTGTAAGTCACACCCAGCTTGGAAGAAATATGAGTTTAAACCTGTTCCTTTTTGGTTGATTGACGCTGCTAGCTGCTGCAAGCTGCTTCCTCTGCGTATCACACTCAGCCTTCAGCCTTTGTTTTGTAAGATCTGAAAAACCTCTCCAGTCAGCTGCCTGCAACTATGTGGATGGACACAAACACTGCCTCAGAGAGGGCTAAGGGGCACCCCTGTGCTCTGACCCTTCACAGAGCAGCTTCCTAACCCCTCAGGGTGGGGTATGGCAGTATTCCCAACTGTTTGATGGGTGGCAGTGCATGGAGAGTGCCTCCTTGCTCTTGGGTCTTCATGCTCTGAACCCTCTCCTCCAGGACTATGCATTTTACCTTCAAGTGCAGGACTCACCCTCTTTTAAAATACGGTGTCTGCTGCTGCCATCTATCTTTTGTGCTGGAGTGGATGCAAGAAATATTCCATGCACCAAGTCTCGAAGGAGCCCAGGATTTCCTCCTCATCCCATGAGCTTTAAACCCAACCTATAAACCACGAGGTTAATTTGTTTGGTGGGCAGGAGGCTTTATCTGCTGTTGTGAGAAAATGTTTCCTGCCATGGAAGAGGAAAGGTTTCAAAACCCATCCAGAGATCACTTCTTGCTCTTGCCTGGCTGTGAGGGCTTTCACACAGCACATCTTGGCATCTGCCCCACAGAAGAGATGGTCATATCAGCCAGGAAGCATTTCATGTAACAGGAGAGGTGGAGAAAGGGGTCTGGGAAACGTGTGGCCTCACAGCAGCAGGGTCTGAACCTCACTCTCACTCTCACCCTTCTCAACTGCTTCACGACATGGTGGTTGTGAAATGGAAGCAGAGGCAGAGATGAAATGCTGTCCCCAAATGTTTGTCCCCACAAACCTCTGCTTTCCTTCAGGCATCTTCCTGGAGGAGCACAAACCCCTCAGGAATGCTGGCAGGTGTTGTTTGTGCCAGCTTTCTCTCTCAGGCAGCCCCCTGACCACTCAGAACACATGAGAAATATTTAAGGGAAATAAATATGGCTTTTCTGTGGCTATTAACACTAAGAAGGACATAGGACAGCTCTAACCCTCTTTTCCTACCTACTTTTCCACAGCAAACAGCACACCTGCAATTAGTTTTGGGTGAGGAGGAGCTGCAGCTGACGCAGATCTGCCAAGCCCAGGTGCTGCCACGCAGAGGTTTCGGCATCACGGGCTGGTGTCTATATGCTGACATCCCACCCAGGCCCATCACCAGCCCCAGCCTTCAGCTGAGAAGCAGCACACAACCTGTAAGTAATTGGTTTTTCCTCTTTACAACGGGAAGGCATAATTCCTGCACATTCTGCAAACTAAGTATGGGAATGATTTCAACCACCTTGATGGGAGAGAAAGCCTGGCAGACGTCTTACAGCACACAGCAGCTTTAATGCTGCCATCCAGGGCAGGAAGCAAGAAAGGATATTATATCAAACAGAAGGCATGGGAGAATTTCAGGTTAGATGGAGCATACTTAGTCACAGAAGAACTGGGGTCAGTGCTCTGGGACCTGTGTTCACTTCCTGCAGGAACCCTGACTTAGCCCAAAATAGTGGCAGCTAGGCAAAAGCCAAATGTCTGCCCCTTTTTCTCCCCACAGCAAATACTAATGCTTACGTCATTAAAGGAGAAGCATAAATAGAACAGCCTGGGGCTGTGATTTGCAAAGTTCTTGGTCTGCGGATGAACCATCAGCTTTTCTTATAGCTCACTATTGTGCCATCAGACTTTTCACTGAAGATATTATCAGGATGATAAAGGCCTTGATATCCACCCAACATTTACACCAGTCAACTAAGAAGAATCAGAGCCCACATGTAAGGGTTTTATGTGTGACCTGTTTTTTGTCTCACTGACTGGCACGTGCACCAGCACAGCACAGGACAGCATGCACCAAAGAATGGCTCCTACTGGCAGTTTGGACACTGTTTTGGAAGAGAAGGGAGAGTTTGGCTCTGTGGGTACAAGGTGTGCTCCTCCTGTTGTCCTCAGGGACAGAGAACTCCTCACATTTATTTTATTTCACCGCACAGAGCCACTACAACCACTGCCTGCAACACGCTGGGTTATCCCTGCTCTGCACTGGGCACCCTCGAGCAGGTGCTCACTTCACTCCAGAAACGTGCCAAGGGCTGTCAGCCAGCACTGGTAGGAGAACACCTGAAACTATGCACAGAGCCACACGCCTCTGTCCATCCCTCTTCCAAGCTTTGCAAATGTTTTTTAGAGCAACTCGAGTAGGCAGAATCCGGGGGCAGATCCTCAGCACGCCCATCAGCAGGGAGCTGTTGACATCAGTGGAAGGAGCCTTTACTCAACATGATGATCCTTATATTGTTCAGGAACACCCTAGAACTGAAATCCCCGTAGCAGGATACCTGGGGCACCAAACACGCTCAGAAAAGAGGAGCTGCTTGCAAGAATTGCAGCTTTCAGCAGTAATTGGTGTGTGTCTGACCAATTCCCATTAAAACCAGGTGGTTTTAAAGGAGCTGCTTGTCACTTAGTGCCTTATAATACTTGAACCTGAAGTCCTGGGGTCCTGTGCCTGGTTCCCAAGGTAAACACATGCGATTTATTTCAGAAAGGCATCTGCAGCACAGGAATTCATTACATACATAGCCGATGGGCAGCAGCCAACATGTCAAATGTGCCAAGTTACCAGAGTTTTATTAAAAGCTGTTAAGAGTTAGGGGGAAGGTGCAGAGAAAAGCAACCTCCTTCCCAAAGCCAGGTGGCTTAGGCTAGACTTACGCTGCTTCCCAAACGGATGAGGCAAGCTGGAGTCAGAGGTTCCTTCCAGCAACAGCTCAGTCCCCCTGGATGTCTCTCCGTAAGCTGCACAAATATTCTGGGGAGGGGGAGGGAGAGAGAAAAGAGTGAAACCTATTCAATTACATCAAGATCGCAACTGGCCCTAGTAAAATCATTTATGGAGTGAGGGAACCCGGAGCGGTTTGGGCTGGAGCCATCTGCAGTTATTTGGTATATACAGAATCCGTTTCTATGGATTTTATTAATAGGTCACGCGATTGTATACGAGGATGTGAGATCTGAATCTCTCAGGAGGGGTCCCTGGTTGGGGTTTCTATTGCCTTTATAGGCAATGGCTCAAACTTTCTTGCAGCAGCAACTCCTCAAAAACTTGAGGGGAATGGGGCTGGTTTTAGGATCCAGCCCATTTTTTTCTCTCCCCCACCAAAATCTTGAATTGACTTTGTTCCTCTTCCTCATTTACTAAATGGAGAAACAAGGAAATAATCAGAGAAATAGTCTTACTTACTTTTTCCATTGTCTGCATGAATTTTCCCTCTTTCCCACTAGTCTGAGGGATATCTGGTACATAACTCAGCTCTCCCACTTCCATCTGTTTTTCAGGCTCTTATTGGCCCTTATTTAGGGGTGAATTTTACTTCTGTGCCACTGCTGGCTCTCCCCATATGGGAAGTCGAGCCCAAAGGGACTTGGACACACAACAGAGGCTTGAAACAGGTAGGTGTAAATCAGAGCAGCCCAGAGACTTCCCTGCTTCCCCAGGGAGCTGCCCAAGGATCCTGGAGCTGTTCTGGACAGCAAGCTGTGACATGGGAACAGTCAAAAGCCCCTGCCCTTTGGTCTTCACTATGGCTTGATTTTGCTTCAATTCCCTCCAAAGAGACAAAACCAAACCAAGTTACCAGCAATTCCTTCACATTCCGGCCACATGGAGAAAGCTGGGCCCTGCAGAAAGCCACGCTGCTGCAGCAAGGTTACACCAGCTTCACCAACACTCCCGCTGATGGAAGCCCCATCGCAGAGTCTGGGGGTTTCAGTGCTGTGTTTCATCTTTTCAGGATGCTTTCTCTTTTCAGGAGCTTTCAGGAGGTCCCAGAGACCTCCAGCTGGAGTACAGAGGTCACATTCCATCCTTCTTGAAAGCAAAGCCCAGGGTGGATCCCACGGTGTCTTACGGGGTGGCGGGGGCTGATCCGGCCTGCGGGGCCGAAAGGTAAGCACCACCTGGACCAGTCAGGGCTGCAGGAAGGGGTATCACCCGGGGGGTCGGAACTGCCCCGGGGGTCGGAACTGCCCCACGAGTCTCACCGCGGTGGATGTGACCTGCGAGGCTGCGGGACGGGGTATCAGAGGGGATGCGAGTCCGCCCGGTGGTCGGAACTGCCCCACGAGTCTCGCCGCTGCTGACACGACCTCTGGGGCCAGAGAAGCCCCACGGGAGCAAGCGGGGCTGCGGGACAGGGCATCATCTGGGATGCGGGTCCGCCCGGGGCTTTGCGCTACCCTGGGAGGTCGGAACTGCCCCAGGGGTCGGAACTGCCCCACGAGTCTCATCGCGGCTGATGAGACCTGCGGGACCAAGGGCAGCCCAAGGGATGCCCCGTGGGGCAGGGCATCATCCCGCCCGGGGGTTTGCGCTACCTCGGGGGATCGGAGCTGCCCCGGCGGTCGAAACCGCCCCCCTCCATCGCCCTCCCCGGTGTCGCCCCCCAGCGCCGGGGCCCTGCCCGTCCCCCCCGGTGGCCCCGCTCGGTCCGCCCCCCGTGCCCATCCCCGTCCCATTGGCCGCGGCCGCCCCGCGCGTCACCGCTTCCTCCCGCTTTTGTGCGCCGCCCCAGCCCGGCTCCAGCCGAGCGGAGCCGAGCCCAGCGGAGCTGTTCCCAGCCGAGCCAGGCGCCGGGACCCGCGGCGGTGACAAGCCCCGGGTGTGCGGGCATGGCTCAGTGACCCCGCCGCCGCACCGGTGAGTCCGCCCGCAGCCCCCGCTTCGCGCCGGGTCCCTGCGCCCGCCCGCCCGCCCGCCCGAATAGTTTCGGTTTTTAATTATTTTATCCTGTCTGCAGCGGTGGCCGAGAGTTTTTGCAGCCGGGTCTGGCTTCCGTGGCTTTCTCGTCCTTCCTTTCTAGTCTCGCAAGGGGAAGGTTGTCTCTCCGGCTGGGTTTGGGGCTCGCAGGGGATGGAGCGGGTCTCCAAGAGGGGAGAGCCGGGAGCCGTGTCCGTGGGTGCGGATGGAAAGATTAAGGGATTGACCTTCCCCGGAGCTCCCCGCACACCCCCACCTTGTGCTGGTGCGCTCGGGTCACTGGTTTTCCCAGTTGTTTCCTGGAAGCCTGTCCCAGCTGCAGCTGCTGACAGCGAGCGCCGGGATTAGACCCCGATTAGACCCGTTCCCGGGATGCGTTAACCTCTGGAGCCAGCGGTTTCTGGCGGTGGTCACTTGGGTCTCGCTTCCTTGGGAAGCATCTCGGCCACACCAGGGAGGTGCGGGGGTACCCAGAGAGCCCTCACTGTCCAGCAAAGCTCTCCCTGCACCGTCTGTCCGGAGCGGTGAGGATGAGATGAGCGTGGGGAGGAAGGCTCTGCGGCGGGCACGGACTCCCACGGGCGAGGGAAGCCCCGCTTGGGGCGAGTGGCCAGCGGAGCTGGAATGCTGGATTTCTACCTGGACTCAGCCAGCCGCTGTCATGGGGAGCTGTACCACGAGTCAGGAGGATGCTCAGTTTGGAGAGCGGCTTCCCCCTCGGCTGCTGTTTTTTTAATTCCTGCCTTGTAATCCAGTGGTTTTTGGAAGCAGACCTGCTCCTGGTTCAGTGCAGAGTCTGCATGTGTTAGTGGTGTGTGGACCAAAAACACAGGGCTCACTTGGGATTTGGAGGCTTGGGATTTGTGCAGGATTTAAGTGATCCCAGGGATTTCCAGGGTCAAGCTCTTTCACTTATTTGGTGAGAGTGAGTGTCTGGGGGGAATTTCTTTCTGTGCCACCTTATGAATTTATTTCCAGTCTGGTACGTGCAGTTTGAGGTAGCTCCATGCAGGATTTATGCGCAGAGTGCAACTCTTGGAAGCAGTTCCTCAGACATGCATGAGATCAGGTGCATTTGGGGGCTTGCCTGTGACTACCTGTGTCTTGTGATACCTGTGTCAGATGGTCCAGTCTGCAGAACCCCTCATTTGACATTAGTTATGAGTGGGGGTTCAAGGTTTCCCAGGGCTCCTGCAGATCAGAGCAGACCTCCATGGCTGGGCACAGCCTTTGCCCTGGGAAGGTTTTGCAGCTTGTAAAAGCTCCTCTGTTGGAGGCAGGACGTGAGGCTGGATGAGCTGCCAGCCTGGTGGGATGTGGACTTAAAGGATCCTTTATACTTCCCTTCTGTGAACGCGTTTTGGTGCTGCAGTTTTTTCCATGGGTCCTTAATCTCCATCAGGAACCCACAGCTCTGCCCTGTCAACGTGTGCTGATGGGTGATGCTTTTTTTTTTTTTTGGAGGCTGCTAGAGCCTGTGAGGGAAGTGTGCTCATGCAGAGAGATGTGGTCTGGATTTTCATCCAGACGAAGTGACTCCGACGTGAAGAGCCAGCAACTGCAGCAGCCAGAGGAGCGGCTCCATCCCTCCTGAAACGTTCCTGTTGCTTTATGATGCTTCGGGATTTCAGCCCGCAGCTTGGACTTGATGCTTTCTGAATGTTCCCACTGGGAAGATGCCGGCGAGGATCACACGGTGTGTCTGGCTCCCTGGCAGAGCTGTGGGATGGAGTGTGTTGCTGCAGCATGGAAAGGGATGTGCTTCCAGCCCTGCTCTCCCCAGATGGACGTGGGAACAAGTGTGAGAGCTGGCAGCATCTTCTGTTCTGGTGGATCTGGCCCTGCCGTCGTAGACCTGCTGGTCGAGGCTGGAGGGAAGTGAGTCAGGGTTTGCTGTTAGAAGGGATATCTTTTATTAGACTGCTCGGGGAGCACAGGCTGGCTCTGGACTGTACAAGCCTGTCTACACGTAGAAGACAGCAGGGAGTGATTGCCCTGAGCGCACCTTGGCTCTCCTGATTGAGGGCATCATCTGGAAGAAGAGAGGAAAAAACCAAGATATTCAACTCCAGTTCAGCCTGTGCAGTTCATCTGGTTCAAGGAAAGGCATTTTGTCTCTCTGCAAACCTCTGGACTCTTTAGATCCTGAGACCCAGCACAGGAAAGGGACACATATCCCATGTGCCAGCCTTTTACGGGAGGTGGCCGAGCCCTTTGCAGCCCGGCTCGCCCAGCAAGGAGCTGCAGGTGATGGGGCTGGTGCTCCCTGATGCCTGATGGTAGCAGGAGGCTGCTGGGCTCAGTCACTTCCACTCCCTTCTCTGCTCAGGGCACAGGCCAAGTGCAGCGTGCACAGAAATGTGCAGAATGTCAGCTGTGCACCAGGAAGATGGAAAATGCAGTGCGGAGCCGCAAGAAGTGGAATATGGAATTCAACTTTTTTTTTTATGTCATCAGATGCTTTTTAGAAAAATTGGGCTATAAATGCCCTGCTCATCCTGAGCCTGGCAGGTTCACCCTCAATCCCCAGACTTTATTTATTTTCCTGTTTAAGCTCCACAAGGGGAAATGGGTGACTGGGTGGTTTCAGTGAGTCCCTTCGGGGAGCAGTTCCCCATCCCCACCTGCAGCCATGCAGGCCAGGTCACTTCAGCATTTCTTTCTGGCACCTTTTCTGCCTTTGCTGAGTGAAGTGTGAGATGCAGAGGTGGTGAATGTCATCTCAGTTGTGCCTGAAACACGCTGTCTCCGTGGGCTTGCCCCATATCCCGCGTGGCATGAGCCTTCATCTGATGTGGTCAGTGCTGGGGTGAGCATCAGATGGACAAGACAAATGGTTTTCTGTCTGTGAAGGTGTGTGTGTGTGAGCATGCATGAGCGTGGATATGTGGGCATTTTTGTTTGTTTTCTGTCTATCCCTGCAGTCCTGATCTGGTCTGGCTAAGTAATCTTCCCGTTAGTCACTAAAATGCCGCTGGTGTCCAACTCAACGGGTGGTCAGGCATTGGAACAGGCTGCCCAGGGAAGATCACCATCCCTGGAAGTGTTCAAAAAACATGTAGATGGGGGACATGGTTTAGTGGTGGACTTGGCAGTGCTGAGTCAGTGGTTGGACATGTTGATCTTTTCCAACCTTAACGATTCTAAGATTCAATTAGTCCGTCCCAGTTAATTAACTCAAGAAATGAAAAGCAAAGATCTCCCTTAAAAATTGATGTCTTCCTCTTCAAAGCCTCTTGGGAGCTATTACTGGCAGAAGACCTGTTGCATGGGCTCTGAGAGCAAGAGAAGAACGCTCGAGTGGGGCTAGAGAAGAGTTTTGGGGCTGCGTGCTGGGAGTTTGTGGCTCCCTGCTTTGTTTCAGTGCTTGGGCTGTTGCTCCAGGAGCTTTCCCTGGAGCCACAGGGAAGCTCAGGATGGTGGAAGATGCAGCATTAGCATGGTCCTTGGTGGGGACCCTTGCAGCTCTTGGCCTGGTGTCCCCATCTCAGTGACTGGGGTGGGGACACTGTTGAATGTCATTGCTGTGTCTGCTCTCAGGGCCAGCTTCTGTTCCCAGGGCAAGCTTCTGTTCCCAGGGCACTTGGGACATCTGTGAAGGGAACCCAGAGAGTTTGACCTGGACTTTCTGAGGCTTTTAGAAATCAAAGGTGGAAGATATTTCTGTACCCTCTGAAAAAGAGGATTCTGCTCCCAAGTCCGTTTCCCAAATGCTTTTTTGCTATCCTGGAAGATCCTAATACAAATATTAGTGGAAAGCAAGGGGCTCAGAATTTAATGAGAATCTGTGGTAGACTGGAGCCTGTCCTGCTCTCCTGAGTTAAAACCCAGGCTGGCCACCATTTTATTCAGAACTAATTGTCCTTTCTGTGAAATCTTCCCTGATGTTATACTCCCCACTCTCCCAAGATGATTTGGGGCAGCCCAGGGAGAACAAGCTGTAACAGCAATGAACCAGGGTGGAGCTGAGCCAAACCCTTGCTCACCATGGAAGCTCCGTGGGACAAAGTCCTGTTGCAGCATGTGCCATGCCCAGCAGCCCGGGACAGATCCTGGAAGGAGCTGACCAAGCTACTGCGTGGGCCACTGTGTAAACAACACGTGTGGGGACCAGGTCCTTGGAGGGGGTGGGAGGGCAGCTCAAGTGTTCAGGTAGTGATTAAACACCAAATTGCTTGAAAAAATAGCCCTCGTTGGGTGGATCAGAGGCGCCCTGCAAACCCACTGTGAGCAGCAGCTTGTGTGCTGAGGTAACAAAAAGTCATCTGATTTGATAGCTGGGTGATTCAGAGGGAGAAAAGACTTTGTACAATTGCTTTGGGAAAATAATTTGTGAGATAAGAAGCCTTTGCAAGGGATGTAGGAATGTCTTAAATCCATCAGTACTGAAAGGTCCATGCGGCCCCTGCAGTGCTTTCGAGTGCTCCTGTACTGCCAGGACTGTCCTGGAGTGGTTGTGTTTGTCTTGTCCATGTGCAAGTGTTTCTTGCACAGAGGCTTCCAAGTGCTCCCAGATCCCCAAGGGAATATTGAAAACTTTGCATGTAACAGTGGTTAGGCCAAACACTGTGTGTAAAAGTGAACCCTGTGTTGTGCTACAAGTTCTGCTGCTGCTGCTCTCAGTGCAGAAGTTCTGAGGAAGATGATGCTGCTGCCTTGGTGTATCTGTTGGAGTCTGTCTTTTTGAGGTGGTCCTTGCCCTTCAGTCCTGTGGTCTTGGTCAGGCAGCTGGACTAGATGATTGTTGTAGATCCCTTTCAATTGAACTATTCTATCAATGTACATGGAAGTCCATCATGATGAGGATGGTGCATTACTTGGATTGTTTAGGGGTTATGAGCTGCAACCTCTTTGGGTTTTTTGTTGTTGAGCAGAAGTCAGATTGTCATAGGCTAGTTGTGAACTGGAAATAGTGCAGTGCCCTCCATAAATAAGAGCCTCAAAGAATTTAGCAGACGCTTAATCTCTTCACAGTGGACTGTCTGCACCTTTTGCTCTGCAAGGTGCAGCAGGGATGCTCTATCCCAAGGCATGAGGATCCTGCAGAAGGGTGGTGGATACAAAGTAATTAATGGGCATGTCTGGCTCTCATCAGCACTTGATAACAGGGATATCTTGGCTCTGATACAGATTTAAGGGCTGGGACATCCCCTACGTGAGGCAGAGCTTTGATAAAGAAGGTTAGTTCAGGTTAAACTGCTTGGAGGGAAGGTGTAAGGTGAGGCCTGTTATCCCTGGTGGTGAAGGTGAACTGAAGGAAAGGTGAGTGTGCATGAAAGGAAACCCTCTTTTAAATACCCTCTTCCTTTTAGCCTCTCATCTTTTCATCTCACCTGGGGAGTGTCCTGAAGGGAACTGTCTCTTTTTTGTATGCTGGGTCAGTGCAGTGTCATTGCAGGGGCATCTGATAACAGTGTTATCTGTAGCTGGATGATGCTGATAGGGGTTGATAATAGTCTTATCTCCAGCAGGGTGATAACTTGGAAGTCCCTGTGGGAGTGAGTGGCTGGAGGGAGGTCTGTGGACTGGACTGTGGGACAGAGTGGTTTGGGTGTGTAAATGATGAATATCCTGTACCTGAAAATCAGAGATCAGAGGTTTGGGCTTCCTTGTGTTGAGGTTGATCAGTGCACTGATGTATCGTGGAGCTATTGGAGGAGGGCTTATTTTCCTGGGTGAAGCATCCTTCAGTAAAGATACCAGGCTGGGCCAAGCTCCTGGAAAACTTTCCTTGCTGATGTAAGATGCTCACACTGCAGCCTTGATGCCTTCTGTTTGCCTTGCAGCTCAAAACTGATCCCTGTGCTGCAATCCTTCTGCTGGCTTCCTTCTTGGAGAGTAGTTTTTGGGAAACCAGGCTTAATAAACCAGTGGAATGCGTTTGCTGGTCCTTGGTCTTAGTCCCCCCAGTGCTGGTGCTGAGTAGCAAGAATCATTAGAGAAATATGCAAGATATTTCAGTTATTTCTCTTTGGATGGTGCTGGTAGCAAGTAAAAGAGATAAACAGAAACTGTTGAGCTGTGCTTAGCTTACTGCATCACTGGTTTTATTGAAAGGGTCAAGGTCCGGCTCTGAGTGTTGTTGAGCTGTTCCTGAGCTGTGCTGTGCTGTGCCAGAGAGAAAAGGTTAGGGAAAGGTGTACTTTTGGTGTTCTTGCTGCCTGTCTGTGTCTGAGGACTGGCTTGGCATCACCTTGCTTGGCTCAAATGGAGGATTTGGGGAACCATGCCCACTCTTACCTATTTTTGTTTGGATTGGGGGTGCTTGGTGAGGCTCTCCATGGCGCTCTTCCCAAGGTGCTGTGACGTTAAAGGTGTGCACGATGTGTGTCACTGTGTTACCTGGCTGATGACTCAAGAAAAACAGAGAAAATGCTTGTTTAACCATTGCAATACTTCTCAAATGCACCTACAGCATTACAGGAGTGACTAACATCTGATGTGTGCCTGGTCGGTGTTGGGATGGGGCTCTAAGGGGTGTGTTTTCACAGCTGGCTTTTGGACCCAGCACAAAAGGTGCTGAAGATTGTACCTGCCTTCATCTCTAGATGAAGACAGATGAAGCTGGATATGAGCTGGTTCCAGTCTTGGTCTTTGTCCAGGAAATCCCGTGCTGGAGAACTTCCCTTTCAGGAAGACAGTTGGGGTGTCCCAGGGAGGTGGTCTGGCACACTGAAATCAGATGAGATGGAGCAAGACTTCCAGTACCTGGTTCATCATTACTTGGGAAGCTGATTTATCTCTGATGTGTTGCCTCTCACCCCTGCTGGAGCTTCTCAGGCAGCAGTGAACATGTTTTGCTGTTGGAAGTTACCAAGAGGTGATGATGGTGGGAGGTATTTGTGGAAGAACATGGGATGTGTCGGAAAGGGTCTCCCCTTGCTGCATGGGGAACCTCCCACCTCCCTGACCTCTCTTGGGCTGGATTTCCAAACCCTTGGACAGGTGTGGCTGAAGGGCTCTAGGCAGCATCACAGAACGCGACCACCTTCGTGGCCATGTTCAGGAGCGTCACCAAGGGCTTTGAGTGGTGCCATTGCAGGAGTCTCCTTCACCCAAATGAAAATGATCTATAATGATCAGGAAAATGATCTATATAATACATGTTTTTACAAAGCAAGCAGTTTGGTCAGGGCCTTTTGAAAGCTTAGGTACATCTGTCATGCACCTGTGTGCATATATGCATCAAGCCCCATGTGTTTGCTGGAATGGTTGGAAAGGGCCTGGTAGATGAAGCATCCTGCAATTCTTGCCCCAGTGTTGTTTTTGGGGCTGGTGGGCAGAAGGTGTCCTATCTGCCCTGGTCTGTGCAAAAAGCATGGGTAAAGCACTTGCTTCCTTGCTAATTCCTGCCCGTCTGTCACTTCCCTCTCCATTTGCTGCCTGTAGCATCTCTGCCTGCTCCGAGAGCACGGGCTGGGAGGTGGAATACTGATAAACACCCCTGGATCAGGACCATGGGGGATCCTGGCTGCTGAATGCTTTCACAGGACACGCTTTGTGGCATTTCCTACAAAACCTCCTGCCGTGGGGCTCTATTTTGGGGCTGTCTCTGACGTAATCTGTCAAGACACGGTCTGCTCTTTGACTTACTGCTGCAAGTGTGGTTGGGGATGGGTGACCAGTTGCTTACCTTGCATTACCAAAGCAACGAGTTGTTGCTTTCCATGACTCATGAAAATGCACTGTAGGCTCTCTTAAGAATGGCTGAGATCATTTTTTGGCTGGGTTTGGGCATCTGGTTTCCTTAGCAAATAGCAGTGGGGGTAGAGGGAGGGGGATTTCCAAACTCGTTTCTTTGTATGTGTGATCTGGTTTTTAGAACTGGGCTAAGAAAATACTTACTTCATTTGAAAAGGGGGGTGAAGAAAAAAGACCTGTAACTTCCATGTCTGCTTAGTTTTCGTAGCGTGTCTCATTTAGTCATGGTTTGCTGCAAGAAGGGGAAGGTACTAATAACATTACAGAGCTGTGTTTTCTCCTCTGAAATAAGCAAGGATGGAAACATTATGGGTGGTGTTTTTCCTTTAAAGCAAATCCTTTTGGGGGAATGGAGGTGCAGATAAAATTGTGCAAAAAAACACGTTATTGCATCTTTTGTTGTTGTTGTTGATCACTTTTGCTCAAAAAGGGGACTCTGATTCTACAGTGGTGCATCAAGGCAGAGTCTTGGCAAGAGGTGATTTAGTGTTTGGTTAATCGGATTTATTTATTTTTAAAAAATTATTTATTTATTTGTAGGCCCTTGATTCACTTTCTGGTTTTTTTTTCTCTGTGCAGTCCAAAGGCAGCAGCACTCACATCCCTGAGAACCTAGTGCAGCAAGATTAGCATTACCCAGAGGAGAATCAGAGCACCTGTGACAGCTTGAGAGGGCAGGAGCTCCCCAGGTGTTTTGCCACCTCTGCAGCCAGGTTGCTGCAGCCCCTGTGGTGTTTTCCCCAAGTCCAGCCACATTTTGCAGGCACCTGAGAGCAGACAGAGAGAAGGGAGGGGAAAACCTGGGTAGGCAGAAGGGAGGGGAGTAGTTTGGGTTAGGAGTTTTGTGGAGCGGTGGGTTTGGTGTGCCCATCCCTTGCAGGTGGCAGGAGGAGCGAGGGGTGTGTGTGTTACACACTGTGTGCAGCAGTGGTACCTGAGGTCAGGAGTGTGACAGCTGTGGACCGACCTGTAATGCTGTGCATGATCTCTGCTGGTGCTTGGCCGTGGTTTCTGCAGGCAGGGCAGGCAGGAGCGTGTCCCGTGTGCTGCGGGAAGGGGTTGGAGCTGCCCGAGGGCTGCAGAGGAGCAGTAGATCCGTCCTGGGAACAGCAGGAACACAGCAGCGTAATGGCCCTGGCCTCTGGCCAGGGGTGAGCGGGAACAATGTGACTGAACAGGTTTGTGCTCACTTCCTTGTAATCTCGGAGATGAGATAATGCAGAAACCCAGAGACGTTTGCCAGCGGGAGCAGCGAGGTTTCCTTTCTGTGCCCCTGCGAGCGGGAGCAGGGACTTGCTGCTGTCTCCGATGGAACACTGATGAAAAGCAAACCCTTGGAGCTTGAGGAATGGCACAGTTGAGCCCCAGTCAAGGGTGATGGATGCTGCCCTCTGGGCTTGGCTCTGGGGCTGCTGCCTGTGCAAGCACCCCGTGCCAGAAGCTGCTGTGTGCACCACAGCTTCTCAGGCCTTTCATGTCCTTCTCCTCCTCTGAGTTCCTCTGCATCTTTGTTAGTTATCTTCGGGCAGAATGGGCAAAGACCTCTGCTTTAATCAGAAGTGTAGTGTTTACCCTCTTTTTTCCATGGATGTAGTGCATTCAGTGCAGAGCACAGCACACCCCGGATCCAAGTCTTGTAGATCTCAATAGTTTTGTTCCATGCAAACATGGGAAATAAATGTGACCTGAAGTCTTCTCCTCTTCGTGTTGCTTGTGAGTATTTGAACATGGGGCCAAAGTTTATTCCTCTAAGTGGTGGGTATCTGCAGCTCAGATGCCTGTAGTGCTGTGGTGTCACTACCTGGTGCCCCAGAGCTCAGCAACAGCAGGGGATGAGCTCTGTGAGACCCAACACAGGCCTCTTCAGAAGCTCAAGTCCTTATTTATAGTCTAATTTTTACCGTAAACTATTTCAGCTGGGCAAGATCCACCAGCAACTGCAGATCTGGTAGCTTTGGTGAGCAGAGGGTGCCAGCAGATGAGCTGGCACAGCTGACTTCTGTGGCCTTACCCTGATGCATGTTGGATGAAAAAATGTAGGCAAAATTTAGAAAGCTGTTCTGCTCTATTATTATTATTTTTTTTTAACTGCTGTGGCTTGATATTGTCCTCCAATGCATAATGCTCTTTGACTGGGGAGGCCAGCATTAGGCCATCAAAGGGGCTGCCTAATTTTTAGGCAGGTGTTGCTATGACAGCTGTATTTTCTCATCTGTAATTTACAGATGGAGATGTTGAAACAATCCTCCAGCCCTCATAATCAAGTGATTCCCTGTCAAGTCTAAGGTTTCCAGTGTATAGTATCAGGTAAAAAGAATCCTAGATCACATTCTTTCCTCCAAAAATAGTGAGTTATTTCTTGTAAGATAGATGTTTCTGTTTCTTCTGGTTTGAGCATTTCAGGCTGTATACTTACATTTCTTTGACCTTTGACATCTACAAGTACTTCTTTTTAAGAAAAACAAGAAGGGAAGTGTGGATTCTGATGTAATCATGTGACTCCAGGAACCAGGTTCTTATGAGAAACACTGAAGCCTGTGGGAATTGGCAGTGCTCAGGGTCATCCTGTTGTCCAGCAGTTAAATTAGAAAATGAAGGAAAATCTTCTACTCCCAACTCCCTTTTCAGCATTGCTTTTCCCAACCTTTGATGCAAGAGATATTTAGATTGCTTGGCTTTTGTTTGGTTCTTGGTTGTTTTGTTTTTTTCTTTTTCATTCTGTGGGGTCTTTTTTATGATTTGTGTGGTAAAGTATTTTTTCTTTACTTGGTGAAGATCGCAGACCTGTGGTCTTGGGGCTTTCAGGTGCTCTTTAGGTTATGTGTGGGGATGGTCTCTTGTGGGAGCCTTGCAGTTCCTGGGCATTTTAAAACCAGGAGAGAGCCTTGCTGCTGTTATGGCATGAATCAATGTCAATGAAAATTACCATGTAAACCTAAATACCTAAGCTGCACTGGAGTCTATTCTCCCAAGATCCTTTGGTTCCTTGTATTTCCCTTTCTGGGGTGGTTGGGTTTTTCTGAGCTGTTTTCTGACAGCCTGTCACAGGAGGCTTGACTTAGAAGGTTGATGGAGGGGATGTTTGCTGTCTGTTCTCTTGCCAACCTGCTTCCTGAAAAAGTAAATGAAGTGCCTTTCCACCCTGGACAGGGTCAGGCTTGAGTGCTCAGAGAAGCACAAGTACTCTGACAATACAGAAATGGGGTTCCTGTACTGCCTGTGGCTGCTGGGACAGGAATTAGGGGACTTGCTTGGGTGCCTTGGAGCTCACTGAGGCTGAAAACCAGGCAAATGTACATCCTCTTGCTTAACTCTGCTTGGGTAAGTCCTGTTAGCTCTCTCTGGAGTTACCCAAAACTTGCCTGAACACGATCCTGTGCAACCTGCTCTAGGTGAACCTCCTTTAGCAGGGGGGTTGGACTGGAAGGTCTCCCGAGGTGCCTTTCGGTGCCAACCATTCTGTGAACGGCTGGAAAACGAAATGTCTTCAGAGGGCAACACTCTCCCATCATAACCGCAGGCAAGCAAAGCCAGCGTGTCCCTTCACAACGTGGGAGATATTTGTCCTGTGACTAAGCATAAAAGTTGAGAGATGGAAAAGGTCCTATTAGATCATCTGGTCCACCTCCCTGCTCTTCTCCCTGGTGTATGTTTATTAATAGGCTGTTGGGCAGACAGGAGTAGTTTGCTCAGGGTTCTGTGGAGGAGCAGCAGCCAGGTTGTGCAGGGGAGGGACTCTGCACGCCCCTGACCCCACCTGCACGTGCCCGGGTTGCTTGCAGCAGTGGGATTTTGCAGGGAAGGGGCCGGAAGCTCTGGACTCGACATTCCTGGCGTGCTTGGAGCGTTCCCGTTGACTTGCTGGGATCCGGCTTGTGCAGGCATCAGCTCGTCTTTTTTTAGTGTTCTAGGAACAGGCTAATTTTACTTTATATTTATGATGGAGTAGGTGGCTTGAAAACTAATAATAGTGAGAAAAAAAATAATAGAAGGCTTTTTGGTAAGGAGAGGTCAGCCAGCTGCACATCTGCACATCTGGCCCGGGCTCCCTTGGCCATGATCTATGACAGTGGTGTGTGGAGACTCCCAGAGGACGTGTCAGAAAGGTGCAGGTGGAAATGCTATTGCCATGACAAACAGAGCAGGGCTGGAGTTTCAGGCCAGAGCTTGGGGACCATCAACATTGCTTCGTTTATTGCTGCTTGGTAACCATAGCCCAGCCTCTCGTGCACATGGATTGTTTTTTTATTTCGCATTCCCCGGCTTGGTTTGCAGCTCAGAGCACTTATCACCTCCTGGATTGAAATGGCTGAATGTATGAAGGAACAAATTCTGTCCTTAGCTAATTCAGGGAAGAACTAGAGCATGTGCTCGGCACAGGTAGGGGATGGGAACAGAAATTTCCCATCCAGGAATGTGGTGAACTGCCTTATATTGAGACTGTGTTGGCTTTTGCACTTAGGATCACTGTCTACAAACGTGTCTCCTGGTCGTGTGAGATCAATATTTAGGATTAAAGACCAAAACCATTCTGTGGTGCAGGTGAGCAACCAAGCCTGCTCTGCACAAGCAAAACCTTCTTGCTGGTGCCTTGTTGGGCCCCCTGGGGCTCTGCTGTGGGGCCTGATGATCCATTTCCTGACACTGCAGCACATTTTGTGTGGTTTTCTGGAGGTGTTATGGGACATCTCTTGGCTGAGTGATGGCTCTGTTGAACTGGGAGAAACTCTTTCCCAGATCCATGGAGGGTAGGGGCTGGGTGTCTCACGGTACAGACAGTGTCCCTGGCACCAATGGTCTTTCTCTTGGCATCTTCTGTGGAAGTGACAGTATCACAGATGATGTTTTCCAGGAAAACTTCCAGCACTTGTAAAGAGCTCTGACATGGGCTTCGCCTCCCTTCCCTCAACCAGACGTCTTCTAGGGAGGAGGGAGCTGGAGCAGGGCACAGTGCATGCAGGGAGCAAATCTGCCTTATTATTATTTAATTTAGAGAAAATTTGGTCTAAAGATGTAAAAAGGAATTGCAAGTGCTGTCTGGACACCGCCTCTCCTCATCAATTAGCAGCATTAAACTCTCAGCGGGGAGGATTAATTAGAAAACTGAAATCTTTCCATCGTGACAGCCTTCTGGTTTCCATTGAAATGCAGCCGGGGAACTGGAAAGGCTTCTGTATTTTGTTTTGATATGCAGGCATATGTTTCTTTCCATCCTGGAAATTAATTCTGTCTGTCTGTAACGGAGCCGTGGGAATCAATATTGAGTTGAACTGTATTTCTCCAGAGCTTTCTTCTAAACCTAGTTGACTGTTTCCCCACTGTGCCTAATAAGTGACCTGATTTTGGAGTGGCTGAGCAGCTGCTCTGCCAGTTCAGAGGTGTTGTGCTGCTGCCTTGATGGTGCAGGGTCGGTCCACAGCCTCAAGGGTGATGGGCTTCTCTCTTCTGAAAGTTTCCAGTTTAGACTTTCTCCAACATGGACAAAAGGCCCACAGCTTTCTGCTGTCTGTGGCTTTCCATTGCACCACACCAGGCTGCACACCATAGGAGAGGAAATTACTCACCACGCTGCCTCCCTTGCAGACTTCTCTTTGCCTTGGTGAGCTGTCATGCTTTCAGTCTCAAGTTCTGCCATGCCCTCAGCTGGGTTTAGGGGCAAGATCTGCCTTTTCCTCAGTGTCATCATCTTTTCTTCCCTCCACCAGGCTTGGAGGATGAAGCAGAGTCAGTGCAGCAGCAGTGACCTGCTACCTTGCACTGCGGGAGCAGGTCACTGTTAGGTGATGGCCGTGGGTGGCACAGCTTGGGCAACTCCACGTTCCTTCTCCAGAAGTGCATTGGAGCAAGCAACAGGCTGTGCATGGGCTCTGCAGAGCCACAGCTGTGTGAAGATCGGATGGGGAAGGGCTAGCAGGAGGGGCAGGGCAGACCTGGCAGGCTCTTAGCACTTTGAGCTCAGGGCAGTACGTGTGCTCTGCAGACCTGGCTGAGTGTTTGGCCCTGTGCTGCCCAGTCTGGTTCCTGCACTGTTGATGGCTCATTTTTTATCATGAGGGCAAGTGTACTTGAGTTCATGTGATACTACAAGTCAAGAGGACAAAGACAACAAAGCCTCTGTGAAAGCTGCCCCACATGTTTGTTTCGTAACCCCATCACCAGCCCACTGACAGCACAGAGACAGCAGAGTCCTGGAGCTGTGCAGAAACGTGGTCCTTCTGCCCAAAACCACAGCATTGTCTTTTAATCTCCTCTTGCCACTAAGCACTCACTGAGGCGGGACCAGAGGGAGAAAGCAGAGCACTAAGCACTCAGTGAGTGCTTGGTCTCATCTCAGTCCAGAGTTGCATGGCAGAAGTGGCACGAGCAAGGAAAGGACCTGTCAAATTCTGTGGTGGCTCTTGGGGGCCAGTACTCCAGTCCTGCTCTCCACGTGTGCTCTGGAGGCTGTGCTTCTTGCCCACTAGGGAAGGGAGCAAAATAACCAGGTAGCTGCTGAGAGAGCAGAAAGTGGTCAATTAGCCCTCACCCCTGGGCTTCGCAGTCGATTGGAAAGTCTCGTTGCGATCAATCAAATCTAGACAGGCGGCGGGGGCGAGGCTGCGGCTTGTTAGGGTGGAAGCTGTGCAGGGGGAGGGCTGTGAGAGGGACAATCGATCCCAACCAGCTGAGGGTGAGCGCTGCTGCCCAGGGGCTGGTGGGTACTCCCAGGAGGAGCAGGTGTGTTACCCTGTGTGCTGTCAGCGGGATGTTGCAAGTGAGAGAAAGTGGGTCAGCGAGAAGGTGGGGCGAGTGTGGAAGATGGCACAGTGGCTTCAAAGCCCTGATTCTGCCCCGATGCCAGGCTGCCCACCTCGGGCACGGGATGGACCTCCCTCCTTCCCACTCCAAAGCTTGGTCACTTAGTGTCAAAATTCCTGTTAGAGCGTGCTGGATCAGCCATAGAGTTTGCAATGCGTTTGATACTTAGAGGTTAAAACTGCAGGCACAGGGTTGGTTTTCCCCGCCATTGTCCTCAGGAGAACTGGACATCCCAGCCCCATTTGCAGATTCTGGCTCTCAGGCCAGGTTCTCTGTTGCACAACGTTGGCTTTGCAGCTCTTTGGTGTAAAACTTCGTTCATGGAGTCTCTTCATTTCTGATACCGGATCTGTGCTGCATAGATCCTTTTTTCCCAATTGCTTTTCCCAGGCAAGATTTTACTCAGAGACAAATACTTTGCTGAGGACTTATTTAATCTGAAGGTTTTAATATCTATTCCTCCTTTTTGGTTTCTGCTCCTTCTTCTTCCTGGTTTGTGGGTTTTTGTTTGTTTGTTTGTTTGTTTTGTTTTCTTTGTTTGTTTTTCCCCCCCAGGAACATTAAAGAAAGTGGCCTGAATTATCACTTTTCCGAATACACTGTTTTGTTTCAATTTCCCTCCCACAAAGTCCTCGGTCATTTTAGAAGAAAGACAAAAATAAGGCCATGAAATACCACACGAGGAAGAAATTACAACATTCTTCTGCATTGGCTTTTATATTATATGTAGAAATGCACCTTCCCCTTTGCCATGCTCACTTTTAGGGGAATGTTCATTGCCATCAAGGTTTTCCTCTGATTTATAAGTTTACAGAGAACTATCTGAGGACAGGACTTTGCCCTGTAAAAGGGAGAATTATGCAGAGCAGTGCTCTCCTCTAGCTACAGACCTTCATCCTCACAGGCAGGGTTGTGTGCTTGAATAATCCTGGTTCAGCTTCATCTGAGGAGATGAATGTACAGAGTTGCAGGAGATGAGGATCCTTCAGAGTTTATCACTTCAGTGCCTGATTTGACTTGTCTCTTATATATATTTATATTTTTACATGTATATATAGATATATATATGTAAAATAAATCTGACTGTGTTGTCTGACCTTTGCTTAGAGAACAGACCTTTCTAATCACTGATTTTCTTCTTTGTTTTCCTGTGTTTCTGGAAGTTTGAGGTCTGTATGGAAAATCAAAGCTATCTTATATGCCAGTATAAATTACTGATTACTTCACTGACTTTGGAAAAAGGAATATTACTGTAAAGCAAGTAAACAAACTAAGTGAGAAAAATACCAGTACCTAAAGAGGCTACAAGAGAGCTGGAGCTGGCTTGTTACATAGGCATGGAGTGACAGGACAAGGAGGAATGGCTTCAAAATGAAGGAGGAGAGATTTGGATTAGATATTAGGAAGAGATTCTTCCCTGTGAGGGTGGTGAGGTTGCCCAGAGAAGCTGTGGCTGCCCCATCCTTAGAAGTGTCCAAGGCCAGGTTGGATGGGGCTTGGAGCAACCTGGGCTAGTGG
>JAYRBT010000082.1:3720977-3773357 GCA_036023395.1 Myiotriccus ornatus | reverse complement strand
AGGGATGGGGCAGCCACAGCTTCTCTGGGCAACCTGTGCCAGGGCCTCCCCACCCTCACAGGGAAGGATTTCTTCCTCGTGTCTAATCTAAACCTGCCCTCTGTCAGTTTGAAGCCATTCCCCCTTGCCCTGCCCTTACAAAAAGCCTTGTCGAAACATGATTCCGAATTTGATACTGGTTTGAATTTAAAAAGTGAGAAGTGTGAAGCAACTGCCACACCTTAATTGTTTGTCCTCCCTCATGGAAAAAGGAGAAGAGAGGTACTTACCCTATCCTGGCTCTATGTCTCTGTTCTTTTTGCTCTTTCTCTGTTACCTAGAAGAGAGATTTTGTTTGTAGACAACTAATTTAAAGTTAAATTAAAAAAAAAAAAGGGAAGGAAAGTCCAGACCCGCTTCTCCAATGTAAAGAATGACAACTTTCAGTTTAAAATCCCTGTTGAAAAACCCCAAAATTTTTTAGAAACATTTTCACTTTGAAGGCAAAAGCCACTCCTTTGTCAGTGAGATGTGATTTTTTTTTTTGAGAAGGAAAGTTCAGACTCACTCTGAGCATCAGTAGGGAAAGAGCTGCTGGCTCCAGTCCAGCTCCCAGGAGATTGTAAATTTGATGACTTCTTATACGGAACCTGTTCAAGGTGCCTTCAGCCTGCCAGCTATGAACATAATATGAATACACTGGGGCAGCATTAATTCTGGGAATTCTGCAGTGAAGAGAACACTCTTTTGCAAGGCACTGTGTGGTTTTGGTTTTTTTTTGTGAATATGAGCTGAATCAATGTAGTCTTGTGCAGGTTTGCAGTTACACTTGGACTTGGGTGTGGATGGAAGGTGCTGTGCGTGTCCCCCTTCCCCAGCTCATCACTAACATCATCAACCCCTGTGCAGGGACTGGTTAGATCTGCCATGCTGCATCCAGAAAGGATCGCGCTGTGGTCCTGAGCCTGGTCTATGGTTTGACTGTCGGGATGAGATGGGTGAAGTGATGTGTGTCTCCAAGTGGAGCTTGTTAGTTAAAGAATCATTGCAACAGCTTGGCTGACGCACAGAAATTTGGGCTAAAATTTTGAGGGTTAATTGGTTTCACTTCTCCCCCTTTTCCTCATCCCTCATTGCGATGAGAGAGCATTTTCAAGGGAAGTGCAGGGAATATGCAGTTATGTCACTGATTCCCCTCTGACAGACCACAGAGATGTGTTGGATGAAGTGACCTCTGACCGTCTGTTCCAGGTCTACCTTTCTTCCTGGGATCCTATTTACAGTCTGCTCAGTGTCTCAAAGTTCAGCACAGGACTGTTCACTCCTAAACGTGTTCTAGGGAAGTTGCATGACCTTGTCTGGAGACCACAAGACGGGAAGTGGGGACTTCTGGCGTCTCCATGGGCTGCACCTCTGACGGAGCAGTTTGGCTGTGTCATGCATTGCTTGGACCAGCCCTGTGCAGCTGTGGGATCCCTGTGCTGTTGCAGGTCCAAGTTAGTGTCTATACATGTGCCAGCTTGGGGCCACCCCGAGTCCTTGGCACTGGGTCTCTTTATTCCTTCAGCTCACAGCCTGTTTCCATCTGCCACCTCGCCAAGACCTCTTCGTAATTTAAAGATGTGTCCATGTCTCCAATACAACACAGTGCAAAGACCACAGCCAATAGGTGTTAAAAATGGCTGTGTTTAAACATGACATCACAGTAAAAGTAACATTGAAAAACCACAGAAGTTGATAGAAAAAGCACTGGCTTCGTCATTGCTTAACTTTCGTTCTTTTTGTTTTAAAATGATTTCAGTGTTCTTAGTTGTGGTTATGAAATGCCGTGTGCATTCACACATGTTTCTGATGGTAAAAACTCCAGGAAGGTTGATCTACCCTGCTGGGTGTATGTACATGTAACTCAAAGATTTAGGCCTCTAGTACTTTGCTGGAGTGAGTGTGGCTTTTGCTTCAGCAGAAAGGTCATCTGAGGTGTGGGCTATGGGAGAATGATGCTTGTTTATAGTATTGCCTTGACAGAGTGCTCGTGTTTGGAGAAGACAACTGCAGGCTGGGCTGGCAGAAGCCACAGCAGTTTGCTGGAGGAGGAGGGGGCCTGTTTGCACAGTCAAGGTCTGGCCACTTAACCCAGTGCACTGGGTTTTTGGGGGGCTGTTGAAACAGAGAGAACTGCCCAAGTTGTTGAGGGAGAACAGACCTGTCCCCATTCACTCAGGGACTGATGTCTCAGCTCTCCCTTGCTGTGCTTTCCTCATTCCTCAATCTAAGGCAGTGGTTTTGCTCTTCACTTCCTTAACGCTCCTAACTTGCTCTCTGTATGCTGAGAGCTATTAATGAGAAATTAATTCAGGTTGAATTGCAGTACTTTATTTTATAATAAGACACATCAGGCTTTCTAGCTCAGGTTTTGTTATTTCCGAGGGGTGACTGAGTTAAAAGGTGCCTGTGTCTCCTTCTCCCTTTCCTGGCACCGTCCCCGTTGCACCAGGGCTCCATTTCAGGGTCATGCCAGGTGCTCTGGGCACCTGGGGAATGTGGGACTGGACCTGCATCACATTTGGGACGTTGCAGCTGTTGCTGCAGCAACAGGTTAGGAGTTCACGGGCTCTGGGCTGCGGCTTTGAGCACTGGAAGTAGCCGGGCTGGGAGGGAGAAAGAGTTCTTTATGAGCCCGCAAATAACCTTCAGAGGTATCAAGGCAGCCAGGGGAAATAACTTGCCAGCTACATTTCTTTCTGGGTAAACATTTTTCTCCTTTCAAGTGTGCTCAAGAGAGAGGTACAGGTCGTGGGGAGAGGTAATATCTTTTATTAGACCAAAATGATAGAGGTGGAAAAAAACAGGCTGGCTTTTAGGCGCACAAGCCCTTCTTTGGAAGGAACAAATTTTAGGCTTAGCAGGACAACTGCTGGAAAAATAGGCCCAAATTTAATTTAATTATGTTAATCCATTGAAGGAGAATTAGTGTCTGTGGAGCAAAGGGCAGGGTTAGCAAAAAAGCTGTGAAAGTTTGTTGTGGAATGGGAGAGAAACCAGTACCTTTGAAGTGGTGAGGAGTAGGAGGGCTACAGGCATGCAGAATCTTCTTAAATGTGGTTAATTTTGCTTTTTAGGAGTCTAGGCCCTGCTTGCAGCTCTCCTGGACTAACCTTAATCTGCAAAAGCGAATGAGAAACAATGCGTTTGTCCAAGATCTGAAGGATGTTTTCCAACCAAAGAGATTCTAAGAGGCAGAGATTTAGCATGGCTTACCTTGCCAGTAGTCTGTGCTTTTATAGGAGAGCCCTGGTTCCCTATTCCTGTAGTTTGGTCAGCAGGAGCAGGGTAGTGGTTGTCCCCTGTACTCAGCACTGCTGAGGCACCTTCAATCCTGTGTTCAGTTTTGGGCTCCTCAGTACAAGAAAGACATCGAGGTGCTGGAGTGAGTCCAGAGAAGAGCAGAGGAGCTGGGGAAGGGTCTGGAGCACGAGTCTGATGAGGAGCAGCTGAGGGAGCACTGAAACCCTTTCTATCCCTAAAAACTGGTGTGTTTATTATCAAACCATCACACCTCCTGCTCCAGGACCCAAGTTGCAGGCTGGATGTGGGGCGCAGCAGCTGTTTTCCCCAACTCTGCCCTCTTCAGCAAATCTTCCCCGTGTCAAATGCCACCTGATTTTAACCCAGACATTTTACCCATTAGCCAAGGAGGGTTGAAGGGTGTGAGGTGCCACAGCTGGACCTCCAACAGGTTGAGCTCCTGTGCTGCTGGAGGAGGAGAGGTGAGAGAGAGAAGGATAAGAATGACTGTCAGGATGTTGCATGGGCTGTATCTCAGGGGGAAAACGGCTTCTTATCCAGAGGTGGCTTCACCACCCTCTGCATGTGCAGGGACATACAGGGGGCTTGTGGTGACAAGTGTGCAGGGGGATGGGGCCACGGAGGAGGGCAGAGTGTTGCAGAGCATGGGAAAGCTCTGCCAGTGGCTCTGATCCCGTGGAATTTTACTGCGCCCGGCGCTGTCAGAGGAATGGCTATTTCGGGAGCGGAGGGTTGTGGTGAACCACAGACGTAACCTTGCTTTCCCTCCCCGCTGAGCTAAGCCAAACACCTCTTCAATCCTGAGTCCTTTTCCATTGCAGAAGTCCCTGGTAGGTCTGTGGGATGAGGGAGCACCAGGTGTTGTCCCACAGCTCTTCACATTCGTCAGGAGAAATTTCCTGTGCGATCTGTGGCTTAACCACCGAAACGTTCACATGTGATAAAACTTGCCATCCCAAATGTTTGGGGTTTGGGGTTTGCAAGGAACTGATCACTTTGGGGTTTTAAGGGCATTGTTCTCACCTCTCCTAAAATGAGGTGCAGTCCCAGTAGCGCTGCCTTTGCTTCTGTTTTTTCCTGGGGAAATTCAGAGAGCAAGTGGAAGTTCTTCATGATCTCACACCCTGGCTATCAAATACGCTGTGCCATAACCTATGAATTTATGTTCCAGTTTAATCTCTTTTGCTGGGTTTTTTTGATGCTCTTTTTAAGTGACTGGACTATTAGCAAGCATTGGAGGTGTTTGCTTGTTTGTGTTCATGAGTATTTTGGGGACTGGCTGGGTCATGTCACTGGTGTTTGGATTGAGTTATATATGTGATGTACAGTTTTACTAATTATCATTTTAAAAATAACTGGTTTAGCTTTTTTTTTTTTTAAGCCTGCCTTTCCCCCAAGCCCATTCCTGAGCACTAATTTCTGTCCCCTTTTGCAATTGGATGTAAAAAGAAGAGCTGTTTTTGATCTAAATGTGGTCTCCAACCTGGCTGTGCAATTTTTCCAATATTTGTGTGGATAGCCTGAGGGATAGCACGGGGTAGAAAGGGAATAGGAGGCAGGAGCTCAGCTTTACCCCTGAGAAAAGGATCTGTGGGACAGTACAACCCACAGATGTTCTATTGGGCATTTGATATGATGGACTTCTGTAGCTGTCAAAAGCTTCTGATGGGTTTGGTTTTGCTGCTTTTCACAAAGCAGTCACTGATTGTGCTATACAAGTGCAATTAAAAATCCAAATCTATGTAATTTATGGAGAGCAAGAGTTACCAACTGTTTGTCAGGTAAGTACTAATAATCTGCTGTGGTGCACCATTTAGCATCACAGTTCTTTGATAAGGAGAAATGTGCTTTGAGGAACCCTCGGCAACTCACACCAAGAGTTTTCTATGTGAGTTTATGTATCCCAAGCTCAAAACGTCAGTGAGCAAACTCCTGCCAAGAAATCCTGCATATCAGGAGGGTCTTTCCTCACTTCCTCCTGTATAATTGCTCTGTTTGACCTGCTGGGCTGCGCCCTGCCCTTGAGTCCTGCACAGGGGTGACCTTGGCATCCCTTGGGTGGGGTTGCAGGAGGGAGAAGGGCAGCAGGATCCAGCTGCTGGGGAGCCTTTGCTGACTTGCAAAGGGAACGTGCTCCACTGGTGTGTCTGCTGCAGCGCAATCTGGACTGGGGGAGGGTAATTGGATAATTTTTCTCTTTATCAGATCCTGGACACGGCTCCAGACAGTGGCAAAATGTTTTGTGTGTGTGGGTTGAATTTGTGGGGAGGTTTATCTGCATCTCTCACTAGATGGAGGCAGGCAGCAGTTCTGTTTTGCCACGAGTCATTTGCAGACAGCCCTACTAAGGGTGCCTAGTTCCAAAACAGTATTTTTACCTGCCTCTCAGTGTCTGGGTCCCTTCTTTGCTTGCTTAGGGGCTTTTGTCATGGTCCAAATCAGGCTCTTGAACTACTAGCTCACTGGTCTCCTTCCCAGCATTGACTGAAACAGTCACTGTGACAGTATTTACTTAGTAATTGATCCCTCTGTTCAGAATCAGAATCATTTAGTCGAGAAAAGACCCTTAAGATCATCAAGTCTGTGCTGTGTTGGTACCTCTGCCCCTGCTATCTTGTGCCTTGGCTGAATCCTGGTGGCAGTAGGTGCCTGTTTACAGTGTTTGCAGGTGCTGAAGAAACTCCAAGTCCCGGGTTTCTCTTCATCTCCAAGGGGTTTTTTCCCCTCTGGGTTTTTGGAGAAAGAGCAGGATTTATCTTCACAAACAAGTTCTTTGGCACCTGTTTTCACATGGGTGAGTGTTGTCCTGTTCTCCGGATGAGGAGAGAAAACCCAGGACTGGTCTGACACTGACCTTCTGATGAGGGCAGTGGGCAAACCCAGGTGGCTGTTGGCCTGGCAGATGTGAACTTTCACTGGTACACGTTGGTCAAGTTTCCTGTTACCCCATGCTCACCCAACAAACAGAAATGGAAAGGTGCTTTGGCCACTGGGCATAATGTGCTTCTCTGATGTTCCCTCTTGTCTTTATAAAAAAATAAAAAAAATAAAAAAAATACACCTGGAAAGAGCTGAAGAAGTTAATTAAGGATTACTCTAGTGTCAGAAGATATGTATTTCCATTTAGTTACATGAAGAAGGGTTAAAAGCAGATGAGATTGCAGTCTGTGAATACCTGCAGAAGATGGGGAGTGTTTATTAACAGAGAGGTCTCTAAGATAAGGGATATCAAGATCTAGTGAGTGGAATACAGAGCAAGCTATGCTCAAACTGGAATTGAGGTATTAATTGCAAAGGGGTTATTAGGGTAAGTGCATGAGCTCTTTAGACTAAGATTCTCTAAAAAAGGCTGTTTTGTTTTCGGGTCAAGATAGGGATGCAGAGGCTGCTAAATGAATTTCTGTGGTCCCTGTGTACAGCCAGGAAGGCCAGATCAGGTTAAGTCCTTTCTGAATTAATGTATTTAGCTCTGCAGACTCATGTGGTCTTGAGCAAGGCTTTTTTTTTTTTTGTCTTGGATTCCTGTCCAAATGAGAGATGAAAACCAGCTCATCTCTCTGTCCATCTGACAGTGTAGCTGAAAGTCCATCAGGACAGAGACTGCCCTTTGCAGGTAATGTCTTTCAGTTCAGGTTCTCTTTGATAAATGATAAATATTGTGTGTCAGTCAATCAAAAACCACGTATTTTCAAAAACCAGAGAAAACGGAAGGCTGGTGCCTCTGCAAACCAAAACCAGGATTATCAATGTCATCATCATGTTTCTTTTCACTGTTTTATTACGTTTCAATATTTTTGTCACTATATGTTCCAAGTCTCACTAATTGGAAGGGCTTTTACTGAAGGTGACAGCGTTTCTGTGGGGCTCCCTCTCTCCATCCCCTCTCAGCCCTCACAGAACTCTTCCCTCTGCCTGGGGATATCCCCAGTGGTTGCACCTCCTTCTGGAGAGGTGGATGCTGGCTTTGGGTGGAGCTGCTGGAGTTTACACAGGCAGAAAGGCTCGACTGGACTATCAGCACCGTGGCTGTGAAAAGCGCAGTGGGATCTTCAGTGGCCACATCTGTGGTTTTTCCCCGGATCCGGGCGGCAGGGTGTGTGTGTGACAAGGTATGGCCCCGGGGCCACACGCTCCAGCCGTGCTCAGGAGTGACTCACAGGACAATGTTCTTCCCTTCTGCAACGCCCAGGACTTTTCCCCCAGCTCTTCCCAGCCCTGACTCTGCTTGGTGTGTGTGAGAGAGGCCGAGATCAGGACTCACCGTGTTTTATGGGACTCTGCTTTACTTCTCTAGCCTTTCTGTGGGCTCCATCCAGCTGGTGCCTTTTTTTTTTTTTTTCAGTGTTGGTGGAAGCAGCTTCATGGAACTACCGTAAGCTGCCTCTTAGTAATGACCTATTAGCGAAGCCAACAATAACAGCACTGTCTAGACCATCTGAGCACAGCTAAATTATTCCTTTGTCCCTTCTTCATTTGCTTTCTCTCCTGACTCTTGAAGTGTTTTGGGTGGTCCGTGTTGACCTTCAGGCTTTCTATTTCTCCCTTGTGGGTTTTATTTTTTCCTCCTCCAGGAGCAGTGAACTGGCTGTACTAAGACTGAAACTCCAGGTTCCTCTCTCCCTCACGCTCTCTGGAACCAAAGCCACGGGGCAGCACCGGAAACGTGTATCTGAAGGGCAGAGAGATGTGTCATCTTCTGGCTTTTTGGTTTTGCCAAGTGCCAAATGCTCCAGGTTCACACTGGTAGCAGTGCCTGGAACTTGTGAGTCTAAACATCTCACAGAACTGAAAACTTGATGAGAGAAGGAGGTGTTCTGGTTTTGATATAAGATCCTGCCAAAACGGATGAGTTGTGCTTTAATAAAAATATAAACCAAACCTTCCCACATCCACTGTAGCTCTACTGGCCATGCTTGCTTCCTGGGAGTGCTCTTGGCTTACTACTTCTGTGTGTTCCTCTCTCCAATGTGGCTATGGATATTTCCCCCCGCCCCCAAACCTCTGGGAAATTAATATCTTTGAGACATCTATTATTTTTGGTTGTAAGAGGTCCTTGGTTGGATGGGCTGGCAGCATGCTCAGATAAGCTTTGTCTCAGGGAGATGATTTAAAAAGCACAAAACTGGGGTGTTGGTGCGAAGTAGGGAAGAAAGAAATGAGTTTCCTACTAAAAGAAACAGCTGAAAATAAAGACAGAACTGAGGATGGAAGAAGAGACACCAGGGACAGAGGGACAGCACTAAACACAATTTATTTTTATGTTTCATTTTTGCTGTCTCTGTAATCAGCTTTCTTTTTGTCCTGATCTTCCATGGTAAAAATAATCCTGTTTATATGTGTTCTGGGGAGAGAGCAGACATCATTGAACAATTCATCCTGTCAAGCTACAATACCTTAAGTGAATTTGTACAAAACGGCGCAAGAGCGACGCTGGGCCAGAAGGTTGTTCGGGAGCAGGAATCTCCAAATCCGTCCAAGCTCTGAGGATACTTCACTGGAGGTGTGCAGTTTGCAGCTGTTTTGTTCTGGAGCCATGGCAAAGCCTGGGGAGATGTTTGCTGTGCAGTCTCAATGCTGCCTTTCTCACAAGGCTGAAGAAAACTTGTGTCCTGCCAGGGCTGCAAAAGGAGAACCATGATCTGGCCTGTCCCTTGGGCCTGGCATTCCCGATGGTTGGCATTTTGTCCCTGGGAGATCCTTCACCCACTCCTCACTCAAACCAAGCCAAATGGAGAACGGGCAGCCTGTGACGCCCCTTTCGCTGGAGAGGCTTGGGAGTGGCATTTGGATTTAATTATCCAGTTAGCTCCAGTGCTTGTTTGAATTTTGACGGAACTGGCTGAGCTGGCCGCTTATTTCCATGGAACAAAGTTCTCCACCCTTCTTGCGAGTCAGCTTGGAGACCCCAGGAGCAGTAATTAGAATGGGCAAGAGGCTCAGTCTGGAAGGGATCAGTCCCTGTGCAAAGCTGTCGTGGAGAGGACTGGGAAGTGTCGGTTTTGCAACCGATGATGCAAATTGTTCTCCTGCTCAGAAGTTGCTTCAGACCATGGTGTGGGGGTTTTTGTTTTGAGCAGTTGAGCCTTTGGTCATCATCTCTCTGAAACTGCGGCTCTCTTGGACTAAAAACACACTGGTAAAAGTAGTTAAAAAATACTTCAGCGCATATAAGTACGTTAGTTTAAGGAAATGTTGTATTTCTGCTTGTGCATAAGTCGTGTTCTTTTACCCTCCAGCAGCAGAAAACATCATCTCGTGCTCATGTAGGGAGAAATTTTCCTACCTTATTTTGTAGCAGTGATGGCACAGATGTGTATTTTGGTTTTTTTTGACAAGTAACATTCATGCTTTATAATTAAATATCCTCAAATGCTCTCCAGAATGCTCTCTTGCATTGGCTTTTTAGTAGATAGAGGAACAAAGATGCTGAGTTGACAGTCAAATACAACAAATAGCTTCTCTTTCTTTTTTTTTTTCCCCTTCAGTAGATGATTCAGGGCAGCTGGAGCCCAGTTTTACACCAGTTTTAGTTCTTGGCCGCTTAAGTTGATGGTTTGGTATTTCTGAAACTCGGCTGAATTTAAGCAGTTACTGAAAGGGAGTGGATTCTCCTTGCTTTACTATGCTGGGAGAGATGCAACAGGTCACTTCTGGCAGAGATGAGTAGCTTGACTTCCTGAGAAATGTGACTTTCATAATGATGCAGCTGGACTTGCACCACTAGGAATTTTTAAACCTGCGTTTGATGGACTCGGAAGACTGTGTTGCAAAAGGTATCGACAAAAATGATGGTTAGGTAGAGGAGAAAGACTCACTTACTTCTTTGAGGGCAATGCCATACAAACCAAACCTTTCCTAGACATTGGAAACTCCTTGGTGTTTAAGAAGAGCACAGAAGAGCAAGGGAAATTGGCCTTCCTTGCTTTGCCATTGAGTAAACAACAACTTGTCACAAGTGGTCTGTGGGGAGCTTGGGCCAGCTCTTGGGGGCTGCAGGTCTTGGGATGGATTGAGAGTGCAGCTTACAGCCACTCCAGTAAACTTTGGAATTACTCTGTCCCTGTTTGTTGTTTTATTATTATTTATTATTACTATTACTGTTGCCCTCCAGCAAATCCTACTGTCCCTACCTGGGGCAAGTTCTGGACTATCCTTGGTGGATTAACCAGAGATGAATCTCTTGGAAGATGCTGCCAGGCATGGCCAGGGAGGTTTGGAGTTGGGAGAGTGGTGGTGAATAGGCTGGTTTTGGCAGCAAAAGCCTGGCTCTGCCTCTGCCTGTTGAAACCCTGTTTGCCCGTGACCTTATGGATTGTGTTTTGTGTCAGGGAGTTCAGGAAACTTTTGTTGTCACTCGGGCTGGAAAAAAAGAAAGGGGGTGAGGGGCATTGCAGAGATTAGAGCTTTGGTGGAAAATTCCTGGAGGGCAGCGTAAGGGGTTTTGTTTTTGTGGGTTTGTTTTAGCTTGTCCCTCCCCCCTTTCCCTTCCCCTTCCCCAAAAAAAAAAGAGAAAAAAAAAAAAAGGCTTTTTTTTTTTTTTTTTTTTGTGTCGGGTATTTTCCACAAAATCTGTGTGGAAAACTGCGTTTGTCCCAGAGGTCCTTAAAAAAAAAAAAAAAAAAGGGCAACCCAAAACAAACCAACAACAAAAGAAAAACACCCTGAACCCAAACTTTGGGGATATTCTTGTTGTGGTTTTGGTTTTGGTTTGTTTGGTTTGGGTTTTTTTCTGAACTAGAACTGAAAATTATCTTCTTCTTGAGTCTTTTCCTGTAGCATTTCAGGCTGCTCTCCCTGCCACCCCTTCAGAAAAACCTACCTGTGCTTTTAGTAACTAGAGAAATGTGGAACGGAAAAGGAATTGTATTTTCATGTACTTTGGTATGAATTTTATTATTTTATCAATTGTATATTTAATATTGATATGTAGATATCTGTTTATATACTAAATATACACACACACACACACATTGTCTACAGGAAAATGTAGGCATTTTCCTGATAGTCTGATGTAGGCATTGGAGCTCATTTCTGGGCAATAAAATGAAAGTGACACTGGATTTTAAACATTTTCCCCCAGTTTTCCCCCTTATTTCTTTAATGAGATGGTTCTGGGTGCACAGCACGCATGAGGAGTCTTTTTCTCACATTTCTTTTTTCTTTGCACCTTTAGTCATGACAGAACCCAGCAGGAGGAGCAGAAAAAGAGGACAAGATGATCCTGTGTATGAGGATCCAGGTTTACACCTCCCTGGGGAAAGATCCTCAGTATTTGGGTCTGGTCCCGTCTGATTTCATATAATTTTTGTAATTTTTTACATATTTGTGGACTCTGAGTTAAATCTGCAGGCTGGCTTGGTGTAGGGGTGGTTCTGTCCCTGGAGACACTCGTTTTTAGACAAAATTTGTAGCTGTATTTGCATTTTTACAGTAACACTGCACGTGCCTTATATTTGTCTTGGGTATATCACGAACATGGAGTGTGCAGTGGGTTCTCACACCCTCCTAAGGAGCGTGCCCTGCCCTAGGTCTTGTCAGGCCTCTTAGAGCTTGTGGTTGGTATTTTGCAGGGTCAGAGTTCAGAGCTGCTTTAAGACGCCACAACCACAGATGGAAAAGTGTTGAAAAGGAGGAGATTGGTTTCAGACCGAATGGGTCCTTCAAAGTTCTCTATGGGTCCTTCAGACTTCTCTAGTTTCTTCTGTCCAGCATTGCTGACTTTATCTCTTCTTATGAGTTCCTTGCCCTCTCCCATGGTTTCTTGCTGCCTCTGGTTTTGAAAATCAACTGTGGTTCTTGAGCACCCTTAATGAAGAGGGAGGAAAGGAGGAGATCAAGAACTGAGTTGTGCTCCACCATCTGCTGCCGTGAGCTTTCTGGGTCCTGAAAGGTTTCTGTCCTGCAGAGCACCACCACACACCTCAAAAACTGGATCTGGAAGGGACTATAAAGATAATCCAGTTCCAATCCCCCTGCCATGAGCAGGGACACCTTCCACTTGACCAGGTTGCTCCATCCAACCTGGCCTTGAACACTGCCAGGGATGGGGCATCCACAGCTTCTCTGGGCAGCCCGTGCCAGGGTTTCACCACCCTCACAGTGGAAAATTTCTTCCTAACATCTGATCTAAACTGACCCTCTGTCAGTTTAAAGACATTGTCTCGTGTCCTGTCACTCACTACGTGTCCTTGTCAAGATTCCCTCTCCAGTTTTCTTGTAAGCTGCATTTTCACTCTGTAGTTCTGGGGGTGAGGTTGCCTTCCACACTAAAGTTGTCTCACCTTCTTTTGCAGATGAAGAAGAAGCTCTGAACTCTATTATGAAGGATTTGGCAGCGTTGGGCAAATGTGGGGGGCTGCTGGACAACAACAGGAATAAAACCAGCGTCCACTGCAGTAAACAGGTAAGGCATTGCTTGATTCACCCCCAGATTCCAACAGACTGCCATGCTGGCAGCGCAGAGTTTAAATGTTAGAACTGAAGTTAACAAGTGCTGCAGGACCTCAGTACATCAGAAATACCATAATTTCACCAAGGCATAAGCTTTAGGATCTCTCTTTGAAGAGCTGAAAGGAAGCCACAGGCATCCCCATATCACAGAGGAGCAGAGAAAAGTGATGCCCCAAATAATTAAAAAATATAACAACAGAGCCTGAAATTGGGTTTAAATCTCAATTCCCACCTCAAGGCACTTCTAACTGTTGTTTAGCACTGAAAGTAGTAGAAGTTGTTACAGCCTCTGCAGCTTTAAGACTTGGATAAATCAAATGTTTTGTACTGACAGCATCGATGAAATAGAGTATTTATTATGTGCACATTTGAAAGACACACTGCCAACTTTGAGCTGTAGACACCCAGGCTCTTTGGGGAGGAATAATGTCATACTTATATAAAGTGTTTAATTATTAATTACTGGTGTTTATCTTTACACTCCTAAACCAAAACATTTTGGCCCTGTTGCACATTCAGAGTTGTTTTGGTGAACGAAAACGTTGTCCCTTGAGCAATGTCAGAAATGATTTGCTGACATTGATATAATAGCTGAAATGGATTTAATAGCCTGTTTTTGTATGGAACAAATATTATGCGAACATGAAAGTTGTGAAGAAAGAATTGAGTCTTCAAAATAGTGAGGGAAAAAAGGGAGAAAAAATTAAGACGACTGGAAAGCTGCTGGAGAAGCATAGGAGCAGATTCACTTGGAATTCCACTCCTAGTGCTGTGGCTTAGAATAAGCCTGCAGTTAACTTTGCAACTGCAGAATGCCCAGCAAGGAGGAAAACAAATTGTCCTTTACATGTCGTCATGCGTTTTTTAACGGCACTTGTGCTGCAAACAAAGAGCTCTGGACGCAGAGAGGAAAAATCCTATCCCGAATCCCTCTGGATTTCCTAGACACATGCAGACGAAAACACGTGCGCACGTAGCATGTCTTGTCTCAAAGCGTGTTGTCCTGGCGGTAGCAGCTGTCCAAGTTGAATCACTGGACTTGTGCTCAGCTCAAGCTGAAACAGGTCCAAGCTGTTTACGGGACTGACCAGAGAAATTCGGAGCTGGCTCCTCTGCAGCTGCAGGCGAAGCAGAAAACCCAGCGCAGCCTCGGGTGGCTCCGAGGGCAGCATTTTCTGCACGTTGGTGGGTGGGGACCACACCGAGCCATCTCGGGTCGCTTTCAGGGCAGCAAAGCTTTTCAAAGATCTCTCTTAAATAACGTACTTGTTTTGCACAATGAGGGGAAAATCCCTGCTGTCGTATCTGAGGACTGTGCTGTAAATGCTGCAGATGCACAGTTAGCCAGATAACTAGTGGAAAATAAGGAAAATAATGTTTTTCATTGACTGAATGTCTGCAGAGGTTTCATAAAGTTGACATCTTGCAATGAAGTTCATATCCACAGCCCACCCACTCTGTATTGTCATTTATACATCACCAGCAGAGTTGGTGCTCTGATATCAGCTCTTGAACAGTTGGCTGCCACTTGAGTGTAATTTTATTACACTGGGAATCAAACTTTCCTTCTTATTACAGCACCAATGCTTGGAAAAACAATTGCCTCCTTTCTGATTTTTCGTTTTATCCACAAGCGGGGCAGCTGTAGCTGCGTGCTCAGCGTTACTCAGAGCTCTGTGATGGAGGAGACGCGGATCGTCAGCATCCCGCTCTCCTCGCGCATCCGGAGCTGAGCGTTCAGACCAACAGGCCCCAGGAGATGAAGGGCGTTGGAGGATGTTGAATTGTTGCTTCACTAAGTTGGACTAGCTGGAACAAGTCTGGCTCGTGGGACGACGGGAGTCTAGTCTGGGAGGTGGGGAGTGGCCGAAGTAGGTGGAATTAGCGGGGACTTGGTTCGTGTTTGCAGCTCAGAAACTTTTAATCGAGTTGTTTGGGTCACTTTCAGGAATTTTTTTTTTCCTTATTTTGTAGGACAGAAATTGATGTGGGGGAGAGATTGCTTTGGCAATGCTGTCGTCCTGCCAGTGATTTGTTGTTCCTTTGGTACTTGGTGTTCCCTTTTTCTTCTCTTTTATTTTTTTCTTCTGATCAGGTTGGCTGGTTGGGCTGAAGGATGCCCTGCACAGTCTCCCTTCTTGGAGAGGGAGTGAGTCAGGGGGCATTTAGGTGCTAAAATGTCCTCTTGATCACCTCATTGCTGGTGCCTCCTATGAGGACCTGCAGGAACACACTCACATAGAACTACTTGGGTCTGGAAGTTCAGTTGTTAGAGTAATAATAATAGTCTTTCCTTTTCTGTGGAAAAATGCTTTTCTGAGGCATGGGAATCCTTTAGTCAATGTTCCAAATTTCCAGTGAAAAACACTTTTGAACAAGAATGTCTTGGCTAACTAGCCAGTTCTTTGTGGCTTGCAGCAGCTTTTCGGTCCACAGAGAAACACAACCAAAATGCTATCTCATTCCTGTCTCCTTGAGGGGTTCCTTAGTTCTCTCTTGACAGAACTTGAAATTCGAAGCCTGCCAGACAGTATTCCTGGTAGGCCTGGGCCACACAAGGAAGCAGTTTGTGGTGGTGTGCGCTCCAAAATATTTCTTCCCCAAAATATCGATAGTTTTGCGTCAGATCGTCTTAGGAAATGAACATCCCTTGGCAAATTGCAAGTCTTTCTTTTTTTAGTTTGCTTCCCTTACAAATGAGTTTAGGACTGAGGCTGAGTCTCTGGATGTGCAGTGCCTTGTGGCAGAACAATCTGGAAATGAGAAGAGCGTGGTGTGGCTGATTTTCCTCTCTTGGATTGCCCGGGCAGCTGGCAGCAGATGTGATGGCTGAGCTGGAATCTCCTGAGTCCTGGTCAGGTGCATCAGCATTGTCCTGGCTCTCTGCTTTGTGGGAAAATGGTAGAGGGATAGACATGGACACCCTTTTCCTTCTGCATGTGAGTTAAAGTGGAGCCGTTCTTTGGGAACAGAGGCATCATTCTGGCATTATTCCTACTGCAACCTTTGCACTATTATTCCTCTGTTCTTCCTTTTATCACTCCGTTACTCCTCGTGCATCCTCTGGCATGGCTGGAAGGAGTCCTTTCAAGTTGTCTCCTGGAATGAGCAAAGGAATTGGTTTATAGAAATGGTTCTGAAGAGGAGAAGGAGGAAACAGCAGAAAAAACAGATGAGTGGGATAAGAAGGGAAACCCCAAAGAATTAAGAAATCCTGAACCAAAGCATAGAGGGAGAAAGGAGCAATTACATTGACATTAATTTTGCATCTATTTCTGTGCACTTCCACTCATTTATATAAATAGCACTTGGCAAATCTCAGTGTGAAGCTGGTTGTCAGTGCTGGCGTGGCCTCTGTCACAGCTGGTGACAACCAGCAGCTCCTCTGCCACCTGAATCTTGATGCCAAGTTCTCCCATGACAATTAAATCCAATATTCATAAGAAACATTTTTTCCTTTTACATCCAATGTCAGACTGACCTAAAAGTTGTTCTTTTAGTAAATTACCTCTGGACTCTCTTTTCTTTGGCAAGTTGGATGCAGGACAAGGCTTGCTCATGATTTCAGTGAAACACAGCTCATGTTGTAGGGCTCTCTCTGGGTCTTAGAGCAGCCTGCAAGGAGTCTGTCTTTATCACCTCTAGTTTACATCTGGGGAATAGGATGGGGGTCCATAAATATCCCCTTGAAGATGGGAGTCTCTATAGGGAGATCTGCAGGGACTTGCCCACCTGGGGTGCAAAAACAAGGGACCAAGAGGGAGCAGCACTGACTGGGAAACCCTTGGCTAGGGGTGGCAAAGGCAGTGGAGTCCCAAGGATTTCAGAGGCTTTCCTTTGTCTGCATGTGGAGCTGACTTGGGTGTGAAGAGGGCAATACCAATGAGAAATCCAGCTGGAGAAAAGCTATTCCTTGCCAGGTGGGTGGTTTTAGATAAACATTTTGAAGGCTGTGATTTCTGCTGCTGTATAAACCAGAAGTATCTACAACAGCAGTGAACCTTCTAGACATTGTTTTTCCGCTGTCCTCTGCGCTGCTCACAAGCTGTACTCGCCTTTTCAGAGGAGAAGAGCCTCAAGGGTCCGGGGGGACCGGGGTGTATTGTACCTTCCACCCCCGAAAGGAGGAAAAGGGGGCAATCCCAGACAAACTGCTTTCTGTCTGATTGCTGAATAACCCGGAGTGCGTGGGGGTTCTGTGCAGATAATTCCTAATGACGCGCATTAGTCATCTCCTACTGCGGTTTGGGGCCGCGCTCCAGCTGTCTGGCTCCTAGCGAGCGTCCCGTTGCTGACAGCAGGGGCAGGCACAGCACTAATGCAAACAGTGTGCACCTCGGGGAGGTGCAGGAGTCCCCCCTCTCCCCAGCCTGGCCCTGTGGTGCTGATTCCTCTCAGCCAAAGCCAGAATTTGGGGTGAAATCCCACCGCTTTGTGGCTTTGTACAGAGGAGTAACCAGAGCACCAATGCCTGAACGCTGTGCGGCTCCGTGGGGTTTCCTCATTGTTTCCTAACCCAACGAGTAAGAAAATGAGAGAAGTGAAAATAGTCCGTCTGATTACCCTCTGGCACGCAGAAGGGGGTGTCCTTCACTGTCCCTCTTTTACCTCGGGGGGAAACTGAGGCAAAATAAGTGCCCCAAGTCTGGTGTGCGGATATGAGCAAGGCTGGAATGAGCCCCTCTTGGACCAAAGGGAATAGGAGGCCCCTTGTGATGATTTTTCCTGCCTTTATTGACCGCAGAAGGGTTAATGCTGAAGTCTGAGGCTTTGTCCCAGATGGTGTGTGAGGCAGCTGTGGATTTGGGTGGAAGAAGTGATCCAAAGGCCCCATCCCTGTGGTGTCTCAGCACGGGCAAAGCTGTCCTCCAGTTAGATTTGACAAGAGCAGCTTTAAAGCAAACCACAGAGGTGGGGTCTGACCAGAACACCATTTCTGAGGGCAGCTGAGTCTGGGGGAGTCTCTGAGTTTGGTGCTGGTCTGGGGTTTTGCAGTGTGGCAGCTTTAGGTGTTTCAGCTCTCTGTGCCACACGGGCAGGCACGGACGTGCGGGGCTGGCTCCCCTGCTGGCTCCCTGCCTGCCATCAGCGGCACTGATGCAGTGAAGGTGTCCCTCTGCCATTAGACAGCCTTCTACACAGGCACCTCTCAGCTTGGACCCCAGTCTGATCAGCCCTCTGATTGTGCAGCGGCAAAGGGTGTTCAGCTCCTTCTGTTCCTCTAAAACCGCTTCCATTTTAGGCCTAACGGCTTGTTTTCCTGCTCTCCGCGTGTGCTTTTATTACAAACAGCAGTCAGCTCTTCAGGGATCTCTGTATAAGATCATGATTCACCTCGCTTGGAAACACTTTTTCCATTTTTTTCCAGCGTTTTCCTTAATCTAAACCAGTGCTCAGTGCTGCTTGCTCCAGCTCCGGGGGCCGAGCTTGGCCGAGCCCGCCGGGGTACGTGGTCCCCAGCCGAGTGGGCAGAAGCAGTTGCCCCTTTTCTCCCCTCAGTTGCCGTCAGGGATCCCTCTGAAGCCCGGCAGCTGTGGCCTTTTCTCTTCGTGAAATTAGAAGTTTTGAGGAAGGAGCTAAAGATACCTCAAGGGAAGCCTGGAAAGATGGTGCTGGGTTTGTGGCCGCTGCGGTGGCTTTGCTTTTTCCTTTTGGGGGCGTATGGGAAGAAAGAGTAAAATGCCATTTGTTAGCGGGGCTGGAGGAAATGCCGGTCCGAGCGTTTTGGAGAAGAAATTATTCTAGAAACGAAGGGAATGACTGTGGTATTTCCTGTCAGGGTTGTCGCTTATTTTGTTTGTGTCGCAGCAGGGTCTGCAGGCGCCAGCCGGGACGTGGGCTCCTCCGTGCCCCGTGTGGTAGGGAAATGCACGTGGAGAGGGAAGGTTGCTCACTACACACAACCCAGGAGACCAAGCACCTAAATTTTGTGCTTCTCCCTACCACTCTTCTTCTTCACAGAATGAGTCACAGAACAATTTGGGTTGGAAAGACCTTTAAAGTCCAACCCTTCTGCGGTGGGCAGGGACACCTTTCACTAGATCAGGTTGCTCAAGGCCTCATCCAACCTGGCCTTGAATGCTTCCAGGGATGTGGCATCCACAGCTTCTCTGGGCAACCTGTGCCAGTGTCTCATCATCCTCAGCAAAGAAAATTTCTTCCTTGTATCCAACCTAAATTTAGCCTCCTGCAGTTAAAAACTGTTGCCTTTGTCCGGTCGCTACAGGGCCTGGTAAAAAGCTTTTTTCCATCTTATTAATCCCCCTTTATATATTGAAATGCTGCAATAAGGTGTTCATGGAGCCTTCTCCTCTCTATACTGGGCTTTCTCTTCATACCCTTAGCCAAAGCCCTTTGTGCCTCAGTTTCCCTCGTTTGCTCCACTACCTGCCTCAGCTCTCCCAGTGCTCCATGAAACCATTGCTGAAATGCTCTGCCAGAGCTCAGGGTTTAAGGCTGTGACTGGCCTTACCCCTCTCCTCCACTGTATTTAACACAAGCCCTTCTTGGGTGTCTTGGCTTGTTCTCCTACACCAACAAATGCCCTCTTGATTGAGGGGCAACAGGGCTGCCTTTAATCTCACTCAACATCTTGTGGCAGGGAGGGTAAATTGTACAACTTGGATAGTGCAAGGAGGATTCATTGTCTTCATTCCTCACAAAATTGCAGAAGTGAGTACAACCCACCAGCCTCCACCACCCACACCTCTTCCACCTCAATGTTTGCACGCAGTGTTGAGGTCCTTACGGAGAAGGTGCTGGCCCTGCCTCCCCCTTGATGGTGCCTTTGAGGCACTGGATACAGAGCTGCGAGAGATTTTACTCCAGCACTTGGCGGTGCCCCAGACTCCCTGTTTTATCTTAAACCAGTTGCTCCACACCAGATTTCCATGGGTGTAAAAAATCACAGCCTGCTCCAGCGTTTAGGAAGTGCTTTGCATCCCCTGAGATTTCCTAGTACTTTGGGCACTGCCCACTCCTTTTTTTTTTTTTTTAAAAAGGAAAAAAGTATTTGTTGCTGATAGCAGTGATGAATTCACAGCTTGAGCTGTGGGTCAAAAATGTGAGCAAGCCAGGGCAAGACTGAAAAATAAAGCAGTAACCAGCTTCTCAGGGTAATAAATATGTATTTATCCCCCTTGCAAATGCTTGAGAGCTTAAGGTCTTGGTTTCTTTGAGGGATCCAAAAGGTTAGTTTGTTTTATATGAAAAAAAAATTATGTAATTAAGAAATGAGGTGGGTTTTCATTCCCTTGTTGCAGCTGGGGTGTTTGCAGCTCTGCTCAGAAGCAGAGCAGAGCAGTGTGGGGCAGCTGGCGTCCTCCTGCTGGCTTCGAGCCACGGCACATCAGCCTTGTTGTTGATGTAGAAGAAAAGGATGCAGCAGGGCCGTGGCTCATTTTTTTTCATTTTCTCCTCTCTCTCTGGAGCTTTAGACGAGTGTTCTGACATTTTCCAGCCATAAGCTGTTTTTCAAAACTTATTTGTCTGTGAAATTTGTGTTGCTCAGCACAAGCAGGCAGCTTGTGCCGTGTCCCAGCTCGCTGCAGCATTCGGGGCTGTGCTGAAAGTGAAACCTGTGTTTTGAAAGGTTTCCTGCAGCGAGGCCAGAGCTGTGAGAGCTTTTCCCCTTCCATGTCCTGCTCCTCTGTCAGGGGAAACCTCGAAAGTTCCTTGCCCTGATTTTTTCTCTTACTTTAGAGAAGAGCTTTCTGGTGAACCCACACTGGCCAATTTACTACCAGTATCAGGGAGGGATGAGCCAGCCAGGCGTGTTCAGAAAGGCACGAGCAAATAAAAATTGGCATAAAAGAGCCTGTACCTCTTTTTTTCCAACGGAGATGATCCAAGGTGGCAATCCCACCTGTGTTTGCCTGTCTCTCCAGAATGATTTGGACCTTCAACACTAGGATGGTTATGGTCATCTTTTCTCCTTTTGAATTTTAGACTGGTTCAGAAGTAATTTGGTATTTTCACATGTTGGGCCTGGTTCTAGAAATGAACCTGGAGTTTGTCCAAACGTTGTGGGTCTGGAGAACTGGCTCTAGACACCGAGGTGATGTAACTGCCTGTTTAGCACAGGCCTCTAACACTGCTGGAGTGCCCCATTTGGTGACTGTCCCAGCGCTGGTTCTTCCCAGCCCTTCCGGAAGCACAGAAAATGCCATGAGCAGAGACAAAAAGTATGCGTTTCGGGTGATCCAACATGTTTACCCTGAATCTGCTGGGGTTTTTTGTTGGTTTGTTTTGGTTTTTTTCTTAAGCTTTTCAACAGAATCGCCTCCAGCCTTGACTTCCTGAACTTCAGTGGGTGTTTGCAGAACTGGAGGAGCTGTCAGTTTAAAAATAAACCAAAGGGCGCCCATCCACCTCATTCTCCTCGTCAGAAACAAAGCTGTTTCGCTGTGGCTCTGCTTTGCCTCTGTGGGGATGGAAAGTGTGCCTTCACACGCTGGCAATCCAGGCCCGGAGATAAGTCCTGTGCTCAGGAAGGGCTGTCACCCACCCGTTCTGGGATTATCCCAGCGAGACGCCGGCGGTGCGGGACCGAGCCCTGCCTGGTGCTACACCTCGGAGGGAGGTGGCCCCGCACTTTTGTACTTGATGAGGAGAAAACTACTGATTGAGGAGGCTTGTCTGCACTAGTAGGAGCAGAGTGCTGGTTAACTGGGGTGACTAAACCTGGTCTGGGAAGTAAAGAGGGTTTTGATCTGCCTCGGAGACCGTCAGAAAGTCCTGGAATGATCCAAGGGATGCTAGAAGGATGCTTGGCGTAGGCCTGGTCTGAGAAGCTGAATGAATGAATGAAAAGGTCACAATTGCTGCTAAATATGCACAAATAGAGGATGGGAGAAGTAGCTTTTACTAGTCCCTGCACAGCTGTGTGCCCAGTCTGCCTGTGACTTCACTGGCTCTTCGTTGGGTAAATTTAGTGTTTTCTCTTAGGATGATTAATGGGTCACTTCAGGGTGGGCATTTGCTGTGTATAGTGTAGTGGGCCTGATACACTTTGCATTTTGTAGGTCCTAACAAAATACCAGCCACCTCTGCAACCATCCCAGCACTGCTGGCTTTTAAAATCCAAGGCTGTCTCTCCAACTCCATTATGGGATGCTTGCTTTTACTTCTTAATTCTTTGCCTCAAATATTCCTGTGTTCTAGTAAACATCCTCTGAGCTTTGCTTTTTGGATTTCCAATGGAAAAGTACTGGGGTGAAACCATGGAAAATGCTGAAGATGGACAAACATCAGATACTTGACATGTTGGCCTCTTTGGTAGTAGTGCCTTGTTCCCAAATGAGTCCAGAGCACTCACAATTTTCCACTTTATGAAAGCATTTTATTAAAACTAACAGTTGTACAGGTGAGTGTCTTCTTGTTTACAGAAGACCTTATGTTTTGACAAGCACATTTATCAGCAATGTGGAATGTCCCTAAGGTCTGCGAGTCCAGGAGGCAGCTTAGCCCTAAATAAATGCCTATTGAACTTAGGGGAGTCTCCTTGAGAGCTTTGGATCTGTGTGTCAGTCTGGGCTGCAGTTTGGGACCTCACCATTTTCTGCTTTTTGTTTCAGCTGCGAAATGTCAGGATCAAGTTTGAATATGAAGGAGAGAAAAGGTAGGTACCCAGCACAGTCCCCCACACGTACAGGGACAAATTACCTTTTTTACCCAACATCATCTTGCTGACTTCAGTGAGCTGTAGATGAGCTCACAACAGGATTCGTTCCCCTAAAATCAGCTACAGTTTTATATGCAAGAGCCTCGTTATCCCATTTGTATCCACAAGTAGCTCCTGGGATTTGCACGCAGGAGAAGTGGTTCCAAGCTGGAAGTCATTAAGTGCCTCTTTTACAAGGGACATAGGGTGCATGCTTGGATCCTTTTCTCTTTTTAATTCTTGAGCCCTGCTGAACCACAGCGGGGCTGGAACTCTGCAGAAATGTGTCCTTTGATTAGCAGTCCATGACACTTACTTAAGATAACCAGATTTTGGGCATGGGTCCCATAAAAATAGGGCTGGGAGTTAAAGCTTGTCCGCCCTTCCCTGCTTGACATTTTCATGGAATCACCTCTGCTTGGTGCTTGGTGACTGTGACAGGGCAGGACACAGGCTGATGGCCCAAGCTGCATGTTAGAGCCAAAGAAAATTTAAATTACTGTAGGGACAGGCTGTACCTGCTCTACATACCTTTAGAACTGCTGCATGTGGTGGTAAAGGACAGTCATGGGATGCCAAACGGCATCATTCCCACTTCCATCTTGCCTCCCTGTTCAGAGCCCCTTGCTGAAAATGGAGATGATTAATGTTACTGACCAGTGCCTGACATGGGTTTTCTCCAGTGAAGGTCTGCTGGAGACTTTCTTTTCCACCTGTACCTCACATTAGAAGGAGGAACAGAGGAGCTGAACTAGGATTTTTGGAAGGTGTTCTTGCAGGGTAGATCAAGTCCCTTCTTGGGCACTGCAGACGAGCATCATTTCTGGGAGTGCAGAAGCAAGGCCCAGGATTTATGCTTCAGGATAGACCACATGTCCTTTCTTCTGAATCATCAGTCAAATCCCAAATTTCAGTATGCTTCTACTAAGTCGAGACTGCTGTTTTATTCGTTTTCATATACAGGATTATCCAGTTTCCAAGACCTGTCAAATTCAAAGAAGTGGTGCAGAAGGTCACGGATGCTTTTGGACAGACAATGGACTTAGTCTGCGTGAACAATGAGGTAATCTTCTCCCTTCTCCTATGGGGCAGGTTTAGGGTGCCTGCTGCCAACTTCAGAAGTGAGCAGTGATTTGTTCTGAAGGCCATAATGTTGTGTTGTACTTGCATGTGAACAAAAATAATCTTATTTTGTGGTTCCCGGCTGGTGAGCGTGCACGGCTAGACACGGCTCAGATGGATTCTTAGACTCCAAGCCAGGCTTTTCCCTTCTCAAAGGAAAGCCTATTTCAAATGAGGCCTATTAAATAGTCACACTGGAACATTGTCTTTTCCCCAGAAAAGAAGATTCCCCTCACTCAAATGGGGATGTGAAGCCTTCCCATCCTGGGGGCAGCTGCAGGAGTGTGCAGTCCAGAGCAGAGGGACAGTGCTGCTCACACAGTGTACTTTTATCTAGCACTGACTCTGGTTCCCCCCAAAGCCCCAGAACGACGTGGATGTTCTTGTGGTTGGGGCTGCAGTGAAATGTGCATCACTGAACGTTCCTCTAACAGGTCCTGTGGCCACATAAAAGCAGCCAAGAAACCCTCCCCCTGAGATCCTCGCATTTTAAGGCTTGAAGGCCTTTTTCCTCCATCCTTCTTCATAACAAGAGGCCACTGTGTTTTTCCAGCTTTTTCTTTGAGCCCAGCAGTGTGTGAAAGGAGGGTATTGCTGAGGGCTGTTACCTAGAGGGGGGAAATCCTTGGCAGCTGTTTTGATGTACTCAGTGTTCTCTTGAGGCATCTTGCCATAAGCTGGGCAAGCATCTTGAGCTACTGGATTCTCAAGGTGGGTTTGGCTTTGGGGAGGTGGAGAAGGCCAGATGACAAAGAGGTGGGCTTTTAAACACAAATCCTTTTGGATCTCTCCCAACAGCTTGCTTGTTTAGTGGAAGTATTAATTGCAAATGACCTACAGCCTTTCATTGAAGTATGAATGGAGAGAGAGTTCATGAAGAGAGCATTCTTCTTTTTTTTTTCCCCTTTATTTTTTTTCTCACTTCTGTTTCAATAGAGGTTTGATCCACAAAAAAAAAAAAAGTTCATTTTTCTTTATAACAGCTACCTCATGATACCAGAATGTCCCCTGGGTTTTCACTTTGAAGGCTGTCAGGTTTCTAATCTTGGGCATTCTTTGACAGCCCTCCCGGGAAAAGCCTGCCATTGAATTCTCCAGGAATGACTCATTTCATTCCAGGTTTCTTTCCACTGGAAGAGGATTTCTTTCCAACAACAGCAAACAGAAGCTTAAATAATGCATTTTATCCCGTGTTGGAGAGCATCTTTCTGGCCATGTGCACAGGCACATAGCAGGACCATGAGCAGGCCTTTGGGTACTCCTGACTTCTGAGGGTTGTGGGTGATTTTCAGTGCTGTCTTTTACTATATATAAAAATTCCTCCCTGTGAGAACCCACAGCTTTGGGAAGATGTCTGAGAAGTAGTAATTCAGGGTTGTTGTTGTGGAAACACTATAAACAGACAAGGGTGATCTGTGGGGAAATAGCCTACATGTCCACATGGTGACACCCCAGCATCTGGCTCTTAATGTCTTCTGGGCCAGGTTTATCATGACTGCAAGTCTCAGGGGTAGCTTGACCATAGTCTCCTTGCAGTTAAATATTTCACCCTTCCTTTATGCTCAAAGGCCCTTGTGCTGTAATTCTTTCTTGCCGTCAGACATCTCTCTTGCAGTAGCACCTTCTAGGCCAAAATCACACTGAGGTGAACAGGTCCCTGCAAAAATCTCACTGACTGGCAGTCCCTGTCCTGGTGAAGGAGGAGTCCTGAAGCCAAGATCAGTGGGATGAGCATGCCAGCTGGGTGGAGCAGGGGCACGCATGAATCACATCCTGGTGGGACCATGGAATCAGCAGGCTCGGGCTGGTGTAGATAAGAGCAGGGCCTGGCCATGGGTGTACCACATGGGCATGTCTGCCTCTTAGTTCTAGGCTGGGCTCATCTTTCTGAGGTGCAGGAGAGCAAAACCTGGCCTGGCCGTGGTCAGCAAGGCGTGGTGTTTGTTGGACAGCTGGCTGTGTTATGGATTGAAAGGCTCTAACGCTCCCATTCAAGCTGTAAATGTCCTGGGTATCTAATTTGTGACTGTAAAATCTACAGGATAACAGGATGCACTAAACTTAGCTGTTGCAGTGCCCTTTTACAGATCTGCCTTTTAGTATCTTAAAGCTGGGTGTCTAAGGTAGGCCATAAGCTCAGGACCACCTGCTTTCCACCTGCTTTCCACAGCTCCATGAGGTTGGCTTTCTTGGTGGGACATTTTGGGCCCCTCACTACAGGAAGGACATTGGGGTGCTGGAGCATGTCCAGAGAAAGGCAGCGGAGTGGGGAAGGGTCTGGAGCACAGATCTGATGAGGAGCAGCTGAGGGAGCTGGGAGGGGTTTAGCCTGGAGAAAAGGAGGCTCGGGGGAACCTTATCACCTTCTACAACTCCCTGAAAGGAGGGGTCAGCCAGGTGGGGGTCAGTGTTTTCTCCCAGGTAACAAGGGACAGGATGAGAGGGAACAGCCTCAAGTCGCACCAGGGGAGGTTTGAATTGGCTATTAGGAAAAATTCCTTCACTGAAAAGGTGGTCAAGCACCAGAACAGGCTGCCCAGGGCAGTGGTGGAGTCACCGTCCCTGGAGGGATTAAAAGACATGTAGATGGGGCACATGGGGATGTGGTTTAGTGGTGAAGTTGGCAGTGCTGGGTTCTGTGGCAAATTCTCTGTCTGAATTTGATCTCTGTGCACTAATAACAGCTAAATAGCTGCTCCAGGTGTGGCTAGGTGTTACCTTGTCTGTCTCCACGACCAACTTGCGATGTGACTTGGACCACCATTTCCTTCTGAGCTCCCCCTGCTTGTCTTCTCTGAGGCTGTCCCTCAGCACCAGTTAGGTTAGGGAGAGTTAAAGCCTGGGGAAGTGGTAGAGGCTCCATTACAGTGGGGGGAGGAGATAAAAGCATATTTAACAAACATTTGTCGAGAATTGTTGATGCCAGTTGGTGCTGCATTGGGCAGGAAGATGAACTAATTGACCTCCCAGATTTTTCCCCAACCCTGTTTCCTACTATTCTTTGGCTTTCTGCGGTGTCTTACAGAGTGAGGTCTGGCAGTGCTGTTGCAGTCAGTGAAAACTCACCCTTTGCACTCACTTTCTTAGCCTGCAGTGACTACCAAGCCCCACACTAAACATCAGGCTCCAGGGGAAGGTGCTATTTAAAAGCAAGAAGAAAACATAATAAGCTCTATTTAGTGAAACTTCTGTGTAGGTGAACTTTGCTGTTCATCACAGCTGCTCTCTCTTTAGATCAAATAAACCCAGTTACTGGAAATAGATCCTGGCAATTACTGCCATGGTTCTGCATGAGTCTATATTGAGTTTCATGCCTAGCAGATACCTGTTCCCGATATCCATATGTGCCACAGTCTGGAAGCCAAATGGAGTGAAATCTACTTGCCAGATATGGGTAATAGGTAAAGCCAAGCTAAATAGTGGCTCCAGTTCCTTGTACAAGAGGGCAGTTTCTGCCTGATGTTTTTGGCTCCCCTGAAGCAGGCACACAAACACGTTCATGTTGTGATAGTTGAGTGAGATGGAGTGACCTGAAGAACATTCTGTTCAGAGCAGCAGTGAGGGATTGCTCTGAGCACTTGTGAGGAGCTCAGTAAAGGGATGGGTAAGCAGTGGGACTGTACTTACAGTTCAAAGTCTGCCTGGTGGTGAAATGAGGGAGAGCAGCTCTCCATCATCCTCATTTCTGTTTGGGTGAGTGTAGGAGGGAAGCCTTGTCTGCTTGGTGCAGAGCCTTGCTGTGGAGCCTTTGTGAACTTCAAGAGGGTCGGGCAGTGCCCCGAGAGAATATCTCTTCACGTCTACTGCCTAAGGGAGCAGAGTGAGCACTGCATTTGGGAGAAATATTCAATACTATCTTTGTCTGGTGTCTGCTGTGAACACGGGATGTTCATTCAGATCCCATGGGGTTTTCTCCCAGGTAACAGATGACAGGATGAGAGGAAATCTCCGAATGGGTCAGGTTGGAAGGGACCACGATGGGTCATCTGGTCCAACCTCCCTGCTCAAGTAGGGTCATCCCAGAGCACATGGCACAGGATTGTGTCCAGATGGTTCTGGAGTATCTCCAGTGAGAGACTCCACACCCTCTGTGGGCGATCTGTTCCAGTGCACGGTCATTACACAGTAAAGAAGTTCATCCTTATGTTCAGGTGGAACTTCTGTGCACCAGTTTCTGCCCATTTCCACTTGTCCTGTCGCTTGGCAACACCAGAAGAGCCTGGTTCATACTCTGACCCCTCCCTGCAGACACTGACAGACACTGATGAGAGCCCCTCTCAGTCATCTCTTCTTGAGGCTGAACAGCCCCAGCTCCCTCAGCCTTTCCTCATAAGAGAGATGCTCCACTGAGCACTGATCAACCCTGTAGCCTCTGCTCGACCTGCTCCAGGAGCTCCATGTCTCTCTTGTACTGAGGAGCCCAGAACTAGGCACAGAATCCCAAATGTGGCCTTACCAGGTCTGAGTAGAGGGGCAGGATCACCCCCCTCAGCCTGCTGGCAATGCTCTTCCTATTGCACCCCAGGACACACAGCTGGCTCAGGGACAGCTTGTTGTCCACCAGGACCCCCAGGTCCTTCTTCACAGAGCAATGGCCTCAAGTTGCACCAGAGGAGCTTTAGATTGGACATTAGGGAAAATTTCTTCACCAGAAGAGTTGTCAAGCAATGGAACAGACTGTCCAGAGAAATGGTGGAGTCACTCTCTCTGGAGGTGTTCAAAAGGCATGTAAATGTGCCGTGTAAGGACATGGTCTAGTGATGGATTTGGCAGTGCTGGGTTGACAGTTGGACTCGTTGATCTCAGAGGTCTTTTCCAACCTAAATGATTCCATGATGATGATGTTAAGCCTGATGTTCATCATGAAATAGCTGGCCCTCCTACGGCTCAGTTCTCTACCTACAAAACAGGGGTGGAAGATAACCTTCCTATCAGACAGGAGAGGAGAAACCCAATCCAAACCTCAAGGTGCTCGCAGGGTAGAAACAGCTGCCACACAGACACCTAAGGTGGAGCTTGGCAGGCTCAGGCTGCAGTTCTTGGGTGGAAGAAGTGACTGTAGCCGTTTCCTGAGGTGAAACCTCGTCTCTGCTGGCCAGGGGCCACAACTTTCCCTTGACCTGGTCATCCCTGAAGTCCTCACCTCAGAGCACACAGTCCTGAGGTGTGTTTGCCTATGGCCAACAGCCAAACCCTTGGCAACACCCTGGGATCAAAAAGGTTGTCACAGTTGGCTTTGGAGAGTCGTCTCCTGTGGCGGCTGCCCTGAGGTGTGTTTGCTGTGGCTGGTGGCATGAACCCTCAGCACAGAGGGCTGAGCTGCCTTTCAGGAGTTCTGGGAAGCTGTGGCTCCCTGTAAGACCAGTGAGGGCCTACTGGGAGCTGTGGCTGCTCGGTCCCTTTGGTCAGTGGAATTACTGTGTACTTTGGCACAGCCATGAGTGTAGCATGTGCTGTGTTGCCTGGATCCAGTGCCCAGTGCCTGAGGCAACCTGCAGGGGCTGAGTCCTGTTTGTTATGAGATTAGGCAGAACATCCCTGAATGAGGGGCAAGAAGTTGTGCTTTTAATCTTAGCCCAGGGCAGCAGAAGGCCACAGAGCTCCTCTGAAGTGCAGCTGTTGGACACTGGAAGCTTTGCAGACTGTCTGCAGGACATGGTACACCACACAGCAATGTTGGGAAGGTCAAAGTCCCCGTGGAGATATGAGGGCAATAGTCTGCCACTTACCAGGAAAACATCAGGACCTTCAGCTGCCTGATAGACACAGCACTGTGTAGTTCTCTGTTCTATTTACCTTAAGACGAGCAGAAGCTGAATTTGTCCTGCTGGGAGTGAAAGAAGTGGTTCTTGGATGGAGAACAATGCACTCTTTTCACATCAAAAGGGAAGAGGCTCTTATTTTTGGGGTGTTCCCGGATTTTACCTGGTGGCCAGACATTAGGGAGGCCCTGTCAGTGTGCAGGAGCACAGATGGCAGCAGCAGGGAAGGGCACTGAGGATCTACCACAGTAAATCCTTGGGTGCAGATCACTGCATTCTTGGAGCACCACTGCATGACCATCTTCCCAGGAAGAAACCCTGGGAGAACGTGTGGGGTTGTTTTGGGCCTGGGTAGCAGCAGGTCTTTCCTACAGACTCCAAGATCAGAGCAGCCCCAGCGTAGCAGGCAGCGAGCCTAAGGTTTCATCCCAGCCCTCTCCTCACTGGCTGGATTGCTGATGTGACCTTTAAGCTTTCTCCTTGCAGATGTTGTTTGTTGTGATTTTTTTGCGTCTGTTCCTGGGTAGATGAGAACTTGGAAGAAAATGTTAAGAGCTCGGCAAGCTGGAGGGCATGGGGGCTCCGTTTTCCACCGCCGCCTTGGGTTCCTCCCTCATCCCCCTATTCCCAGGCTGCTCACTGTAAGAATCTGGCTTCCTCTGTTTACCCAAAAGTGTGACATTGCCATTCCCCGGCGTTTGTTTAATCCCTTCCAGCTCCTGATCCCGCTGAAATCCCAGGAAGATTTGGACAAAGCGCTGGAACAGTTGGAGCTGAGCCCTTCCCTGAAGAGCCTGCGGATCCTTGTGAGCGCTCCAAAGAAAGCGAATGTGAGCCCTTCACCTTCTCTGCTCTTTTGTGTCCGGAGCGAGATGCCTTGTTATTGTGCTGGGGAGTGGAAAAGAGTCTCCTGGCGGTGAAGAGCACAGGGCAAGCTGGTCATGAGAGGGGTCAGCCTTGCTCTGGCTCAGCAGCTCGGAAATACTCCTGTCATAGTAGCCCAGAGGTCAATCTCAGCTCCCTTTGCCTGCTCCAGCATCCCATGAAAGGTTAAATATCAGACTGATCCTCAAATAAGGTTAAACTCTGAGAGAACCCCTTGTGCTTTCCACCTGGGGATGCTGCCCCCATTCCTTTGTCCCTTCTCTGTGTTCAAGGTGATGCCCTGGCCCTTGCCATGCTGCGTGGCAGTGTGGGGACTGTTCCCTCCATGTGCTGCTGCAGTACTAAAGGCTGGGAAGAGCAAAGTGGAGAATGCTTCAGTCTCATGCAAAGCTGTCTTTTTTTCTTTTTTTTTTCCCCCCCATCTTTATTTATTTATTAGTTTTTCCTGAGCTCAGTGGTTTTGCAGTTAATCCTGTTAGCTTGACCTCGCCTGCACAGAGTGTCTTGCCAAAGCACATGTCGTGCTGCCCCAAGCACAGGCTGTAAAGCAAGGGATTTGTAGATGTTGCAACTCTGTTTCTTCTTATATTTCCTAGAAGTACTGGAGAGATTGGGAGTCTTGAAACTCACAGTGCTTGTCCTCATGCTACTACTGGTGCTCACAGCCCCTGGGGAACTTCTCCACTCCTTTTGAGAGGCTTGGAAAGTGCAGGGACCAGCTTCTAGGGGGAAAGCTGAGCCATCAGCTGGGGTTTCCTAAATCCTGGGTGGAAATGGGGCAATCTGCCATAGCAACTGTGGGAACACAGCAGTATTGCAGGACAGCTTCTAAGAGCAGAGAAACCAGGTAGATTCCTGCGTACCTCTGAAGCTCCTGTGTGTAGGAACACATGGTTCCAAGGTCATACATGAAATTACCACAAAACCACAGCATCCTGTAGCATGTTATCTCAGTAAGACTTGACCACTGCCATTTAAGCTACCATCTGGATATGCATTTCTTTGCTCTTCCCTGGCAGAGCCTGACCCTCCACTATCTGTTCCTCTGCCACCACAGAGGAATCTCTACAGTGCCTAGGCTGCCACTGGAGTCTAGGGAGCATGGAGGAGAGGTTCTGATTTTGGGGCTCCAAGTGTTTTCAGACCAGGGATCAGTCTCTGTATCTTTCTGGAGATAATGCGGTGCAGGGGCAGTTTTTTATGTCAAATATCCATATCTGCCATTATCTACTGGAGCTTAATCTTACTAGACTGTTTTACAAACAGATGTGAATTGTTTGTGAAGGGTTTTGGATCACTTCAGTTTACGTGCGTGTCTTCTTTCTTTTTTTTTTTAATTCAATAGTTCTTGGGTAATAGGGTCACAGGGAGCCAAACACAGGGTTTCATATGTCCACGGGGCTCTGGCCAAGTCTGATCCTTCCCTTTGTCTGATTACCAGCTCCTCCAGCCAAACAACAGCAAACAGCACGAAATGAGGATCTCCAGGTCCATGGGTGATATCATGGGATCCCTGTACAAGGACTCCGAGAGGACGCGCAAATACTCAACAGGTGGGTGAAACACAGCACTCTGCGGGGTGTGCTGTGCTGCTACGGGCTGGCCACCACCCCCTTTCTCCTTTTTGTCACAACCCCGTGGGTGTCACAGTCCGGATGGCCACCCTGATGTCCCCCACCAGTGACTCAGTGCAGTTGCTGCTTATCCTGAGCCTGAGGAGGACGCTCTACAAGCTGCACAGGTCGGACGAGGTTGTGCTGAGCAGAGTCACGTTGGGCACGAAAGTGAGGAGAACAGGGGACTGGGGGTGTGACTTGGGGAGGGGGGAAACGCAGGGATAAAAATTTCCGATGAATTTGGTGCCACTGAGCTTCACCAAAATGAAGAGAGAGAATCTACAGAAAGCCAGGGATGTTTGGGACCTTGGCATAGTTATTCCTTTAATCCCGGGCTGTCGTGCTCTTGGCGTGTCTCCCCCTTTCCCAGCTGGCAGAGTCACGTATCTGAATGGGCCTTGGCTCCTGGGCTGGGACCAGCTTCAGCATGTAAGGACCAAGTGTGTGTCCCCCATGCCACCAGTCTGTTCTTGGTGGAATGACATCTCTCGTAGCTGGTTTTGTTGTTTCTCAGGAGAATGGATGTGTGCAGTGTGTTGTGGTGGTCACATTCCAGAGGAAAGGGAGCATCCCTTTCCTTCAGAGGTGCTGGGAGTAGGTACCTGCAGCCAGGCTGGCAACAAATGCCTGGTCTCTTCTTGCAGCCCTGCAGGGAGCAGAGTTTGTTCGTGGTCTCATGTGGCGCTTTCTGTGGTTTTCTGCGCTTGAGTTTATGCTTTTCTTGCTTTGTAAAATACTCTGAGCTTGTTTAAATGACGAGCCCTGTTGATCAGTTGGCTGTGGGAGCTTTTGTGTGAAGAACTTTGCAGGATTTTGTAGAGAGTGGGGTGCCTTGTGCAGAACTGGTAAAGCAGCACACAGGACTGTATAGCAGGGGTATAATTATTTGTGTTACAAGCTATAGGCAGGAATAATGTTTTTTTCACACAGTGAATATTCCCTGCCATATCTGTGGATGCAGCTTGCAGGGTAGTTTCTACAGATCCTTATTGTTTTCATGCAGTTATTCACCAACTGTAGGAATTGTAGCCTTGGGTGAAGTGGGGCCTCCTATACAAATATACACGAAGAAATACTTCATCCTCCAAAGATCCTTTGTACTTATATGGCAGTAAATGATTCCAAACCCTTTTCTCTGTGCAACAAAAGAGTGTTTTTCTCCAAGGATTTGCCCTTTCTCTGTGTCACAGCCTGTGCTGCCTTGATAACATATCCTGTGGTTTGCTGCATCTCAGACAATGATATATAGGAAATATTCTTCCAGGGTAGGTCCAACATACCCCTTGTGTAGCCATGCCCAGCTCTTACTGAAGCCAGGGGAGGGTGGTTCATGTACAAGAGCTCTCCTTGGGCTTGGTGTTTGGATGCACCAGGGTTGTCTTTTTCTATTGTGGTTTTTTTTTCTAGCTCACATGGCTCTTGAGAGTTTGCCCAGAGTCTGGCACAGTCACTTAGATGACCCTGAGTGAAATGCACACACAAATACATGGTAAGGCACAGAGCCTCAGCAGAAACTGTGCTTGTGCAAAACATCTCTGCTACTCTTTTCTTTTTTTTTGGCCCTTGTTAAGCTGTTAATGGAAGCCAGTGGAGAGCTGTGGCACTGGGAGCTGTCACTGACGTGTGAGCCGAGTGTGATGGGCAGAATTGATTCCATGTGTAGCTGTGCTAGGGAGAAGATGAGTTCTTGCAAAGTCAAGACTTTCCTGCTAACTTCTGTGCCGTGTTTTGGCCTTTGCTTGCTGTTTTGGAGCTGCCGTAGCACCAGGAGTGTCACCAACCAGCTCTGCACCACTGACTGTGAGGTGTCACTGCCTTTAAGAACATCCTGACCTAAGACAAGGCAGACAAAGGATGAGATGTCAGTTCTGCAAGGGTGAGAGCCTGAGGTACAGATGGGTTTTGAGGGAATGCCTGAATAGCAGAGTGGAGGAATGGTTTAATCTAACAGAGGAGGAGGACTGGGCAGCACCAAATGTAGGATGCAGAGTGTGCTGACGTTGGGATCCTCATGAGGCTCTCCAGGCCAGTTGTTAATGCACCAAAACCAGTGTCCTCAGCACTGTTACACAGTCAGGAAGCAAAGGTAACCAGCCCGTGTTACAACCATCCCTCTGGTTGTTTTTCCATGTAAACCATCAGTCTTGCAGTCAGTTTGCAAAGAGGTTGCAACAAATCCCCTGCATGATAACAGAGGGTTGCTCTTCTCTTTGGAGTTGTCTGGGGTCTGTGTGAAGCTGCTGCAGCTCTGCCTGAGAGGTGTTCACAATCCAGCAGATGCATTTTTTGACCTCCTGAGCCAGACCTGGGTAATCCAGCAGCTGGGTAGGAACTCCAGCGAGCTGAAAGGGAGAGCAGTGTTTCAAATGGAGCATTGAACTGAATGTCAGGGAACAGGCAGACAAATATGATCCTGTGTTTTGGTTTCCCGAAGCGAGGATTTCACTGAATGTGGTGGATAGTCAAAAGGCAGCCTAAGGGGCTGGGAATTCTTCAGGAGAAACTATTCTTCACTTGCAGTTGCAAGGTATTTCACAGTGTTTTCCTTCTGCTGTCATCAAAGTGGTTGCTATCAAGAGACGATCTTAACTCAGTTCAGCTTTTCTCTTGAAACAACATTTAAAGGGAAATTCAAAGTGACTGTATAATAAAAGGTAGTTCAGGGTCGTGTTCTTCATGTCTGTGAGATGTCTCATGTTTTTCTGCTGACTCTGCCATGTAAACAACAGCGGAAAATAATGAAACTCTATGTTATTGGCACAAGCATGTTGGAAGGGATGTAGATGTTCTGGGGGAAGATTTGGCTGTTTTTGCTTCTGCTGGGCAGAAAATGTCTTCACTCCATGTCCCTGAAAAACCTTATGAAAAGTCAGTATTTTCTTTTTATTTTTTTTTCCTCATAAACTTTTTCAGTGGAAATCCCCTTCCAGTCTTTTGATGACCAGCATCTGCAAATGCTCGTCTGAGTGCCAGGAAACTTGGACTAAAATCCTTTTGAGTTCTCTATTTTGAGATAACCGAGAGTTGTTTTTATTTACTTCGAGGAACTACATGTTTCAGAACATTATCCACAAATTATTTAGGAGCCCTGTTTTAGAACCGCCATTTCAGTGGAAACCTTTGCCAGAAGCTTTATTATTTTTTCTTTTTTTCCGTGGTTTTCCATGGTGGCAAACCTGCTGAGCTGTGGCACTGTGTGCCTGCCATCCCTCTCCAGACCAGGAGTGTTGCAGGAACTGGGATGGATGAGACCTCATTTTTAGAAGAGGTGGAAAGTTTAGCTGTGTGCATCATGCCAGCTGCTTTAGGGCTAGAAAATAGTCTCTGTCCTGCTTATTGGTGTAGAAGTGCCCTAAATTTGCCTTAAATCGAGGTATAGTAATTCATCCTCAGAGGATCAGCGTAGAGAGGAGGGGACTTGTAGGGGTCCCGCTGAAAAGGAAGAAATGAAGGAGATTTGGTCCACCTGCTCACACCTCCCCTTGACAGTCTGAGGGTGAGAAGTGTCCTGCAGGTTTCTCTCTCCCTCTTGATCCCTGTGTTTCTGCCAGGGCTCAGAGGAACAGCGGCACATTTTGACGTCGTGTCCCTCGTCCGGCTCCACAGCAACGTCATCCAGGGCTGGGCTCCCCGTGGCTGCAGCTGTGAGCTCAGGCAGCTGCCAGCAAACCCTCCCCAGCCCTGAATTTTAAGGGGCTTCTCTTCCCTTCTTGATGCTGATCAGTAATGGCTGAAGTTTTGGGAAGAGCAGGGGAAGGATGAAGCCAGGGAATGCGGAGGCAGAGGGAAGCCAAGCCTGGCACGGGGGAACTGGCTGTACGTGCAGCACCACGAGCTCTGCACATACTGCATGAAAGGCACTTATTAAATAAAAATAACAGAAGGGAACATGAAAGACCCCAGTGGGTGCCAGCAGTGACTGTGAGTCTCCGTGCTGTCCTGGTTCTCCCTCCTCGGGACATGCCGTGCTCTGGTCTCAAATATATGGCTTTGCATTAGTGTGTGTAACATGTGGAGCAGGAATCCCTGCCCAAAGCACCTTGCTCCGAAGGGTTACCCAAGGTCAGATGCACAAGCAGTGCCAATCTGCAGTTTCCCTGAGTTCAGAAAGCCTAAACAGAGCTGCTGAGATCTGACCAGCAATGGGCCTAGAAAGAAGTGCCTCACAGCCTGCCTCATTCCCCGCTGGAGCTGCCATGTGATCCTGTACATCCCAAGACAATCTCCTGGGGGTCTCCTCTCCCTGCCTGGTGCTGCTGCTGCTTCTTGAGTGTTAGGTCAAGTGAGAAGAGCATCCATGATGTGTCGAAGAGACACGTCTGGGCTTGTGTCTGTTTCTTCCTCTGCCTCAGGGTGGGTAAAGCAGCATTATCCAGTATATCCAATAAGCCTGGTGTTGCTCCCACTAAGAATTAAGTCTCCCAATGAGTACCACAGCTTCTCTCTCTCTCTCTCTCTCTCCCTGACTCCTATTTTCCACTCCCCCACTCCTCCAGCAGCACTGGCATTGCCTGAGGTTTTTTTAACACGGCAGGATAGGGCTGGAACGAGGAATCAATCTTGAGCTGTGGGGCTCTGCTCCCACCACCTCCTGTGTTCCTCCCAAGTGAATGGGCATGCCTGGATGCAAAGCAGGAGCAACCAGTGCTCCTGGAGGTGTGAAGCCGCATAAATTAATTTGGGCAGCACTTCTACCCAAACAGCCTGGCTGAAAGGGAGCTGGTTCAATCCAGCAGTTTCCAGGCATGCAAAAGCCTAAGCATTTTGTTTAACTTCCTCACCTGCTGGGAAATAGCTGGTGTCTTATCCCCTTTTAAAGTTTTTTTGGCAGGAAATGTGACTCTGGAAGGTCAAACACAACTAACCTATGGCTGGGAGTACTTGTTACAGGCTAAGGCTTAATGTGAGATCATGCAAAGCCCTTGCGCTTGTGATAAATCTCATTTAACTCCCTGGGTTCAAAATCAAACAGGGCTTGTACAGCTCTTTGTAATACCAAAGACTTTTCTGGGCAGTAAATGAATTGTTAGAGCAAGAGAACCCCACAGTGCATGAGCAGACCCCCACCTCATCACAGCAGTAACAGAAATGCTCAGCAGAGCTCAGATAAAGTGATTACACTGCACCAAATCCTCTGGCAGCTTTTTGGAGCAAGAGCTACCCAAAAGTCCTTATGCTGCATTCCAGATTGGCATCTGCCAAGCGAAGGAGGGGATGCTGATGCAGTGATTTATCCAGGGTGCCCGAACTGCTCAGTGGTTAAATGTTTGTTTATGTATCTTCCAAGAAAGGATGCTGTACTTCCCAACTGGTTTTGTTTTTAGGGCTGGTGGAAAGCCAGTTCCTTATGAGCACTGAAACACTTGAGAGATTCTCTCCCCTTGATCTTGGCGTCACTTCAGTTGGAGTTTTTTCTCTGTGTTCTTATCCTGCAGGAAATCTGTGAAGGAGAAAATAGGAAGATGGAAAAAAAGTAACTCAAAGCCATATGATTTTCATTTTTACAGTCCGAGAAGGAGTCTGAAGGAAGATGTATCATGGGACAGAAATATCTGTGTTTCTGGTATAAATCCAGCAAGCCTGATTTAGTGATCTTTAGTGCTGGTGTGACACTGTTAACATTAGCAGCTCCTGATGTGTATCTGCACTAGTAAAAGGTGGGGACTCGGATTTGTGGTGTTGATCACGCTGATGGATTTGTGCCAGGGATCCCTCTGGCACAGTAACTGTGATGCAGAATAGCAGCAGAAGAGGGAGAAGTTGTGATGAGTGATCAGTGTTGACTTTTCATGATGGGATAGGCCCCTTCCCAGCACCTTTCTCTTTGTGCTTAACCTGGGCATGTTGTTACCAAATGGTACCAATGAACCCAAGAACTGGCGAGAGTGCTGCAAAAATGGATGTGAAGTGTAAGGAGACACATGTCCATGTGATTCCTAACTCCTCAAGGATGTGTGCTTTTCAGAAGTCTGCTTAAAAACAAGTTGTTGTGTTGCGTGAAAGCTCGTGTTGCACAATGCCGACCAGCTAAAGCTCCAGCACGGAGCAGCATGGATCTCTGTCAGCAATTCCTTGCCATGAGGTGATGACAGAGCAGGGATGGAGGGGAGTAACCACAGCGAGAAAGTGGAGCCAGGGCTGTGCATCTGGGCCAGGCAAGGGCAACAAGCCCTAAAACCTGAAAAGGCACAAGGAATCAGTTAGAGTGGATTTGGGGAATAAGGGGGAGGAATGGGTCATCTGTGTAAGGAAGCTGCGGAGTTCTTTCCCAGGTGCAAAATGGAAGCTGGTTTTCCTTCCTCTTTAATTTTTTTGTTGGGAAAGGGTAGAGGAGGGTGTTTGAGTGCAAATTGGTTTTATGTATAAGAAGTGTTGAAGAGATGTTGCACTCAGTTCACCTGGGCTGTTTCCCAGATTGCTGAACAAGGCAGTGACGTGCTCCAGGGAGGAAATGGCCCGGAGGTCAAAGAGGGGAGGTGGGTTTGGAGTTTGTGGTTTGCTTTGAGATTGACTGATTGTATCACAATGAAACTCTGGAGCCCTTTCCTCTCTGGCATCAGTAGTGTCCCTGGACACGGTGCACAGCTCTTAGCATCCAGGGTGGGCTGAAGTCAAGTCTGCTTCATGTTGTGTGGCCCCACGGCAACAAACCCTCCGTGCTGCAAACGCTTTGCAGGGTGCCCATAAACACTATCACACCTCTAGATCCTCCGTTCCCATCCACACAAGCTCAAACCCAGCGGCATCTCCAGGAGGCCTGTGATCAGCATCTCTGGAAGGACTTGGGTTGGCAGGTCCCCCCTTTGACCTCTCCTTTCCCGTGTCCCAGGCTCTCTGCACACTGGCCGGAGCTCTCCGCCCCCGGGCAGCGTTCCTGAGGAGCAGCAGCAGATCGCCCGCCAGGGATCCTACACCAGCATCAACAGCGAGGGCGAGTTCATCCCCGAGACCATGGACCAGAACGTGAGTGGGGCTGGACCGGGTGGGTTAAGCTGGGACAGCGTTGGGCGCGAGGGAGGCTGAGCTGTGGGAGCCGTTCCCACCGTCACATCCCCGGCGGGGCCATGTGTGGGAATCAGGCCAGCTTTTTCCAGGAATGGGTGCCCCCAGGCTTGACATGCCTGAGAAATGGCAGGCCCAGTTTCCAGGAACCCTGGAAGCCTCCTGCAGTGGGGATGGCGAATGTGCTCGGCCACCTCAGGTGGCTCTGGAGGAGCACAGGTCTGGGACACACGTGTGCAGCAGCTGCCAGGCCATCGTGGCTGCAGCGTTCCCAGATCCCGTGGACCATGAGGGAATGTGCCAAGCAACCCATTGCCTGTGATTGCAACAGCCTGGGGATATCAGCAGTTCCTGCTGCTTCCCATGTGCAGTTTCTGCCTGAGCTCCGGTTACAGTTCTTGGCTCTGCCCTCAGCCTCCCTCTGTGGTTTTGTGTCTCTGTTCCTCTCCCACAGATATATTTTTTTTCCTCTTTTAATAAGGAGTTTGTATATTCCGGTCTCAGTATTAAAAGAGCAGCAAGCTCTTCAGTGATGAGCAGTGCCCCTTCCTCCAGTCAAACTGGTGCCCATGATGGGGAAAACTCTGCAGTGCTGAGGGACTGGAGGGGAGAAGCTTACACCTCCCTCTCCATCCCTGCTCAAGCTATAGCTCTGAAGAGCTGTGGATCCTGTGAAGTCAGCTGGGAACATAAGTCATTCTTGCTGAGCTCTTGGAAGTGCGGGGTCAAGATCCACAGTTTGCAGGAGGAACAGGGAGGGACATCCAGAAGGCACTAAGCTCACTCTGTCAGGGTGCTGTGCTGGCCTGGGGAGACATGAATTCCCTACACTCCAATAGCACCCACTGGCTCCACTTCTGTGTGCAGGCTGTGCCAGTGTTTCCATGGCAAAGTTTGTGTTTTCAACAATTTATTATATAGCCATTAATAAAATAAGAAGAAGTCACTCCGGGTGAGTCTTGGCAGCGTCAGAGTGCAGATGTATCGTGTGCTCCCTGCAGCCAGAAGTTGGCTCTCTGTTGTTTTCACATGCCTTCCAAACACGTTTGGGAGGATTAAGACAAAGTGTGTGCATGCAGGAGGAGGGTCCCCATGACCCCTTTTGGGTGTAAATCAGGGCAGCTCCTCCAGCTGTTCACGGAGCTCCATTAGTTCAGAGCCCTGAGCCTGCTCCTGATGAAGGTTCCCAGATGCTCTCCTTGCTTTTCCCCAGCTTCACACTGTGGGTGGCTTGCAGCCCTTCTCTGGTGAACTGAATGCAGGAAAAAGGGAATTTGAGGGTGGTTTGGGTTTTTTTTAACTCTTCTCATTGAGCAGCCATGCTTTCCCCTATATGGGCTTTGCCCTCAGAATGTCCTTGTACTGCAGCTTCCATATATGCCTTGCAGAAAACCACTTAGAAGCTGAAGCTTGCTGCCTGTTGGGGAATGCCCCTGTGCAAGCCTGTGATGCAACTGTGGTCTTGAGACCAGCCTGGCAGATGAACAGAGGCTGAGTATGGAGCATGCTCCAATTCCCAATTTTATGCTTTTGAGAAATTAGTCTGTTTCAGCATTAGCTGCTGCGAGAGACCTGGCATGGCTGGCAGAGGCAGGGAGTGGGTTTTAGGAGAGGTCTTCATCCTCTTTGGCTAGTGCATTTTGAAGTGTGAGGGTTTTGGTTTAAAAACTGGGAAGCAGAGAAAAACTGCGCTTTGCATTTGGGCCCGTCCAGCCAAAACAACGTGAGCTGTTATGGCAACCAGTCGAGGAGGTCTTATAGGAACAGCACCTGGAAAGAGAGGCTCTTGGGGAAGGAGGAGCGTTGTGGGAACCAGCCGAGTGTGACTCCATGTGGTGTTTAGCCCTCGTTGCTCAGCTTTCCCAGGAGCGAGCTGGGCTGGCTGTGGAGCAGGGCTGAGCAGTGCGTGCAGCCAGGAGGGAGCATGGTACCGCCTGCAGCACGGCATGGCCCGGAGCAGGCTCTGCTCCATGTGGAAGTGCACACAGCCCCTGGGTTTACCACTCCATACAAACCCTCTATTGTTACTAACCAGCTATAAATAACCCCGGCCAGCACAATGTCTCATCCAGGAAGCAACACAAATGCAGCTTTTGACTCACTGAGCTGGGGAGAGCCAAGCCGGTTCCTCCGGCCAAAAACCCTGATGATGCTGCGCTTATCAGCGGAGACGAAGGCTGGGCTTGTGTGCCAGGGCAGCTCGGGAAGTCAGGAGTCCAGGGCTGCAGTCCTGGCTGTGGTGCACGATATCCACTTGGCCTTGGGCACATCTTTTGTGTCCTGATACGTATTTTCTTTTAGTATTGTTATGACACTTCGAACGCTTTGAATCTCATTGACTTCTCCGTGTGCTTTGAACATCAGGGTGCTATTTGTCTTTGCCTCAGTTTTCCTGCTGGCAAATGGCAGTTGGAAAGGACAAAAAATGCAGAGAGGGCATCGTAAGTGGATTTCCACTGGGAAGAAAATTTTTGTTAGGCTGAATCTCACCCCTATGGCACTGGCATCAGCTGGTGTAAATCAGCTGGCTTTGGGAGCATCTTTGTTGACTTTGCAGAGGTTCTGGAGATTAAAGAGCTGCAGTGCATGGTTTCATTGTTTCCCCTTTTCTTTCGCTGTCAGATGCTTGAAGCTTTCATCAGCCCCGACGACTCGCTGTCTGGGAGCTGCCAGTCGCTGGACAGATCTGTGGACAGGTGAGTTGAGCTTCTCAACATGTTCACCAGCTGAAATGCAGCCTCTGCTCCACAGCAGGAGAGGAGCGGAGTCAGTGGCATCCCCTGAGGTTTCTGCTGGGGTGATGATGCACCTGAGTGAAGCAAATTTATCTTTAACGCTGAAAACCAGATCTAGCACAGATGTCTGTGGGATGGTGTGATTTGAGTTGCAGTAATCTGAGCTAGACAAAGACAGCCTGGCTTTATGTGCCGGGGTTTTCTCTGTTTTGTCAGACCCCTCTCATGGAATTATGGAAAGCTTTGGGTTGGAAGGGACCTCAAAGATCATCTCATTCCACCCCCCTGCCATGGGCAGGGACACCTTCCACTAGACCAGGTTGCTCCAAGCCAAATTCAACCTGGCCTTGAACAATTCCAGGGATGGGACATACACAGCTTCTCTGGGCAACCTGTGCCAGGGCATCACCACCCTCGCAGTACCTCCCACCCCTCTGGCTCTCTGCAGTCACCAGGTCAATACTCCATTAGCCTCTCCATGCCCCCTCCTCCCCAGGCATGCTGTCTGCTCTCCATTGACCACTGGTAAACTCAGCAGCCCCTGTGCACTGCCAGGAGCCACAGACGTGTCAGTCAAGGTGCTGAGGACACCAGACAGGCAATAACTAAGTTTAGCTTCTCAGCAGGAAGCAACTGGGACACGTTGTACTAACCCAGGCCGGGACTCGATGGCTGGTGCGGCTGCTCGGTCCCAGCTAACACGTGCACAGAAACTGTATGTTTGCTGCTGTGCATAAGACACAGTGTCCTTTTGGGAAGCAGTATATTATTTTTTTCCATCTGCATCAAAGATTTTCTATTTTTTTTCCGCTGTTGCTTTTGCCATACAGCACCGGGGCTGTGTTCCAGCAGGTCTGCGTCGGGTTGATTGTGTAGCGTGCTTGGGGTTTGCTGCTCTGCGCGCTTTGGATCCGTCTCAGCATCAGGGTCCATTTCCTTTTTGTGGCTTTTAATAATTTCCTGTGATGTATTTGCTCATTGTTACGGCTGTATCGAAGCTGGATTCCTTGCGCTCCCGGCCTCTCTGCCCCAGCTTTGCTTCTGCACAGACCTTGCCGGGAAGAGCAGCAGGAGGAGCGCGGGCCGGTTGTAACACTCGCGTTGGGAACTGAGAGAAGAGTTTTGGGAGCGTTTGTGAGAGGGTGGTATGGCTTGATTTCACATGCAAAGCAGGCAGATGTGCTCAGTCATGGGATCTAGGAGCTGGAAAAGGCACAGGAAGGGCTGTGTTATTCCAAGGCAGTTCCTGCAAAGATGTAGCTGAACCCTCGCAGCCAGTGGCTTGGGATGGCATCAGCTCCAGAGAGCAGGGCGAGTCACCAGGCACGGTGGCCAGGCTGAGGCACAACAAGTTCCTCTCTGCCACAGCAGGGCTCAGCTTTGACATGAGCAGGTTTCAGAGCACTTCACAAAGCTGATTTCTGCTCTGTGCCCATATTGTTGAAAGGCAGAGCGGCTAAGAAACGTGTCCAGATCACCCTGTTGGCCCTTGCAGAGCCTGGGGTGAAACTGGGATTGCTGAGGTCCCCTTGTAGTGCTTTATCATCTCTCAATGTACTTTAAGACCTTGAGGCACCAACCCCACACTCTCCCTCCTGGTCTCCTGGGAGGGTGTGTGTTCCCCCTGGTGGTACAGAGGGTGGGAGATGATGTTGCAGAAAAGGGAAAACTTGCATGAATTGGGTGTGACTGAAGGAGCCTGGTGTGTACATCTGCAGCAACTGAACAATGCTCATAGGAAGCAGAGTTGCACAGCTCAGTACTCGGTGCTGAGGGCAGAGAAATCTGCAGCACTGCCGTGCAGCCTTGTGCACAGGTGTTCTGATCTTTGGCTGCTTCTTTTCAGCCTGGTGACTGTGGGTTTTGCAGCATCTCTTTTGTTTGCCACAGGAACAAGCTGTGATCCAGCAAAGAAAACCAATCTTCACTCTTGTGCAGGATGAGGATGGGAGCTCAGTGATCAGTGCAGCTTGTGGTTTAGGCTCTCCTTTCCAGATTCTATTAATTCCATAACATTTCTGATATAATAAATGTATCCTTCTTTTTTTTTTTCATCCCTTTGCAGCCCTCCCTTTACCCAAACCCCTGTTCCTGGAAGGAAGAGCCATCCCAAAGACAGCCTTGATTGCATGGGTAAGCACTCTTGGTGGTTTGTATTTGCTTGAAAGTATAAGAAGTATGTAGTGGAGAGGCTGGATAAAGGCTATTAGAGAGATGGCACTGCATGGAAAGTAATTAAAAGCAATCAAGCAAACCAGCTCCACTGCTTAGGTTACACTTCAGAATTCACCCTGCAATGATCAAACGTGAATGTTCTCCAAAATCAAAAGACCCAGAGCACCAAACACAGGCAGGGATGCTCTTGTCTTCATTAACCCTTCTTGACTCTGCAGCAGTGCTGGTAGCACTGAAGAACCTTTGGACCTGATTTGGGTATCAATTTACAGCAACAGCAGTCCAAACTGGGCAGCAAGGGCCGTGAAGCAGATGAATATAAGCAAGTGAAGTTTTCAGAGATCTATGTTGGAAGATGTTGCTGAGAGGGCCCTGCTCTTTTGTTTGGAGACAACTGTGAGGTGCTGACAAGCTGCAAACAGCCTTTTGTCTCTGATAGTACCTGGGAGTTGCCCCTTCAGGATCTCCACTTCCTACAGAGCAAAACCCAACTCTCCCTAGGCAGTTACACCTCTTCCACTTGCATTAACAATAATCTGCAACAGTGCAAATGCTGTTAGAGAAACTTGCTGTTAACTTGCAGGGATCATAGGTTACTGCTTAATCACTTATAAACATCCAGCTGGTTAAATCATGGAAACTCTGCAATATTGTAATGACCTGCACTATTAAAAATGAGCAAATGGCAGCCAGCCTGTGGCAGGAGAACTCATTCCTGGCCTGAGGCAGGATTTCTAGATTGAACTGCAGAGATGAAGCTGCAGTCAGTCCACATTGCAGAAGGTTTTTAATGCTCCCCCCGTGGCATTTTGCTCCGAGACACCACTGGGCACCATCGCTCACACGTGGCTCCCCGAGAACCTCTTGCCCTGTCCTTGCTGCTTCTCCTGCTGACCATATTTCAGCCATTATGTGCTCCTTTTGGCAATCACGCTGAAGTGCAGCAGAGGCCAGGAACGGCCTCCAAGGAGCGGCTGCTGGCCCCAGGCTAAGACAAACAAACAATCAGAACGGGCTGTGTCATTAGAGCTGGATGGAGGAAAAACAGCAGGTGAAAGATGGGGAGGGAAATGGCAGATATTTTAATCTCAAGTTATTTGGTGCTACCAGCAATGACTTCCTGTGCTGTGGCTTTTATTAAAAAAAAAATATGTCCTTATCTCACATGTCCATCCATCTCTCTCATCATCCCATTTCTAAACTCTGATGGTCTTTAATCCCTTCTGTATATTCTATCTTTCTAGCATTTAATCAAAGTAAATATAAAAGTTTGGAGCTCTGGAGGTATAAATTGGTCCCTGGCTTTCAGAGGTGAGGAGTCGCATCTGGGAAGAAAGAGGGGAGAGATTGTCCGGTGTTGGCACAAGTGCTGGATTTCTGCATTTCCCTGGAAATAACTGACATCAGAGCAAAGGTTTTGGATAGATGGATCTAGGCCTGACCCTGCCTGGCAGTTCTGTTTCCACGCTGATTTTTGTGTTTTCCATGTGCAAATAACGGGTTCAGTGTTCTGCCTTAGAAACTAGGCATGGTTTATGTTAATCCTCTGCCTTGCACTTGAACAGTGTGGGCCAGGGTCTGTAAAGTCAGCAGTTAAACCTCTTCTTTAGGAGCACCGAGAGCAGTGTGTCTAACCCTGATTTTCCACCGAGGAGTGTGTGACTGTGGACCGATTTCAGAGGGAGCCTTGGGGAGTGAAGTGTTGTGTAAATGAACAGCTTGTCACCTCGTCCTTCCCTGTAATTCAGTGTTTCCCATAAGAAACGCTCTGGGCATTGGATACTGAGCTGATCTCAGAAACATGTGTGTCTTCTTCCCTCCTGTCAGATTTCGACATCCCGTTCTGCGAGAGGTTTGGGAAAGGCGGGACATTCCCGAGGCAGTACCACCTCTCCCAAAGCCGCAAGGACTACAGTGATGGTAAGAAAGTGCTGGATGATCGATCCAGGATCTTGATGGCTTTGTGACAGTGCTTAGGACTGGAAAGACCTGGGAAGGGGAGGTTTCTAGTAAAGGAAAAACCACCAAGGAATTTAGGATTCACTTGTGTGTTCTGAGGAGCATCCTCTGTGTGACCTTGGGGCTCTGCTCTTGGGAAGTGCTGAGCATCTACGGCCTGTAGGAAAGTCAGTGCTCAGCTCCTCCTCTGCTCACACCTGCAGTTTTAACTCAGCCATGTGGATGACTGGCATTTCTCATCCCTGGCAACACCAGCCTCTCAGTTTCCCTAAATTGCTTGTTTTTGAGGATGCTGTTTTGTGACCTTTACAGCAGGTTTTCTCAGAGAGCTGTAGGAAATCCCTGAGCAATTTCAGGGTAGCAGTTTCTGTTCTATTCTCTGTTTTCAGCTGTTGAGTTCTGCACTTTGGGGACCACTCTATCACCTTTTTCCTGCTCTTTCCTTCACTGTGTGAGACTGCAAGTGGTGGGAGGCCAAACTGAATTAGAATCAAATTCCCTTGGGAAAAGTGAATACATGCAGAGAGCATATTGAGCATTCCAGGATGAACTTCATCTCTCACTGACACCCCTGTGAAAGCAGGTCTGGCACTGCTGTGTGGTCATTTGAATTGTGGACTTAGGGGATGGCAGGGATAATTTGCAATGTAAATCCCTGCCTGTTCAATGTTTAATTGTGATTAACAGCCAGCAAACCCCCTAATGTAATTAAACTGTTGCAAACCCCTCTGGAAGCATCTGCATTAGATGTAATTCCTGCTGTTATCAACGCTTAAATTGAATTTAAAATGTTTGCAGGGCTTTGCTTCAGTTTAATTACCGTTGTTTTGTTTAATCTGAAGAGGTGAATATCTGGGCAGTGATGTGAGAAGGTGGTGACAGGTAGGTCCAAGCTGGTGTATGTGTTCTTGCTGTAACTTTCCCTCTTTTCTCCTTCAGGTCGAAGGACTTTCCCCAGGAGTTACTTCCCGCAGGAAAACCTGTTCCAGCTCGTCCCCTCCAGCAGAACCAAGAGTTTTAACGGGGACAGCAAGCTCAGCACGCTGCAGTACGACGAGTACAGGCCCAAGTGTTGGAACAATTGTGAGAAGGGTCTGCAGGTCTTCAGCACCTCCCCTACGAAAGCGAGGAACTGTGAGTGAACCAAAGCCCCCAGTGCCTGAGGTCTCAGCAGAGCTGGGCCTCAACACAAAATTGAGTCACCAAGGCCTGCTGAGTTACCACGATCAGCTGAGTGAACAATGGGTGAATGCACCCCCAGCACGAGGCATATTACATGAGCTTGTGTATCAGTGAGAATGATTTAATGCAACACACTGTATCTTACCTTGGCCTTGATGGTGTCAGCTGGTGTTCGGCACTTGCTGCGTTGCAGAAAGTTGCTTGTGCGTTGGACTGTCAGTGTGCTCGTGCAGCAGGAGCTTCAGGGAGACTTGGGTTGTGGCAGCAAATGCTGTAGAACTTGATGCATCTGGAGCCTGTTCAGTGATAGATAACAAGCTAGGAATGACCAGGGAGATAAAAGGCTCCTTACCAGTCCCTGCCTGGGTTGCTGCACAGCTGTCCTGCATCCTGCTAACCTCTCCCAGAGCAGAGGGGCAAGTCCAACACTGGCTAAGAAAACAGTTTTTGGAGGAAGGACTCTTAATGAAATAGGACTTTTCTGGGACTTGATACTGCTTTTTGCTGATGGAGACTGGGAGACATCCCCCTGTGCCAGTAGCACCAGTGTTAAAACTGGCTTGTCCTGGTCCCCCTGGGAGAGGGGGGCTCACTGACTGCCCTGCACACTGTCAGGTCACGCGGATGCTGAAGCCTCCCTGATGCACTCTTTGAACCCTCTCCTCTCTCGTGTAGCCCTGCAGGCACCTGTGAACTGGAGGCTGGGGAAGCTGCTGGGAAGAGGAGCTTTTGGGGAGGTTTATCTCTGCTATGATGCTGACACTGGGCGGGAGCTGTCGGTGAAGCAGGTGCCTTTTGATCCTGACAGCCAAGAGACAAGTAAGGTGAGTACGAGGGCAGGACTGTGTTCTGCAGCACCTTGGGGAAATGTGGGCTGGAGGCTGGGGGTGGAGGTGTCTGTGTCCCTGATGGAAGGTGGTGTATGGAGGCAGGGTGTTGTTTTCCCTCTCTGGAGTGGTCCTGAATGGCTTGTGGCACCATTCGGGGTGCTCTGGTGACTTCTCTGCCTCCTGGTCCCTTGGTCACATTGGCCTGCTCTGTCTCAGGTATCACCTCTTGCAGGTGTGGCTGCTCTTCCTTAGTTTTGTCCTTCTTGCTCCCCTTCACCTTCTTCCTTCTCTGGGCACTGCATTAGCTTTGCTGGAGACTTCACTGACACCTTTCCAGAAAAACTCCTGGAACACAAGCAATAATAAGTAAACCTGTCTCAAAGCCAAGCCCTTGTGCATCCCATCTGTCTTTCTCCTTACCTTTCTCTCAGTTTCTCCTCATTTCTGAGCCTCCTGTGGCCAGTTTCTTCATGGGCAGCTTCACAGGGGCTGCAAAAAGTGTGCTTAGCATCGAGCAGTATTTGGATAATATTCCCAAAGTTACTGTTCCCTTTCCTCAGGAATCACATCTGTTTTGTTACAGGAGGTGAATGCTTTAGAATGTGAGATCCAGCTGTTGAAGACTCTCCGTCATGACAGGATAGTGCAGTACTATGGGTGCCTGAGGGATCCTGAGGAGAAGAAACTGTCTATCTTTGTTGAATACATGCCAGGGGTAAGCGTGGTTCCTGTCCTGAGTGGCAGAAAACAAATTGAGACTGTCCTGGAGTTTGGTGAAATTTTGATCTGGAGTCAAAGAATCCAGCTGAGCTGCTCTATAGCTGATGAGCTAAACCAGAGCACTGGATGCATCCCTAAGGATCATTAGGATGTGAGTCAGATGTCATAGTGAAGCCCCTCAACGTGCACTGGGTGAAATGAAAAGCCTTGCAGGCAGGTTTTAAGTTTGAATCCTGGAGCAGGGTGTGTTCACAGTCTGGAATCTGCACTTGGTGAATGTGGGACGTGATCCAGGATCTGGGTCCAAACACTGTGGCCTGAGCCCACCCTTAAGTATTTATTGCAAATCCCTGCAGGAAAAGCTAATAGTACAACTGTCCTCCCACAGCTGTCACCAATTATTTGTGGCTTTTCAGCACGTGTGTATTAAAAACAGTGTTACTCACTTGGAGTCTTCTGCTGAGGACAGAGCTTTCTGTGGGGAGCGTTATCCCCTTGTGCGCCAGTGGCTTCAGTTTGTGACTTTGCTGATAGAGGATGAAATAGCCCCGGGGAAAAAGAAGGCCAGAAAGCTTTGAGGGAGTCTGAGCAGGGCTGGAAAATCTACATGGATGAGTTGAACATCTCTTTTTGTTTGGGAGCTTGTGAGTTACATCAGCCATTAGACAAAGTCATCGGTTGGTGTAAACCAGCGTAACACCATTTACATTGCCGGAGGATCTGTTCTCCTAAGTTCCTCCTGTCCAGCTGGATTTGTTCCCCAGAGTGTGGGAGAATAAACCCTTGTTTATACAGATATTTGTAAGGTCAGAAGGGACAATTAAGTCATCTGGTTACAAATAATTTTGGTCTTTAGTAAATGTGCTAGAAGCTCTCCTAACACATCTTGCATGTGAGTGGTCAGGTGGACTTCCATGCGTTTGAGTCCCTTCCAAGCCATGTCCTCCCTCTCTCCCCGTGGGCAGACATCTCATTTTCAGGTCTCACCACGAGGTGTGGACCCAGAGGAGTAAATCCCAGGAATTCCAGCAGTCCCCTTGCTGCTTATTCCGCAGCATGCCGATGTTTGTTAGCAGCCAGGAAACCAGCATTTGATGCTGGGGCAGCGTCCAGCAGGGCTGGAAGTTCAGTGTTTGTTTTTTTTAATGATAAACCCAAGCTCTGACCAAATACAGATTGACTTTGCTGCTGAAACAACAGTTCATTTCACAAAAGCAGCTCAGGGCTCTGGTTTCCAAGGCCAGTGGAAGTGAGTGAGTTCCCAGACCTTGCAGGGCAGCAGCTTTGCAATGCTGGGTCTGGCCAAACTTCCAGTTTAAGACAGACAGCTTGGCAAAATCTTCGTGAGGCCAAGCTTGGGTGCATCATCAGCCTGTTGTTCTTATGAACCCAGTTAATAGCTGACTTTGTAGTTTCTGTCCTGCCCATAAGCTATTCTTTTCAATTTGTGCTTGGAAAACAGAACGACCACAGGCCCCAAAGAACTTTTGTCGCCTTCTTGTTTCATGTCCCCCCTCAGGGTGAGGGAGTGCAGGGTAAGAAAGCTTGTTTGGTTGTGGGTGAGTGAACATACCCTGCATACAGGTCGTGTGAGGGGGTCATTTTGAGCATTTTGGGTGGTTCCTGCAGTGCTGTGAAAGGGAAAGGAGAGGCCCATCCACAGGATCACCACCAACCTCAAAAGAAGCCAAAACAGTAGCTGGGCAGAGCAACAGCAGAGTTGGGTGGATGTGGAAAAGCTGATACAGTTTGACAGGCTGACTTGGAGTGGAGCAGCCACTGTTCCCAGAACAGAAGGACTGGCAATCTTGGATCAACCCCAGAGCTGCAGGACAGGCAGAAACAGCATGAGTTTCCCCTCCTGCTTCCCAAGTAACTTGAGTACTGGAGGTAGAGTGGGGTGTGAACCCCAAATCTGCCTCTGGTTCATCCTGCTAAAACCCAGCTCTGGCACAGTGAGACACATCCATTTCCAAGTGGACAGAAGATGTAGCTGAAGCCAAGGGGGTCAGCCTCTTGCAGATGATAATATCTGCACCCCTGCTTCCTTTCCTCTTTGATCAGTAAAATCAAACCAGTCTGAGAGATTCAATTAGTAGCGAATTGTCTACCCTGGGTCTTCTTGTGAGCGGGTCATTGTCCCTCATGGCCGTGGGTGCTCCTTGCTATGTGAAGTTTTGGGAGGAGGCTTCATAGAAGACTGAGTTCTCTTGGCCCTGAAGAACTGACTCTCTATAGCTACTTGAAAGGAGGTTGTAGACAGGTGGGGGTCGGGCTTATCTCTTAGGTAACAAGTGATAGGACAAGGGGAAAAGATAGATAAAGGGGAGATTTAGATTGGATATTAGAAAAATTTCTTCGCTGGAAGGGTGGTGAAGCATTGGAACAGGCTGCCCAGGGAAGTAAGTGGTGGAGTCACCAACCCTGTAAGTGTTCAGAAAACACATGGCTTGGTGTTGAATGGCAGTGCTGGGTTAGTGGCTGGACCCGATGATCTCAGAGGTCTTTTCCAGCCATAATGGTTCTATGAATTTAATTAGTCGAGTTGATCTTCTCACTTTGAGTTGTAATTCCTCATCAGTTTGGTCCATCTCCACGAGCTGATGACACCCCTTCAGCCACTAGAGGGGGAAAAAGGTCTGTAGTGTTGCCAGGAGAAAACACCCACAGGCACCGGGAACTGAACCTGTTTCTCCTCTGGGATCTGGGACATGAGGACAAATCTTTCCTCCGTTCAGCACTAAGTGGACTTTTATCTTGCTGTTTCTACACAGGATGGTTTGGGGGTTTTTTTGAGCTGGATGATAAAGTTTAAAAGGTTTCTGTGACATGATGGTGCTTACGGTGGGTGCATGTTGTTTCTTTCCAACAGGGCTCAATAAAGGACCAGCTAAAAGCTTACGGTGCTCTGACCGAGAACGTCACACGGAAGTACACCAGGCAGATCCTGCAGGGAGTCTTCTACCTACACAGCAATATGATAGTCCACAGGGACATTAAAGGTGAGTGAACAATACAGAGAGGCTTCTTGCTTGCTTGGGTTTGTTCAGCCCAGCCTGCCCCGGCCCCAGTATAAATTCTTGTGCACATCATAGTGCTGGGATCTCATCTTTAAAGTATTTTTGCCCCTGCCCTTCACCAGCTTGAACCACGAAAATCTTGAACATGCAGGTGAAAACAAAATCTTGTGCTGTCTTCTCTCGAGAGGGATTATTGTTGACTGCCCTTGCACATGTGAAAACCTGGTGTAACATACCCAGGAACTGAGAGTCTCTGGCTTTCGGAGAGGTCTGGGGCTCGTTCTGCTGTCCGTGGGTGGGGAGGATAATTTGTTGGGTCCCATTCACTCCTCAATTTTGGGAAACGTGCTGGGTGAGAGGATGCTGGTGGGAGTCAACCCCCTTGGAGAGCAGCTGCTTCAGGAGCAAAGGATTGTAAAATAGTGCCAAGCCCAGCCCCACCATGGCCCTTTGGGCCCCCTCATGCCCGGCTCTCTGCCCGTGCCCTTCCTGCTCTCCTCACTGTAGCCACTTCAGTTCAGGTTGTTGCTTTCATCTCTTGGGGTTTTGTCTTTGCTTTTCACCCCAGGTGCCAATATCCTGAGAGATTCCGCTGGAAATGTGAAACTTGGAGATTTTGGAGCCAGCAAACGCATCCAGACCATCTGCATGTCTGGGACTGGAATTAAATCCGTCACGGGAACACCGTACTGGATGAGCCCCGAGGTTATCAGTGGAGAGGGCTACGGAAGGAAAGCTGATGTGTGGTAAGGGATGCAGTGGAAACCCCACCATTGCTACTTAAGTCAAGGAATTCCTTTGGGGAAGTTGTAATGGGAGCAACAGGTGTAGCTAGTAGTTGGAAACAGTGCAAAGGATGGAAATAGGAGACGCCTGTTAGGATAAGCTATGTGGACATCCAGAGGGAGCATGTTGTGGCTGAAGATCCCAGAACAGGAGCAGTCAGAACCAGAGCTTGCTTTTGGAAGCTCTTGTC